>VXAZ01007504.1:531231-618557 GCA_013399875.1 Gymnorhina tibicen
TTTTTTTTTTTTTTTTTTTTTTTTTTAGTTAAAAATAACGTTGAGAACTTGCCAGTTCAGAGAACAAGGTGATTCATCTCTCTTGATGAGAATACTCCTGATTTTATATTCAGCTTGTCTGGATTTTATCCCACTTCTGTCCCATTTCTGTCTTAGCAAACCTTCAGACATTTATCCCATGGAGTGGCATGCCAGTTTTTGTGGGCAGCTGTGTGATTGTTGCCTGGATGGGTTCTTAGTGTGCAGACACCAATGGAAAATGCATGTGCTCCTGTTCAAGAACTGCTCTTCTCTATTTCAATTCAGTTCTTTCTAGGATCTCTTATGATCAAAAATTTTGCATTTTGACTGTTAGATTTTTTTATATTTTCCTGTGTTTTCATGACTTCATTTCTCATCCCAGTAATGTGCACACTTCAGTTTCTAGGAACTGTAACAATTATCCTTATTGTTGTTGGATATATTACTTTTTCTGGTCCTGTCATCTTATTATGGTGAGTAGCAATCCTAAGTGGCTTTTTGCTACATATGCCTATTAGGACATTCTGAATTACCACAGAAGGAGTTGTAGCCATTAAAAACAGCACTGAAAAAGTAATATTGTATAAGCTAAGCTATATATTAGTCTTGAATCTTGTTACACACTTTGTCTGCAGTGTATTTTTGGAAAACTTACACCGTAGTAGTAGTAGTATTTGTAACTTTAATCATGGACCACATAGTTAAAGGGATCACCTAACTGCCATTAGTGTTTGCTGGATTCAGAGTGATTTTCAGCACGTATGTAAGTTATTCTATATATTGGTTAGATTTTTAGTTTAGAGAAATTATGGTCTGTTAAGTGATGTGAGGGGGAAAACCAAGAGAAGTGGCAAAGCATAAATAGGAGACATACTGCTCTGTCACTCTTTAGTGTGCCAGTAGAAGTCAATTACTTGTCACTTTGTTACAAAAAAAGATAGAAGAAAATGAAATATTGCCTAGAGGAGAGTGCTGGGAGAGCTCCTCAAGGTATATGCCCCCTTGATTTTGTTAGGAAGATCTGCATGTAATTCTTTTAACTATTGGGGTTATATATAAAGGAGTTGATTCTTCCTGGAGTTGATGAGTCAGTGCCCTTAGGTAGAATATATGGCATTACTCCTGTGTTTATTCTTACTAAGAAAGTTGCATATGTCCATTGATTATCAATCCATTGTAGGATTTTTGGAAGGCAGCTAAGTACCTCCTAAATTTCCCTGCAGATTCACACAGTTTTAAATAGTTTTCAAAATTTCCGTATAAAGTCTTGAAACTCGTTTTTTCTGATTGCTGTTTTAGCACCTTCTCATGCAATAAGAAACTGCCTATAATCACAAAATTAAATTCAGTTGATAATAAAAGTTGTCAGATGTGTCAAATAACACCTGCACCAAAACCTATATAAAAACATTGTACCCTTTAGTGATAGTGAGTTTTGAGTTAATTTCAGGGAGTTAATGTTAATTTCAGTTGATAATGACACCCATCATGTTTTCTTATGAATACCTCATAATATCCATTGTAACACAACAGCAGTTGTGTGCTTTTGAGGACCACTGATGGTTGCTATGCACTGCAAAAAAATGGAGGCTATTTAAGTGAAAAGACAAGTTTCAAAGAACTGCCTGTCACCTTTCTAGCAGAATTCCATTTTTCATCTAATGAATTATCGGATTAATGAATCAATATAAATTGGGTTAATTGAGCATTAATAGACAGACAAGTACCTTAATGACTGAATTTTTATATGTAATTTGGAAGCTTAGTATATGGATTTATTTAAATGCTCGCAGTTCCAGTGGTGTTTGTAGTGTTCTAGCCTGTCATGGGGAACTGGGTAATTATTTCAGGAGTAGTTGTTTTGGTATATATTTGTAGGGTAAAACCTGAAATTCATCAGACTAGATTAAAAAAAAAGACTTTTGGTTCTGAAATGGGAAAGTCTCTACAAAAGACTGTATGAAAATACATCCAGACAATCCTCTATTTTTGGAGAATCAAGTCGGTTTGACTCTGCTGCATCTCCCAAACACTTAAGTGTCTTTGGAGAATGGAGCTGTCTGCTGCCTTAGTTGAGAAGAAGGAAAGCCTAATGCAGTCTTTGGTCTTGTTTCCATACTGTGCTGTGGGATGGTGAGGGGATTTTGTGTACCACCTCTCAAGCACAGCTCAGGCTGAAGTAACCCTGAGATGGTCAGTGAGGAGTTGAGGGAACACTGTCTTACAACTTAGAGCTCTTTTTTCAGGTGGAGAGAGGGAGAGTGTTGTCTTCTAACAGCTTCTGACATCCTTTTTTGGCTTCTGATAAACATGACTGGGTCGTGACCAGTTACTGCCTTAACTTCATAGTTGCTGTGCAAAACCAAAAGAGTTATCTCATTCAGGCCCTGGTTTTGGCTGCTGTTACATTATGACAGAGAAAATTGCTGATTATGCTTCGCCTAATGTCTCCCACTCTTTTGAGATTCTACTGCTGGTTATATTAGGTTTTTGAAAGAGGAATGCTTACTTAAGGTATCCTAAATTTTTTCTTTACCTTTTCTTTTTTAGATGTACAAAGTGTTTTCTGCAGAATACATTATAAAGCTGTTTCAGTGGTCTGTTCCATTTTTTATGCATTGCACTGTAGAAAAAATAATTTTCTGACATCTACTCTAAAATAAAATGTTTTGTACTGATTAGAATTTGAGATTGATTGTTTGTGCAAGCACACAAATATGTAAATACCTGTCAGGAACTAGGCATTTGAAGAAAAAGAGAATCCACAAACCTAAGCCTCCTTGCTTTGTTATCTTTCAACATGTTTTATTTGTGGTAAACCTCATATTCTACGTCGTTGACATTGGCTTGGGGTTGGGGCTTTTTGTTGTTGTTTTATTTTCTTCCAAGTTAAGTGTGTGAATACATTAGAAAAAGTCAGGAGCCAGTTTAATTTTTAAGGAAAAGACTTCAAAGTGCGGAACTGTCTTCTCTGTTCCCTGTCACATCTCATGTTGGAGGGACATATCAGATTGAGAGCAGGGCAGCAGCTCTGCCTTCATTTGCTCTTCAGGTGTTCTCCTGTGTAGGAGCCATCTGTACTGAAGCTGCTGCGAGTTAGAGCAGCTGCCTGACCTCCCTCTGTGAGAGGGGTGGATGCAGAACTGTGGATTTGTCATGATGAACATTCTTACTTCTTTTCCTTGGTAGGAAGGAGACAGGTTTTGGTCTTGGCATTTTCTTCTTTGTTTGATTGGTGGTTTCTTGTATTTTGTGCCAGACTCCCCTTAAACTGAAGCCTTTCACCATCTGAGTTTCTGTGTGAGGGTCTGTGGGATTCCTAGGAACAGCATTACGTTTGCACCTGTTTCTTTTTTGTGTTGGACTTCTTGGACAGCTGCTGCAGAGAAAGTTGTTTCCCAGAAATCAATTGCAGGGGTCTTGCCTCCCATCAAACTTGCTTTTGTGGACATGGGGAAAGTGTTAGGAAGTATCAGGTCTCCTGTGGCCTTACATTTAAGGCTTGCTCACACCTCTGAACAGTTCAGAGTCTGGCTTTGAGATTATAACTCTTAATTCAAATACTGCTTGAGAAACATTTTTCTTAAGGTATTTGTCCTCATAAAAACCATACCTTAAAGTTTCAAAAGGCCTCTGTGTTCTTGGGATGCTTTAGTACTCACACCCAAAAGTATACAATCCAGAAGACAGATAAGGCAGATGATTGATGGAACATCAATTTGAATTTTGATGACATAGTAGTTCCTGTTCTTGTAAGTACAGGAAGTTCTTCATTTATTTTTTGACCTTATTATTAGGTAGGGTTTTTTGTATGTGTGTGTTAGGTTTTTTTTTAAATGCTTTGGACAAAGTGTGGAAAGAGGGTTTTAAATTTGTGAGGAAGTTGATTTTGAAGGCTTACAAACACATTTCACAAGCATGGGGGAGATAAATTACGTTTTTCTTGGTCTTTTTGTAGTATGCTCATGTAAGCTACATGACATAGGACAGCTTCTCACACGTGATGCATCCCACTGGATGCTATAGTTCAAGTGGTAACATTCACCTTGCTTCCTCTTCTAAGCCTTCCTGCTTTTGTATGGTGATGTTCCATGTATGCACCTCTGTAGCATAAGTAGCTAAGACTTGTGATGGAGGATATGTTTATTGCCTGCATCTGGGGTGTAATGAAGACTGTTTCTATTGGTTTTTTTTCTGGGTAAATTTTCCTCTTACCTGTAGGAAGAAAAGAATGCCTTTCATTTGAATGCTTTAGATAACACATTCTGAGGAACTGAGATAAGACTTTTCTAACTAGAGCTAATAGTTTTAAAATCACGATCTCAGAGTTCCTTCCATCAGGAGAGTAAACCTTGGTAGATGGACTTTCTCAAATGATATAAAAAAAATACAACAAAAGATGCTACTTGTCCTTCAAAACATTACTACTCGCCCATACATCAGCTTGCTTATAGTTCTAAAGTTCACTTAAATGAGACAAGTGAAGTAAACAAGTCTTTACTTCACAAGATCAAAAGTTAACAATGGCAAAAAAAGAACAGAATCAGTCTCTTAAAGCTCTCTGTTCTCCTGTAGTCTGAAATAATTTCAACAGTAGCTATTTGGAACACTTGGCTTTTCCTCCATCTGGGCTCCTCTGCCAGTGGGCACTTCACTTTAGGTAAGAGGTTCTTTTCTGTGTGAAATAACTTAAGCAAAGCTGGCATTACAAGTCCCTGTCTCTAATCTCTACTGGCCTAGCAAAAATAAGATTTCACCAGGTGAGTAGGAAAATGACTAAAGGTTGCCTACATAAGTATACATAAATGTGTAGGCTGCCAGGGATTGACCGAGGGCAGATGATTTGTACTGCTGGGCCATTGGCTCTTTATAAATGCAGAAATTGTAACAGGGGTCTGAGGGGGAAAAAAACTGGAACTGACAAGGCTGATCTGTTCTCTGTGTTGTGTTTGTTTGTTTGTGGGATTTCTTTGGGTTTGGTTTGGTTTCTTGTTTTGTTGGGTGTTAAAGTAGAATCACTATAAGATTAGAGGTGGTAAAAAGATTAGGCATCTCCATAGTTTCTGGGAATGTGATTGACACAATAGCATATATTAGATGCAGTTTATCATCTTCAACTTAAGTAGAGAGCACTATTATAACTATTTCATTTGTTTCCCATTGGTTTACTTCTCTGAATTATGAGCAGTCTTTGCATCTTTTCTTCAGCTGTGCTGCATGAGTAATGAATTTTATTTTGTAGAAAATGCTTGTCACTGTGAAATTTAGCTAGTCCCTCTTTGAACTGACACTTCAGGTCTTAATTTGAAATACTTTGCTCATACCTTATTGACTGTTTTAATTGTCTGCAGCTTTAATCTGTTTTTAGATGGGGAAGGAGTGTGTGTTGAAATGCGAAAAACACTGATATTTCATTCTTTGCAAGTAAATGAATCAAAATATTATTTAAATGGTATTTAAAGAGGCTCTAGGAAGGAGTTTACATTGCATTGCATCTCTTTTCCTTTGGAATGTACTAGTACCCAGAAGACTGTAAGAAAAATTTGCCTTTTTCTGTCTTCTGGAATGCTTTTTGGAATGGTGGCATTTAAAAATGAACATTATGCTCTCTTTACAGCTAAACTGTAGAGTTGTAGGGTTGGATGTCTTTATTTTTCCTTCTTCTTCGCAGTGGCAGTTAGTCATTATGCTTTGTAAGTGTTAGCAAAAGCTGGTTTAAAGCTGCCTAAATTGGTGTAGTTGTAGGCTTCCAATGCTGTGTCTCTTACCTAATTCATTAACCACATCACGCTTTCTTAAGCCAGACCAGCTACATTTTTAACTTTAAATTGTGAGTGGAAAATGAAGGCTTTAAAAATATTTTTCATGAATACACAAAAGACTTGTCTTTAATCTTGTGTGTTATGTGAAGGCAAGTGCTGCAGAACTTAGTCCAGAATTACAGGTAATTTATTTGGTGAGGTACTTCGCCTGCCTTGGTTGTTGCACTTCGACTCGTGTGTGTGTGTGTGTGTGTGTGTGTGTATTTTAAACATTGCCACTGTTTCCGTGTTCTTGCCATTTTAAAGTTCCTCCTCATAAAAGCACTTGCATTGTGTGTGCCGAAGTGTGTGGCGAGCATGGGTGCCTGGTATAGCAGCCCTGTCTTGGGATCACGCTTCCCTCTGCTTGTCATGGCGCTCCCTCTTGTGTTGGGCTGCTCGTGCTGCCCTCCTGACTGACATCAGGGCTTGAAGCATCTCCTTGTTTCTTCTGAGTCATCTTCAAGGAGTAGTCACCAGTCTAGGGATTTTGCTGTCCTACTTAGGGATCCTTGTCTCTGTATAAGTAAAACACTTTTAAGGATGTCCACTTCTAAGTGGTTATTTCACATCTTCCTTTGTAACTTACTTAAGTCTTCTCCAGTTTGGGGAAATGGAATCAGAAGTAGTTAAGACAGTTCAGTAAGCTTGTAATGCTTTTTTGGACAGTGTACTTGTCCTGCTTGCATCAATCTTTGTAGCATCTCCTGTGGTTTCTTCCTAGTAAAATGGAACCTGTATGGGTTTTCTTTTTTTTGGTCTCTTTTTAATTCCCACTGGTTTTTTGGGGAGACACTGTACAATCCCTACAAGGTATAGACAAATTTCTTAGACTTTTTCACCCTTCATAAATATTTTCTTGTTCCAGTCAATATAATGTCTTCCAGGTAGCCCAGGGAGTGGCATCCCCTACTGAATGTGGCACTTGCTCTGAAAGAAAAGTTGGGATGCTCCACCTGTACTCTGCATAAGACTTAAGTAGACCAAGTCTTACATTCTAAGCCTATGTGACACAAAAATATTGGCTGCCATTTCAATTTTTGAATTTATTATGATACACTTTCTTGATTCTTCAGATATGAGCTGGAGTTCAAGAGGAATTAATAGAGCTCTCTTTAAATAAAGCAGACTTGCAGAGATGAGGAACAGTAAAAAAACCAGCTTTACTTCAAAAATTTTAGGGTACAATGTACCAAGAGTAGTGTGATACATTTATAATTGTTTTACAAAATATATTAAATCTTTGCTTGTGATCAGTGCAAGAGATACAAACAAGATACATGTTGGTTAAAAACTGAATAAACAGGTGAGGTGGTGTGAGATCTTAGTTCACTTTAGAAACATTTTTAAAGAAGTTGCATGGATCTGTAGCTGATTCCATCATGAAAAAAATTCAGTGCAAGAAGAACTTCTAAAAGTTTAATTTATGAAAGATTTCTGTATACAAGGAAAATTAATCTATTGCTAATACAGATTTCCGTAGAAAGCAGATGTGTTTGCTGGTTGTGGTGAAGCTGTCTTTCTTACCACACTTGTGAACAGCATGGATTACTCTTTATTCTCTAGAAACTTAGCATTTCCAAAGTTTTTCTGGTGGTTGTGAATCTTAGATAAGTGAAGTGAATCTCGGCATAAACTTTCTATAGCTTATGTTTTGTGAATCTGCTATTTTATCATTTTTGGCCTAATCAATATGCTAAAGCCTAAGAAAAGATTGACAATGTCAACAGAATTAATAGGTTGACATAATGGTACTAAATGAGGAGAGAGATACTTTCACAGGGTAGGTAACTTACTTTGGGGAATACATTATTTCAAAGAAGAAAGTAAAAGCCTTTCATTTGCTTTCATTTGCATGTTTATTAGGCAAGCTTGGCTGTGTTGACAGGTGAAAAGTTAAGACAGAACTAAGTTTTTTCAGTGGAGACAAGAAACAAAGATTAAATTTTCAGAGGATCAGTGCAACTGTTTGTCTGCTTACGTCCCATGGCATTGTTTATATATCCTAGCCTGAAGTTCTGGCAGAAAATGTTTTGGATACTGCTCATAAAGATTTTACTAATAAAATGAGTAACAAAATTCTGTATGTATTTCACTGAATTTTTTAAAGTCACAAACAACTTTTTTTCTTTAACTTCAATCAAAACAGGGCCAACAGTCTCAAAGTTTTGTTTTTTTGGTTTTTTTTCAGTGATGTTTTGGCACTGCCTATTTTCAAACAGGAAGATTCCAGCCTTCCACAAGAAAATGAGACCAAACATCCACCTTTCCAGTATGTTATGTGTGCTGCAACATCTCCAGCAGTAAAATTATATGATGAAACTCTCACATACTTGAATCAAGGTTGGTATACGTCTGTGAATGAAGCTTGTGGTGCAAGTCAAACTGTAATGGTATTTCATGTTTTGATACATGTGTGTATATCCAAAATAAATGCATGTCAGAAATTAGGTTGGATGCCTTACTCCTAGTCTTTTTGTGCAGCTTGTAGGCTCACAGCTATAGTATGGTGTTACTTCCTCTTTGGATTCTGGTGGGGGTGGGTTTTTTTTTCCTTTGTTGGTTTGGGTTTTGTTTTTTTCCTGTTGTGTGTTTCCCCTCTCCATCCCCCTCATCCCCCAATAAAATCAAGCCAATAGAGCTTTTAGGAGACAAATTTCAGGTAGTAATAGCTGAAAATTCAGGACTAATTTTGCATTTCTGTTTAAATTTGATTGATAAGACCAAGTTAATTGGATATTTGCATGAGGTACACACAAACCTCAAAAGTAATAATAAATGTTAAAATGTCAGTCCCTGAAGAAGAAGTGTTGCACAAAAGAGGCCACTGTAATTGCTCTCAAATTAGCCAGACATGTCTATCTAGAAGAGTATTATGTTTGAATGTGAACACAAGTGCAGTTACCTTTGGAATTTGTGTGTATTTCACTGTTCGTATACATTTATCGGAAATTAACTAGAGAAATACTTCATGTGAATCAGGCTGGGTTTTTTTCCTCATAGCCTGTGATTAATTTGCATAAAAATTGATTTTTTTTTTCTTAGGGAGAGCACTGACTGCTAGGTAAAATAATCTGAATGTAGTCATTGCCATATGATAAAACCTTCCTCACCTCTGAGAACTACCTTGGTGTCCTAAATTTAGTCAACTAGTATTCTGAACTCAATTAAAATAGTTTATCATTTGTTTTGGACTATATCAAGGCTTTGTACCCTCCTCATCCCCCTCCTCTGGCTCTAGTGCCCTAGGATCTCCATTCCTATATCTAGTTCAGCTTTCTTTTCCTTGTGTTTTGACTTTGAAATCTCAATAGATGTTGCTGTAATTTGAAGACAGAGCAGGAGGCAGCAGGCTGAAGGAAGAAAGTGCTTGCTGTCTTGCTTCTGACAACAGCTCGCCATTTAAAGTGACAGTGTCTAAAATGACTGTAAATGTTTCATCTGTCCTTGAAAATATCTTTTAATATAAAGATTTCATTGACAAAGAAGTTTTGGTATTTCCCGGTGTCCTGGGTAACTTTTCCTGATGTTGAAAAATGAGGGCATTGCTATATCCATTCCTTAAATAAGTACGAGAGGAAAAAAAGAGTTGGCCAACTTCCTTTCTGTGCTAGTACTTCAGACAGAAAGAAAGACAGTACATTTACTGCCCGGGTTAAGACCTTTTCATTAAAATGTCTCTACTAGCTAGTTAGTGTATATATGTATATATATATATGTATATACCTAGAGGGTGGTTGGGCACTGGAACAGCTCCCCAGGGAAGTGGTCACAGCACTGAGCCTGACAGAGTTCAAGAAGTGTTTAGACAATGCTCTCGGGCACATTGTGTGACTTTTGGGGTGTCCTGTGCAGAGCCTGGAGTTGGACTCAATGATTCTGGTGGGTCCCTTCCAACTCAGCAGATTCTGTGATATATAAAAAAAGTTGTGAGACATGATTTCTTTAGTACTGAAGGCAGCTTAAAATAAGGATCGGTTTGCAGCACTGAGTTGTGCTGATAGATACGTTTGGGTAATGAGTTGGATTGAGTCCTCTAGCAGAAGAGTAAATTACATCCTGGTTATTCCGCTATCTGGTTTCTAGTTTGGCCCTATTTTCAGGCAGTGTCTTGCCTTAAATAATTTTCAAAAGAAAGTACCCTCTTTAGTTTTGTCAGCAGTTGTTTTAGTTTCCTGCCTTGGGAATATCAGAAGCAGTGGGAACGTTTGCCATGTCTGTTAAACTGTGGTGACATTCCCTAAGGCAATGCTTAAACAAGCCCTGACTTTACCCTCTGTCAGTAAGTATTTTAATTAGTATAACTTAGAGAGTCACTCAGAGTTCAAGGAGCATCTGGCTGATGCTCTTAGTCATGTGATTGAGGTTTTGGTAGGCCTGTGAGGAGCAGGGTGTTATACTCAATTCCTGTGTGTTCCTTCCAACTTATGATACTCTGTGAGCTAAATGCAATATTTAACATAATCAGATGTTCAGCTGAAGCTGATTCTGGAAGTTCAGATCTTGGAGTGGTGATGGTTGGTTGTTCAGGGGTTTGCAGGGTTCTTATTGTGAAATCTGTTAAATGGGTCCATTGAGAATGCATACTGGAGTTGTGGGACAGTGTTTTGAGGTGGCTGCTCTTCAGCTAGATGTATATGGAATAGCAGAAGTGGTATGGAAGAGAATTGCATTTAAAGGGGAAGCATTTTTTAGGTTGGTTTACACAGTGCAGCAAAGCTTGGAGTTCCGTGAATGCAAAGAACTGCTTGGGAGACATGGGATCCAGCTTGGAAAGGGCAGTGACGGTACCTTTGCCAGCTCGTGGCTGACCTGGTAAAGAGGGCTTTGAAGTAGGAGCAATGAAGGAGGGAGGGAGTGACTAATGAGCAGCACTATGAGGGAGTGATGGACATGGTCCATAAGCAAAGAGCATGAAAGGGGACACCGCTTCAACAAAAGGAGGCTTAAACAGGGTCATCTCCAGCATTTGCATGTAAGCGAATAAGTGCCTGTAGAGCATCATTCCAAGGGAACACCAAAGCCCTTTGTGGTAAGGGAGCATAGTGAGGTGCCTCTGAAGTGCACACACATCAGTAGTGCAAGTGGCGTAGGAAATAAACATGAGGAATTAAGACATCTGTGTGATCTTGGCATCATGGAGATGTGATGGAATGGCTTGCAAAGTGCCGTGTTACAGGGTGGGGATATTGGCTCTTTAGGAAGGGCAGAGCAAGAGGGTAAGGGAGGGGAAGTTAGGCATTATGTGGGAGAACAACTGGAGTGTCTGGAGCTCTGCGGAGGGTGATGTGCCAATTCAGAGCTTTTGGGTAAGAATTAAAGAGCAGGACAATATGGATGACATTGTAGTGGGTGCCTGCTGTAGGCCACCTGACCAGGAAGAACAAGTAGATGAGACCTTTCTTGAGGAGCTAGAAGTAGCCTCACATTTACAGGCCATGCTCCTTGTAGGAGGACCTCAACCACCCTCATGTCTCCTGCAGGGACAGCGCAGCAGGACATGAGCAACCCAGGAGGTTACTGGAAAGTGCAGATTGACAGCTTCCTGGCCGAAGTGATAGAGGATAGCTCTGCTATACCTGATGAAACAGGGAAGGGCTCATTGGGGTTGTGAATATCAAGGTCAGTCAGCCTTGTCTGCCTTCAAGATGGTGGACTTCATGACTCTGAGAGAAAGAAGCAGGGCAGAAGACCAAGATCACATCTTTGGACCTCAGGACAGCAGAGTCCCATGGGTTGAAGCTCTGGAGGGAAGAGAGGCCCAAGATAGCTGGTTAACATTCCAGGATTAGCTCTTCCAAACTCTAGAGCAGCGAATCCCAATGAACAGGAAGTCAGGCAAAAAATGGCAGGAGGCTTGCATGGGTAAGCAAGGGAACTCAAATACAAAAAAATAGGCATACAGAACTTGGAAGCAGGGACTGGTAACCTGAGAGGAGTAGAGCGATACTGTCCAAGCCTGCAGGGATGCAATCAGAAAAGCCAAAGCCCAGCTGGAACTGAATCTGGTGAGGAATGTCAAAAGCAAGATGATCTTCTGTAAGTACGTAAATGGCAAGAGGAAGACTATTGAAAATGGGCCCCCTGCTGAATGGGACAGAGGCCATGGTGACACGGGGCATGGAAAAGGCTGAAGTACTCAATGCCTTCTTGGTCTCATTCTTTTCTGGTGTCACTGGTCTGTAGGAGTCCTAGGCCCTAGAGATGAGGGGACAGTCTGAAGCAAGGAATATGTGCTCTTGGTGGAAGAGGAACAGGTCAGGGAATACTTAAGCAAACTGAACATACCTAAATCCACGGGTCCTGATGGGATGCACCCATGAGTGCTGAGGGCAGTGTCTTATGTCACTGTGAGGACACTCTTGATAGTCTCTGAATGATCTTGGTGTCTAGGAGAGGTGCTTGAGACTACTGGAAAGCTAATGTTGATCTTAACTTCAAAAAGGAGGACCCGGGGAACTACAGGCTTCTTGGCAAGGTGACAGAGCAGTGTTTCCTGGGAACCATTTCCTGGTACATGAAGGACAAGATCATCATCAGGAATAGTCAGCACAGATTTCCCAAGGGGGTATCATGCTTGAGCAGCTTGATAAACATCCATGATGAACTGGGTGGCTTGGTAGACAAGGGCAGGGTAGTAGGTACTGTTTACAAGTGATTTCCTTCAGTAAGGCTTTTGCTGGTTTCTCCCATAAGATCTTTACAGAGAAAAGAAGTATGGGCTGGATGAGCATCCTTTGAGATACTCAGAACCAGCCAGGCTTAGTGCTGGGCAATTGGCTATAGGTGGCCTTGCCTTGAGCAGAGGGATTGGCCAAGATTACCTCCAGAAGTCCCTTTCAAACTTGAACATTCTGGGATTTTTATGACCAACTTAGCGCAGATTCAGTGTGAAGCAGTTATTGTCCATAGCTTGTGTTGCCTTGCTCCTCTGGCTGCTCTCCAGGAAGGAGCAGAGAAAATAGCATATATAGGTCTCATGTAGGGATGACAAAAATCAGTGCTGTGGTGCTTTTCACACTTTCAGAGCAGCTACATGTCCGAAACTCCAAAATGGAATGTATCTGTTCCTCTGTCTTGAAAATTTCCAGAGCTGTTTTTACATTTTCAAGTCTTGTATTCTTTGATTTTTACCATTATCAAATCTACTGTCTTAATACTATTTTGTACCTATAAAAGATTAGCCACACTTCTTGAGGAAACAATTAGAATTTTTTTTCTTCACCCACCTCCCTACCCCCCCCAAAAAAATGTTGAGAGAGAACAGAGAAATACTTGAGAAAGTTTATTAATATTGCTAGATTTGAAAAATGCTGACTTTAAATACAGTTGAATTTGTATGTTATAGCTGTGTGAGTAGAATAAGACTGGTAATTGAACGAATCACACTAACAGGAAAAGTTTCCTTCTGTTAAATGTAGGAGGAGAAATTGTATATTATTTACTCAGCTGCACTAGATGAACATCTATTTCCTATGGATTTATGTCATCAGTGACTGTATCAATGTTCACATGCTGCTTGGGTAAAGAAAGCCTGTACATGTGTAGAGTATATACATAAATATGCTAATTGTGTTCCAGAAAAAAAACCCTGAAATGGTCCATAGTTGGAAGTAACATCAGTCTATGAAAACTGAAAGGAGATAAAGAAATCATTTGCTCATTCACAGGGTTATTGCCTTGTAGGGCAAGTCAGAATGTCTTTCAAAAGTGTTACACACTGGACCATAAAGGCAGCCTGAAGGGCAGTGTAGGTGATGATCTTACTGCATTTCATCTTAGTGAACATGTTGAAATTTATTTCGTCCTATGTTTTAGTTAGGGAAATGTGATTTTGCAAATCAGTATGTGCTCCTCACTCTGGAAGGAAAAAAAGCCTTGTAGTTAAATAAATTGCTACAAGCTTTGCCTCTTTTGAAGCACAACAGTTTATCATATTCACTGGAAAGATAGGTTTGCTCATACTGTTAATATAATCAGTAACTGTCTCTTTTGAAGGTCTATTTCTGAAATCATACAAAGCATAAAAATCATACAAAGGGAACAGGAATATGGACAAAATTAAACATAGGAGCATAGTATTTATGTTTTGGGAAAAGTATAAAAACTCTGCAAGAGGTTGTTTTGGAAGACCAGTTAATGGTTCTCAGTATGCTGCCATTCATCAGTTTTAAAAAAGAAAGGAATTCAGCCTTGAAATGTTTGTCTTCAGAAAAAAAAATAGAGAAGCAAGTACTTACACTTGATGCAAAATGAAATAACTGGACTTTGAAAATATCCCTAGTTTTAAAGGGACCAGAAAGTTTCACATTGTTTTGTTAATTTGCACGCTGTGAAGTGCACGTTGCTATCTGGATGTCTCAAACTCAAGTTTCAGGTACTGATATTCTTGTCTACTGTGAAGAACCAAAAGCTAATCTAAATGCATTAAACACAAAATAGCCTTGTGCTCCTTCCTACTCTTTTACTGATGCAATTTTTTTTCTTTAAAGGTCAGTCCTATGAGATACGGATGCTAGATAATCGAAAAGCTGGAGACATACCAGAGATCAACGGAAAACTGGTGAAGGTGAGTTTAAGTTCACTAGATAGTGTTACTAACAAACCCCAGAGACTGTGTATTTTATGGTATTTTTTTTCTGCTGTCACTAGGTATTTGGTCAGAATACGTGGACCAGTGATGTTTACAAATAAAAGCGTAGGGATATAAGTATCCAGTGCACACTTGTGTACACTGAAGACCTAAGTATTTATGCAGAGCTTAAGATAGTTGTCTGTAGATTTTGTATCCAGTGTCTTCTGAGCCATCACATTGTCTATTTGAAGTGATGACGAGAGGTGAGAGGAAGGTAGAGGATCATTTAGATAGAAGTGGAGGTAATGTGAGCGTGTTTCTTAAGAAATGTTACAGAAAACACATGGAGCCAACCTGTGAGCTTTGCAGCAGTGGGATATTGGGGATATATCCACAGGAAAATGGATCTGTAATTTTGCTGCTTGTTGAGCAGTTTATTCCACAGCTGAGCCCCTTTCCTCAGTGCCAGATTTATCTCCTTGTGCTTCAACGTTAGTAGAAAGTACTGTGGATCTGAGGTATTGTATGAGCTATGAAAATGTGGCAAACTGAAAAATTACCCAATTCAGAGTACAGATGATTAAAAGAACTGATGGAGGGGTTTGGATTTTTCTTCTAAGCACCTGATGATTATTGATTTTATTGAATTCTCAAAAAAATCTTATTCAGGTATTAGGAAAGAAGGGAAAAACTTCAATTAAAGTCACTTTGAAAGTGGTGCTGATAAATGCACCGAACAATGTGCCTGTGGGAGGCTGAATCTTTACCTGCCAGCTTTGGGCTGTGTAATTTGTGAACTTTGGTTTGCTTGTATAGTCCTATGCCTTGTTCTTAATTGTCCATGGGATGCTTGTTCAGGGATCATTTCAGGAGGAGTTAAGCACGAGCTTAAAAGTGGGATTTGAGAGTTCTGTAATTAAACATTTTACAACCTGGCATGGTGACTTGCTTTAATAAGCATGTGGACTATTTTGCCCCCCTAGGTGCTATTTCTTTGTAGCTTTGGGGTGTCTCCCTGCTGTAATTTTCTAGATTTGTATGTGGATGATGAGTCATTTGGTAAGTAGAATAGGGCAAAGCAGTGTAAAAGTTTAGAAAAGTCAATTTTACCGTAGCAAGGTGTTATAATGCTGCATCAATGAATTTTCCACTTTGGACCATTAAATATTGGAATCCCAGAACTTTACCAAAGAAGTCATTTCATGGTGGTGAATGCTGCAGATATTTCCAAGTTCCAGACTTGCCAGTTTGCAGTGCAGAAGGAATGGTGTGTTTGTGTGTGTGTTTGTATGTGTACATGCATGCATACATTTGCATTCTATTATCTTTGAAATAAACCCAAGGAAATGCAATCCATCTTCCAACCCAAGGAAGAAGCACTCCATTTAAAAGTTCTTGGGTTTTGTGGACACTTTTAGCTGCTGTTAATACGAGGAAGACTGTAGAATAATGGAAAAAAATTATGTAAATTTGTCTGCATTCTATTTGTTGGGTAACAATCTATGTGTACAGTATTTTTCCCAGCCTCTGTGTAACAAATTGCTTTGTATGTGTATTCATTTAGCAGTACCAAAACTGGCCACAAAAATAGGTATTGTTAGATAATTGCTTCTAGCTGAATAAAGTTAATCATGTTGTAGTTGTTCCAGATGAATATTTCATCTAGAGTTGAGAAAGTTTGGAACTTTTTAATTCTATTAATTAAAATCATAGATTTTTTTGTAAATACCTTATAAGTACTAGGAAGGGAATTTCCTATTTTATTTCTTAAAATGTCCTACAAAAATCTACAGAATTCCCAGTGAAAGAATGATCAAGTAATATTCACCACTTTTCATAATAAATGAATCTTTGATGTTTGCTTTCTAAAATAATTTGGTGTTGCCTACACAGTGTTGATACCGTGCTGTCAGTGTTGCTCAGTTCACTGTGTGTAATTCATAGTGACCTTTAGAGTGTCCAATCAGATGTAATTCTCCCTTGCATTTTCACCACATTTTCAAGTATCTCCTGCTGCTCAGTTCTATTTCTGTGTTCTGGAATATTTTTGAATACTGATGGTTGCCAAATTTTTTCTGTAAATATGCATTTATTGGCACTGTGGCTATTTTGGGATGGTTTAGTGCTTTATCTTTAGGCTGTTTTTAAACGTGTAGCGACTCTGTGGCTCATCACAGGCTTGTTTTTTTCTTTATTAGAGCATTATAAGAGTTGTGTTCCATGACAGAAGGTTGCAGTATACAGAGCACCAGCAGCTAGAGGGTTGGAAGTGGAACCGCCCTGGGGACAGACTTCTCGACTTAGGTACAATTGTTTCTGTTTGTTGCCACTGTATGGAATTCAATTTCCAAATTTAAATTGATCGCGTTCACATTTATGCTGGGGCTGGTGAAAAAGAACAGACCAAATTTCTGGATGCTGCTTCGTCATAATGTGTGTTTTGACTATAAATGTTCTTACTACTTTCACATTCTTTTCAAACTTTTAAGTGCTATAAAAGTCAGGTAGCAACTCTGCAACCCTACACATTTAATAATTTTTCTAATTTCAGTTGCTAGGTGTTGCAGGGATTAGGAGAACACAGACAAAAGTAACTTTCTCTGTTAGACTTTGAAAATGGCACCAACTTGGTTTCTGTACCTTGCATAACTTGATCATTTTTGGTGCATTACTTCAGGGGTGGCAACAGGGGAGGAGAATGAAAAAGCACCCAAAACCTTGAGCACTTTGTGTGTTGAATCTACTAAGATTCTTTGTATGAGTCCTAAGAAACTAGTCAAGCCACCAAAGCCCACATTTTTTCATCCTACCTTGTGTATGCTGATGGTAACTTTATATTAGAATTAATTTATAGTGTTTACTTGCTGTGTGATTGTTCTGAAATATATGCTACTTATTTTAATAGATATTCCAATGTCTGTTGGAGTCATTGATATCAAGACAAATCCAAGCCAGCTCAATGCAGTTGAATTTTTATGGGATCCAACAAAATGTACATCTGCTTTTATTCAGGTTTGAAACTTTATTTGACTGGATGTCTGTGTGTGGTGCCTTTCAGGTCACAAACAGCAGTGTATTTGAACTACAAAGCTTCTTGGTTTATTATTTGTGGAATGGCCATTAAATACCATCTTTGTGAAAAAACACAGGCTCATAGGTCTATTAGAGTCCCTAGTAAGGTTTTTCTATTTAATTTGGGTTTATAGAAAAATTTAAATAAAAAGCTTTCGAAAAGCTCTTTGAAGAAAGCTGTCATAGTTAAAATATTTAGTTATACGAAGTGTAAAAATTAACTTCCATTCCTCTCAGTAACTCTTACCACTACTTTCAGCAGAAACTTGGCTTAAGGATTCAAAATGAAAAGAATTATCCTACAAAATAAGGGTTTTAAATCAGACAGTCCAAAGATGTTTCTTACTATGTCAATAGGTTTCCTTGTAGGAATTCTGTTATTTGTGTATTCGGTATTCAGGGCAACTGAACATGCTTTCTTTGGAAATTATTTAGATAGAATGTTCATATTTTAATTGCTTACGTTTGTCTCAGATCTGGTTTTACTATAAAAAAGTATAGGTGTAAAATTTCAGGTAGCACTGTTTCTTACTTAGGCTGTCAGAATAGCTTAAATTCCATATTGTCAGAAAATTAACTTTGATCTAGTACAGTAAAAGATACTTTTTTTTAGTAAGAGTTACATAATTGCTAAAATGTGGTCATCTTGAAGAACTGTGAGATACACTATGGAATAGTTTTGTTTATGCATTTCCTTAGAAGAAATTATAACAGACTGAAAATGGAACTGATATTATGCAAGTATAGTTCACTCGTTCTAAGGGCTTGCTTAAAATTCCATAAGGAAGCAGAAAAAATTGGGAGCACTGTCCAGTGAGATTGTTCATAATTCCTTCTACTGCCCTGATTTTCTCCTTAGATGTCCTTAAGGGGTCTTTATAGCTTATAAACCCAGTCTTCATTCTGATGTAGCACCTGAAGCAATTACACACACAGTTACACACATGATTAAAAGGTCTGTGGAATTTTAAACGAGTTTGGCATATTTGAAAATACTCTTGAGATGATGGTGCATGAGATGAAAAACTCTTCCAGACAGTGACCTTTTATAGCTCTGCTAATATTTATTACAAGAAACTGTTTATTGTATGTTACCCACATCACATAAAGTCCATGCCTGAAATGCTTCTGAGGGTCCTTTTTGTTTGATCATTGTTTTTTTTCAGGTACATTGTATCAGCACTGAATTTACCCCTCGTAAACATGGAGGAGAGAAAGGAGTTCCTTTTAGGATTCAGGTTGACACCTTTAAACAGACTGAAAATGGAGAATATACAGATCATCTGCATTCAGCCAGTTGTCAAATCAAAGTTTTTAAGGTAACATTAGAAAACAGATCCTTAAGTCTCTAAGTAAAGTTCTCATAAAGATAAGAGAAATCATTATACTACTGTTTGTAATGGTTCATGTCTGAGATCAGATTTCAGTTATAAAACCCTTTTCCACTTGTGTTCATGTTCACATAACTGTTCATTTTTAGCCCAAAGGAGCAGACAGAAAACAGAAAACAGACAGAGAAAAGATGGAAAAGAGAACTGCACATGAAAAAGAGAAGTATCAGCCTTCATATGACACCACGGTTCTTACAGAGGTAACAAAACAAAATTGCATCTGCCAACTGAGGAGATTATACATAGATACAGCACATCACTTAGCTGCAGTCTTGAAAGGGTTGGGGAAGAATTAGTTCTGCATAGAGATAAGCTTTTCATTTGACAAACGTGTCCAGCAAGCAGCAACATTAAATTTTAAGATTTTGTTTAGTAAACTTGGATTTAGATACTCAATAGATGCTTGTATTAAACCACACTTTAGATTGAACACTTGTTTGACTGACTGTACTGAACCCTTGAGCAAGACTTTTAATACAGATTTCAAAATCTTGCAGCTGAAAAGCAAAAAAAGAAAAAAGAGGGGGGACTCTAAAGTTTAATTACCAAGTTTGAGCTTCAAAGTCTGTTTTTCAGAGATGGCTGAATTTAAGGCCAGAGCCTCAGTAGGTTTTTTATTAAAACATCAGTGAGTTCTGTGCAGTTTTCTAAATATTTCAGAAGTTTTTAAAAGGCTTTTAGATCTTTCCTCACTGTATAATGAAAAGAAATTGATCCACATCTTTGGTGTTTGTCCAGATGAGGCTTGAGCCTATAATTGAAGATGCAGTTGAACATGAGCAGAAAAAGTCCAGCAAGCGGACTTTGCCAGCAGACTACGGTGATTCTCTGGCAAAGCGAGGCAGTGTAAGGGACTTCTGCTTACCTTTTGATTATGCAAGATACCTTGTGCAGTGTTAGATATAGGAGAAACTTCCACTATATAAAGTAAAAATACTTTGATTGCTGTGTCTTAATTTTATTCACTTCTATGTATCCCAATTATTCCATGTTTATTTTCAGCAAAGGAATCCTTCCTAAATCTAACACTTAAACTGTTGCAGAGGGACTGTGTAACTTAAAAGTCAAGAACTTTCAGTTTATGTGACATGAAATGAAATAGCTTTTTTCTTTCCTATACATGTGTAATTAGTGGAAGTAAGAACAGTGAAATTTAGTGGTTTGTTCCTATTTGTACTTTCATTCAGTAGAAGTTTTCATGTACATCAGTACTTCTAAGAAGCCATGTTGTGTTGCAGATGGTTGTTAGTGATTTTTCCTTTAGCCATCTACGTACTGTGCTCCAAGCAGGTTTAATGCAGTTCAGAAGAGTCAGCTCATCTTCATTATCTGTGTTATGTTAACCCTGTATGTGCACCTCAGAAGGAATCTGACGTATATCCTGTGCCCTCCCTGACATATGTCCTGTGCAGTTGTCCTGCCAAGGGTTAGCATTTTAGATTTCTTAAATGCTGTTCCTTAAGGAGGAACAATTCTGCATCTTTCATTTGGCAGGTTTAAATGTCAATTAATAATGTGACTGTGGAAGGCGATTATTTGACTGTTCTTTGAACAGGCACACTGTGCTGAAGCTCTTTCCTAGCAGTGCTTAAGCAATGACTGTCTGACTCCTGTCCCTCAGGCATGATTTGGTTTGTATTTATGATCTGTGAAAGTGATGTATAAGGTTTTACATTTAGGTTATAAAATACTTCAGCGTATGCCTCTTGTTGTTTATAGCCCATGTAACTGGGTGGGAAGGAACAAGCAATATTAGTCAGATGGGTTCTTTGGAGGATATTTGGATTTTTTCTTTTGTGAACCCAAAACTATTGTATGCACTGAGCTGTCTGAATTTACCTTCTACTGTTCTTGGCTGTTGGTTTTTTTTGGTTTTTCTTCTTGCTTTTAAGGTGCACCTTTATGATTCTTTGGCAGTGCATTCTTTTACTTGTTCCAGCTGGCCCTGGGGGAGAGGCAGGAGAAAACAGGCTTTTATCACTTTCGCTTATAAAGCATCTTTTGAAGCTTGTCCTTGGAGGAATTCCTGTGTTTTTCTCTTCTCCTGCTGTTACAAGTATTTCATTGAATGATTGTTGCTTATAGGAAGAATAATAGAGAAAGGTATTTTTAAACAGATAAGACAAATCTATTGTCCAGAGTAGGACAAACCATAGCTAAATCCTACCTAGAAGTTGTCTAACCTTTCCTTAACAGTCTCTTGGAATACTAAGCTTCTGTGAATTACCTTAATTCTACATTACCTTAATTGTAGTGAAGAAGAGCTTAGGTAGGACATTACTGGACTTCTGATGCCTTTCCCAAAGCACACAAAGGATAATGACCCACAGCCTATTTTGAATAGCAGCTATGTAGAGCTTTCCAGTTCTCTTAATTGTGCAGCTCACTATTCCTGTTTCTCATTTGCCTGTAATAAAATGCTGTCTTGAGATAATTTGGTCAGCTTGTTGAGACCATTTTGAATTTTATCCATGTTAGATGAAATCCTTTCAGCCTTGCTAACTTGGTATTGTTTGCAGATTTCAACACATGGTATTTCCATCGTTACAATGATTTTTATCATTAGCAAAATTATTAGAAATCACCAAGCCCATAAAAAATACCAAGAAACACACTATTTTTTCTGTATTTGTAGTGAAGCCTTGGTAATTGCTATGCACTCAGTACTGGTTTTAGCTATAGAAGTTGAATGTAAAAATGCTTGATCTAGAAAAGGAGTGTCTGATCTACATCTTGAAGGCCAATTCATTGTCCGTTTTCTCTTGTCACCAGACGGGCTTATTCTTGTGGGCCCTGTAAATACGGACAGGGGTGATACATGTTTCTACTTAAAGCAATTCTGTCCTTGCAAATCTGTCTTCCCAAACGTGGCCGTCAGAAGCTTTGGCTGTTTCCAGACTTCCCTCAGACGTGCAGATCAAATGTTCCGTATGTGCGGTACTGTTGTCACAGAGGTGCTGAGACACACAGAGTGAAGACGTGTCTCCCTACGTTTAAGACGTATGAGATGGACCCTGTTTCACGTGTTATGTGTTCTGTATGATGGATCTTTTTACTTCACGTGTCCTGTAGGAACTGTAGCTCTATTACAGAAAAAATCCCCAATTGAATTTAATCCCCCAATTGGGGATTAAAAATCCCCATCCAGAATTGTATGGAATGTATTTTACTAGATGCAGTCAAGACTGCTGACTGTTCCTTAGTCTGTGCTGCTTCCTAGATGCCCAGAAATAGTCCTGTTACCTTCTCTTGAATTCCAGAAATTAATGTTGATCCAATCTATAGTTCTCTTTAAAGCTGTGAGTTTTTATCTTGCTACACCTAACCTAACCTTTCCATTCCTTGCTTTTTGCATCTCATTTTGTATGCTGGCTTTTTTATTTTACCCTTCCAAGATTCTGCTGTTCTCTTTGTTAGATATTTCCATTTCCATTTTTGTTTCCTTTTTTTTTTTAATCCTGTATGATTATTTCCAGCTCAGTCACAATTGGATTTGGACAGATTGGTTTCTTACTATGCTTCCTTCAGAAAACATTGAGTCTAATACATTTTCTTTCTGATTTAGTTTGTATGTGTTTCTAACACAATGCAAGGAGTTTGGTGAAGCTTTCCTTCTGAATGGTTGTTCTGCTCTGCTCTTCTGTCCTTCTAACTACCATCACCCATCTTTCCCTTATCACTTATTTTCATAAGAATGCCATCTAGATAAGCTTTCTCATTACTTCTCTGAATTCACCTGATGTATAAAATTCAGTGCGTTCACTGCAGTTACTGCAGTGTTTATCTGGGCAGAGTCCAAACAGACAAGACACACAGTTAAACTGCTTGTTAAACTCTTCTTCAAACTATGGAGTGGTAACTTTTTCTGTAAATATAAAAGGCTACATATTTAACCTTGCCTTCTGGACCTCAAAGGGGATGTTTATGTACAGGTGACCTTCATTCAGGGGTCATTTTATGAAGGAGGCACTTTCTTTTCCTCTTAGTGTATAAAAGTTAGTGCTTATCTAATGAAAAAGGGAAAAAACCCCACCAGTTTCTGTCCCTTGCTTTGAATTTGTAAAAGTGGGAAAATATGTGTTGTGGTAGTTGGGCCTTTGCACTTTTTTCTGTCTGCAGTATTTTGGTTGGTTTTTATGTTAGTGCATATTATATGTCACAAGCTGGAATATGTAAACTACAGTTTGATTAAACCTGGTCAAATGGTCATTTTTTGCAGATAGAGCTGATTAAAGAGCACATGGAAGTTAAAAGACTTCCAGGTATAGACCTTGAAATAAATTGGAACATTAAAGTGTGGACATGAAAGATTGAAAAAGCTCCATACCATGTATTAGAAAATTGATGCTTTGTTCTCTAAGGAGGTGCTGTGTGCCCAAGTACATATTAAATCTAACTTGGAGAACAAATTAGACTTACTGTATCTTGGTTTTGTATTTTGTTTTCATGTTTATTTGGTCTTTGAATATAGTACTTAGTTCTTTGCCAAGCTTCAGTTTTACTCTGTTGTAAGACACAAATTTGGGCAGATTCCAGTATACTGGAAGTAGGAAGGGATATTACATTAAACCATGGCTTAGAATAATTTGAGATTTTGCAATTCCTCTGCAGTTAGGAATGTTCGGAGTTTAAATGCTATATATCCTAAATCTGAAAAGTCATACTTAGATTTATCTTTCTTTTTAACTCAGTAAAACTTCGTAACTTCATTCATGGCCTATACAGAAGGCTGTTAAACATCTGAAACCAAAATAGTTTTCTCCCTCTGAATTAATCCATGTTTGGAAATAAGACAGTTTCTGGAGTATAGTAGTATCAGTAGCAGTGTGCTAGTAATGGAGGGCGGTTAGTCTTGAGACATCAAAAACATGATCTTGGTAAATTCGTCAGTATACGTAAATTGTTTATTACAGATAAAGATATAATGCCACTCTTCTTTCTGTTCTGTGATGGCTTTTTATGGAGCTGAATGCTTCCTTATGACAGGGTGACATTTTCTCCTAGGTTTTGTGTCCACTGGTCAGGGACTTCTGTATTAGCAGCATTAGCTTGCTGAATGTCCTTTGGTTAACTCAGTTTTGGCCTAGGAACGTAAGAAATACCCTGATTGATCAGAGCACAAGGATGAAGTCCAGTCTTCTGTCCCTGACAGTGACAATGGCAGATGCTTTTTCAGGGAAGCAGTGCCACTTTCTGTGATCCATTTCCCCTGTAACCCTCACCCCCCTCAATCCAGAATCATCATGCAGGGTGTTAGAAAAGACAAGACATTCTTGCTTAGTCTTTGTAGTGTTAATGGATTTGGTGGCCAGGCATTTGCTTAATCCAGTTTGTGAAGTGTAGGACACTTGTGCATGAGAGTGATTCCAAAAGCATAGTCAGCTCGGGTTAATTGCTGGAAGACTTTCTTGTTCCTTGAACCTTTCAGAATTAAGCATCTCAGTGCTCAAATACTCATTTTTTCCCTCCACAACCTGTAAGACAGAAAAAAGGAGAATGGAGGCAATAGATGTGTTGCAGTAGTATTACACTTCCTATTTATTTTTTCTTTTTAACCATAGCCTATTGAGTCTCAGTGGATAGTTAGTGGTGTTTTTGCTGGAATAGGAGACAAGGTAGGAAAGCAAGTTTATGGGAGAGGAAAGGCTACTTGCTTTGGGTTGGAATTTTATTTTTCTGAATACTTCAAATGTGCTTCTTCCTGGATTTAAACCCAGAGCTTCATTGAGAAGAACTTCAGCTGGGTTTGAAGGACAGAAACACCGACTGCAGTACCTACCTTGGGAATGGCTCAAAAGTTGTTCCCTGGCACCAGTGCATTCTCCTCTGCCCCTGAATTTAAATGTATGGTGGCTAGAATCTCGTAAGGGAATGCTGGCCAAGGATGTGAAACTTGGATCTGTGTGTCCACATAAACATCTTGGATTAAAATTTAGGAAGAGAATGTCACAGAACTTAAGAATTTTAATTGCGCTTACAAAATATTTCAGAAGAACAAAGTTAACATTACTGTGTTGAGCTTTTATTTTAAAATTACAGCTTTGGACCACATATTAGGGAATGAAGGCTACTTCTACCTACCTGATGTAACGTAACATCTTTAATGTAACATTAAAATGAGCTTGAGAAGAGAGACAACAGGTGGGAATATACAGAATTGGAGGAGGAATGGGTCACCTTACAAGGTCAGAGACGAGCATGCTCTGTGCAGAGGGCAGTGTTTGTAGCCCAAAGGGTGGCTTTGACCATGTAATCCAAGACTCTGGACACTGTGGCTAACAAAAATGCCTGGTTTGAGTCAAATCTCAGACAGATAAAGGAAGTTCCTCATTTTTAAGCTATTTGCATGCAAGACAAATTTATTTTAATTGGGGAAACTTGCCATCTTATGCTGAGAAGTGAAGACTGGGGTCCAGCACAGAAATGTTGTTAACTCTGTTACAGAAGATGGCAGCTGGTGTTGCACTTATTTACTGTTTCCCCCAGGTAGAGGAATGATTTTTCAACACAAAATTGTTGAAACAAGCTTCCATTGATATTAAGTCATAGTTGTTCCCCTCCTTCCTCCTCTGTTCTACAAGGCTGTGATATAAATCTGGAAATTTCTTATAAGGTATTTAGCTGGTGCATGATAAATATATCAGAAATCTTTATTGTCTTAACAGGCACGGTCTTAGCTTACATGATCTTGGGCTGCTTGCTCGTTTTAATCATGTCTTTGAACATATCAAAACCTGCTTGGTTTTTTTGGTTTTTCTTTAAAATACTGTATTTTAAAATTTTAATTAATTTTTAGTATTTATTAAAATTATTATTTAAACAATATTTATAATAATAATGATTATTTATATTATTAAAATATGATATTATGAAATACTATTAAATATTATAATTATTGTTATTAAATATTATGCAATAATATTTACTTTTAATAGTTATTAAAATTTATTAATTTTAATTATTTTTAATTTTAATCTTTAATACACTAATTAATGCTTAGGTGGAAGCACTAAAAGGTAGCCTTGTTTTGAAAAGCTTTATGATGACAATTTTAAAAAATACCCAAAAAAAGACTGACAGAATTGGACAGCTGGCTTATCATATACTTCTGATGACTTAAGTTTGTGTAAAAATTTCTGGTTTACCAAGCAGTTCAGAAAAATCGGTCCATGTAAGTAAGCATAATTTTAGGCCTGCAGTAAATTATTAAAAATTCTGTATTTACAAAATTTCTACTGAAAATTCTGTTTGTATTTGATTGCTCTCAGGGCAGAGACATTAAATCTTTCCACAAGGTGCAATCTAGCTTCATAGCTTTACTTACTGTTACTGAACACTTCTTGTCATGTCATTATCCCTGCAGTTTAAACAGCGCTTTCATCCTGTGCAGGATAAAAGACTTCTTTTCCAGCAGGTGGCTGGGGGTTGGTTGGTTTTGGTTTAAACTGAATAATCTGTACAGGTCTTTTGTCACTTTCACCAATAATACCTTTAATTTTTTAAAAAGACAGTATAAATAGAAGTCTTCATAAAAGAACAAGATAAAACAGAGCTGATTTTTGCCTGGAATATCTGCATGTAATGTGTGGGATAGAGGGAGTCTTTCTTTGGAATTGCAAATCAGAATATCCTGTGGATAAACTCCTGGCACACCCCTGACAGAAGTGTGCATCAGAGTAAAAAATGTATTGTCCAGAGAAACTTAAGTTTTAATTCTTTATCTTCAGTGCTCACCATGGCCTGATACTCCTACAACATTTGTAAACAACAGTCCTACTCCTGCTCCAACTTTCACCTCTGCTCAGCATAACACCTACAGTGTCCCAGACAGGTGGGTTTCTATTCTGTACCCCATTAAAGGCAACATTTTAATCAAAATGTTTTCTGAGTGAATTCAACTGTGTTCTGTTTCCACTGGGAAACTGGGAGATTGTTTTGACCTATATATTCATTTTAGAGTATCACATTTGTATCACATGGTTCAGTTATAAGGTAATTATAACTTCTGCCTCACCATTTTTCTTTTTTACTCCGTATTTTTTAGAACAACTTCTTGTCCATCATCATATAGCAAATACTTTACCTTTTCACTATTGTAATTTAGTCCTTGTCTATGGAAACTGTTTTTAGCTTTTTTCAGTAAAAACAGTCTTCATTTCCTTCTTACCAGTATAATTTGCAAGAAAAACCCCCAACAAATATCTTCAAAAACTTTTCAACAAAAATTGCATTGGCAAAACTGTTTTGTATTGAGGCGTTAATTAAACTACTAAAATCAAACTTGCACTTCATCCAAAAATTATTTACAGTGGTATGGTCTGGTCCATATACTGTGGAATGGTCTTTCTCTTATTTTTAACAAGTTTTGATATTTTAATTCTTTCAACTGTGATATTTATTGTTTTGGGAATTTTGCGTTACTTTTCAACAATGCTTAAATATTTTGGTTTATGGAATTCTAGTAATACTTTTCTTTGTTTTATAATCTGTAGCAATTCTTCCTCCCCAAATCATCAAGGAGATGGAACCTCTCAAGGGTCAGGAGATGTGAGTGTTTGCTTTTTAGTATTGATCATGACTGTATTTGTATAGCTGTGTGAGAATATTTGATTTACACTTGACGTTAATGGGTACTAAGAAAGTGTTGAACTGAGGGAGATTTTTTTTTAATGGCTTGGGTTTTGTTTGGGTTCTTCAGTATCCAAATTATCATATCCAATCTTGTTTCTTACAGCAGCTTCATCCTTCAGCCACAATCCAGGAAACTCAGCAATGGTTGCTCAAGAATAGGTTCTCTGCCTATACAAGGCTTTTTTCAAATTTCTCAGGTATCTGTAGTTTACTTTTTTTCTTTCTTTGTGTTACTGAGCAAGTTCTGTGTGGGCAAAGAGTTCTCTAAGAACATTATGGTATACATATTTATACATATTTGTTTACTAATTTGCTTGTTGCAGAGCAGTGCAGTTCCCACTGTGTGTCTGGGCACAAGACATGGCAATAGATGCACTTTGTGGGGCTGTGTTTTGCTGTTTGCTTCTTCAGTTTCCCATGGAATTGTGCAGAGAGTGGCATGACACAGTACACACCATAAGTAAATTTCTTTCTTTGGTGACACATGATGGGGACAGTGTTGTGAATGATGCCAGCTCTCTGCCTCTTGGCTTAGCTCATGCTTCTGTCAGGATTCCCTTTGTACCAGGCTTCTTCTCTGAGAAGGTTTATTCTTTTGCTGCCAGTTAGTTTTTGACCTGTATTTCTTGTCTGAGGGTTGCTGAGCTTTCTCAGTAAACTTTAGTACCAAATTTCGGACAAAGACTCTTGGAAAACTTTTCTTCTTTTTTATTATTATCTTTATAAAAGTCAAGTACTAGCTGGCTGGGATTTTTTTCGAAGCAGGAGGTGTGGTATATGTGTCTTTTATTATACTACCTCAGGTCTAGGGGTTTTTTTATTATAGTATTTAAGGGCTATGATAAATTATTTTTGATGGCTTTTATTTGTACATTCCTGGATAGTCTGTGGAGTATTTTTATGCATAAAGACTATTTTTTCCTGTTTTCCTACTCATCTGTTACAGTGACTGATATTTCAGAGTGTTGTTTTCTTTGCTGACACTCATGCTGCTTCTCAGAAGAATCTGTTCTACCAGTTTTTGCTTCAGCAGCACCTTCTATACATGAGTGCATTGTCATAACTTAGGTGCACAGAGGAAGTGATGGATGAGTTGAATGCTTGGGATAATTCATTGAGTGACAAACCATGGGATATTTTTGCTCTACATTTTGCATGTGTTCAAAATACATTACCCTGGATGCCAGCAAAAATCATTGTTTGTCTCTAGAACAGTCATCTCTCTCCACAGAAATTATGTGCCTTGCAGACTCCTGCTGTTTCAAAGCTGTAAACACCATAAAGTGTAACTCACCACCTTTGGAAAACAGGTTGATTTATTTAGCACTCACTAGAGCCTGGTCTGAATTTTACTCATTCCTGTGTCCCAAATTCCATTTTTGTCATGGTGAAGTTTGTTACTCTTGGTTTAAATGAACATACAATTTATTTTAGAAAGAATTGATGTGCTACAGTAATATTCATTAAATCCTCATGTGTTTGTCCAGGTGCTGATTTATTAAAGCTGACAAGAGAAGATCTGGTACAAATCTGTGGTCCAGCCGATGGAATTCGGCTGTATAATGCACTGAAATCCAGGTGATGTGCTGACTGTGAGGCAGAGTGGGTTTAGGTGGGGGATTCTAGAACTGGGGATTGGGGAAGTTAGTGTCAGGATGGGCCTTGGTGCCTGTGTGATCTGCCTCAGGAGTTAGCAGCAATATGTTTAAAACTCTCCCCCTGTGCACACCTTCCGGGCAGGCCCAGGTAAGGTGCAGGTGGGCTGTAAGGCTGCACCAATGCAGTGGGGCCCTGCCAGTTTCTTGGATACGGATGGATTTGTTGCCAAGATGCAAAACTGGTGGTTCAGAGAGCTAAGGACAACCTGAGGCTTTTTGAGGTTACAGGTGTTGAGTGCTAACACAGGCTGCGTCCCGGGGGTGTCTGATTCCGTCTGAAATGGGTGTTTGGTACCAGTGGCCCTCCTGGAAGAACTGCCATTGTTACTCAGTAGTCCTGTTCCAGGAGTCCAACAAGCAGCGTCCTGAGGAGCTCTGAATGGATTGAAATTTTGTTTAAATGCAGCAGCATCTGAGAGACCACTTAGTTAATTTAATTTCTTGGGCTGAGTGAAAAAAAAACAAACATATCAAGTGTACTGTTAACATAACAAACCTCCAGTTGTGGCATATCAGCTTCTGTATTTGCAGTGCACGTAGCCTTTCCTCTGACATGCGATTTCCTTGGCTTGCAGATCTGTGAGGCCCCGTTTAACAATCTACGTGTGCCAGGAGCCCTTACGGAGCATACAACTGGAACGCCAGGATGCGGGCAGCGGAGACAGCAATGGTGCAATATACGGTACGGCGCTGGGCCTACAGCAGGCCACGGCTCGGGCTTACAACAAGGAAACAGGCTAAGTGGGAAAGGGAAAACGAGAGTGAAGAGGCTGAATCGCTGTTTCTGGTGTACAAAGAAACCACGGGAAGTTGTGTCACAGCGGTATCGCTGCTTTAACGGCACAGAGCAAACAGAACCTGAAACCTCTCAAGGTTAAGTCATTGAGCGTTTTCAGCCCACTGATAAAACTAACGAGGTGTACACGGTAGTGAATTATGGAGCTCTGGAGTCAGCTGCGTGTGTGGTTACAGACAAGGTATCAACCATATAAATGTAGGTACATGTAAAAGCTACAGGAAAATAAAACAATTTCTTCCCATTTTCTCTTAGGTTTTGCTGTCATTTTCTGTGCAACTGAACTAAAACTGTAGAGCCTGGACAAGGAAAAATAGCCAAGTAGTGAATGGGCTCCTGATTTTAGTATTTTCCTGACAGCTGTTGATTCAACACAGATGGGAATGTAACTGTTTATTCGTAAATTTATGTCACTCTTACAATTAAGAGAATGGAGCTATTTGAAATTATTCTTTTGCTCTTGGCTATGAGAGACCTCTCTCCCCAGCTGAAATATGTACAGGCTACTGCAGTAGTGCTTGTGGATTTCCCATGCAAGAATTGAGGTGGAGCAGGATCTGTAAATAAAATACTGCTGCTGTCAAATACGTGTTTTCCCTTAGGATATCTTCAGCCAGAACAATGTGCAAACATGGAGCTGCCGAGGGCTTCTAGCACTGTTAAATAAAGCTATAGAACTCTAAATACAGCACCAAACTGAACAGCTGCTTTGTACTACTGTTCTGTTTGCTGTGTTGCGTTCAGCTCTGAGGTGATCTGTAGAAAGTTTATTCAGATAGTTGCAAAAGGCTTTTATTTATCAAAAATCAAAAATCTACATCTGTATTTAAAGCAACATTGTAGGCATGTAAGTGGGATGTAGGTATTACCTGATTCTTAGAAGACTGCCCAAGATTACTTCCAAAACCATCTTTAGGTGACTCTCTAAAGATCCATTTTTAAGTCTGTTTGACATGACTGTGCCTTTTTGCACAGGATACAGGAAGAAATGTGGAAGTTTCCCTCAGCCTCAGAGCAAATAGAAGCCTCCCCCTTGTCAGAGTTGTGTTTGACTTTTCCTTGAAAGAAAAGTCAGGGCAGTTCATGCTTTTAGTGAGAACAGGGAGAGAGTAAACTGAAAGCTTTAGGTTTTAAAAATTTTTGAAAGCCTAGAGTATAAGCAAATTCAGATTCTTTTCATATAGTTATTGTTATCCACTAGTACCATGCTTACGTTAATGATTTTTTCTTGTAGTTTATCATGCAATCTACTTAGAGGAGATGGCAGCCTCAGAAGTCACACGCAAGCTTGCTTTGGCATTTAATATTCCTTTGCATCAGATCAACCAAGTTTACAGACAGGGTCCCACAGGCATCCACATTCTTGTTAGTGATCAGGTAATTGAAATTTTATTTTCTTTATTTTCTATTTATGACTTGGAGTGGAGGGTTCTCTTATGCTTGCTTATTTCTTACTGTTTTTCCTGTTTGATAATGCAACCCTAGTATTTTCTGACATTTAGAGTATTTTTTCCTTTACAATAAAATGAGCAGAAGGATTCTTTAAATATGACTCTTCCTCTGCCTGACTAAACTGAAACTATGAGAAGACAGAAGCAGCTGGTTTATATAGTTCTGAGATGCTGCAGTAATTATTTAGTAAGTATTTATTTTGAGCACACCCAAAGGCAGGGAGCTTTTAAACACTGTTGAACTCTGCTTATTCGAGTGTCTGCTCCTCAGAGTTCCAGAAACACAGCCAGCAGTAATAGGCTCCCAACTGCTTGTCACATGAGTAAAAAGCAGTATTTTGATAGTAATGGATTTTAATTTAGTATATGCCTGTCACTTGCTGAACAAAACCAAAAATACGCAATTGCTCACAAAAGGCTGTGTTTAATATCAGGGTTGTCGAAGTTGTTCTTGTTTTGTTTTGCATTGGTCATAGTCCAGAGGGTTTTGAAACTTTTTTTTTTGTAGATGGTTCAAAACTTTCAAGATGAGAGTTGTTTCTTATTCACCACAATAAAAGGTACGTTGTCTTTTCTTTTCTGGCAGTCTAAAACTTAATTGCTTATTCCAGCAAGGAGCCTTCTTTAAAAATAATAAAAGATCTGCATACACAATGGCAGAAAGTAACCCAGAGTTATTCTTCTCCTAGCCAGATTTCAGCCTCTGTGTAGCCTCTCAGGCTCTTCTCCAGGCTTTCAGTTCAGAACTGAAAGGTGCAGGATTCAGTAACAAACCTTATGTAAAATTCAGTCAGCCATCACTGGACAGTGACGCTGCTAATAATTGTTGAGAATGGTGAAGTTTCAAAATAGGTTAAAAAAAAAAATTGAAAATCCTGGCAGTGTAGTACCTCTGAAGTTCAGAAGCTGAATCTGCAGAGGTGAGCATAACATTTTGTTTTTTCTCTGCTAGTCAATAGTCATCTTCAGTAGGCTGTTGTTGAATCCCACTCTTCTTTAGAAGTCCCATTTACTTCTGGTACAGGGTGCCAGCAAATGGCTCTAATCAGTGGACAAGTTTGACTCTGTGCAAACTTCACCTACAGAAATGGTCCCAACTTTAAAGATCCAGTTACAAATCATTAATCATAACATTTTTGTTTAACACAAGTAGGAAACTTCTAAAAGCTGTTTTCATTATAGATGAGTTTATTTTCAACACTAAGTCTATACGTGGGTGTTTTGGTGCATTGGCTTGTATTTCTAGGATTCTGTTCAAGAAAGACAGACTGACAGTTCCTTCTTTTTTTCAGCTGAAAATGGAGAAGGCTTCCATATAATCCTGAAGTGACATCACACACTTGCTAGACTGATACTCCAATGCAGAATGAAGTCCTGCCTAAAGATTATGAAGATCATCCAAAAGCTTAGGATCTAACTTCACTGTATAAGATGTTTCATATTGAAAACACAAAATGACCTTTCTAATGAGCTGTTTGATAGGTGAACTTTCTTATCACTGCCATAGCTAAGTGTCCTCATGAGAGGTATAATGCCATGACAGCTTCTGTACAGGCATGGAAGACAATTAAGCAAAGGTGCTTGCCCTTCACTGAAATAAGGCAAACTATGGCCAGTAGATACAGTTTATAGAAGCGAAGCAGTGCTGCTTTTCTATTATCTGTATCCAGTTGGAGATGAATGTAAACTTATTTTGGGGCATTTACCTTTCTGTGCCAGTTTGTCTATTACGTGCTTGTACCTTACGCTGGTTTTATTTTTTGATGTTAGCAGAGCACATGCTAATCTGTGTGGAGATGAGTAGTTAAGGTGATAGTGATCAGGTTGTCAGGTCTTTGAGAGTAAAGCTGTCGAAACAGCTTCCCGTGTAAATTGTGTATAAGAGTGTATGTAAGAAGTGTAAATGCCAGAACAGGGCTTTTAAGAAGCCCTAGACAGATGCAATATATGCATGCAGCAAACTGCATTATCAATAGTACCTTACTGGAGGGATTAATATAAATCCTATGGGGTACCAAGTAATTGTGTTTTGCTTTAATGAATTTAATGGAAAAGAATTGCCTATGCATCCTTTATGTTTAGTTTCCTAGGTTCTCTGCGGAGCACTGCTGCAGTTTAACTCTTTGCTTGTAAAATTGTGGGTTTAAAAATACTGGCAGTGAGAAGTGGGGTTTTCAGTGGAATTATGCTGATGAGGGAAGATGACCCACTGGCACCACAGGGCTGTCGTAGCTTTCAGCAGCATCGAATAAATCGCTTGAGAAACACTAAATACAGACCCTGTAAGTCTCCTTCCCAGCGGGTGAATGCGCTGCTGGAGTTCCTACTCTGGACAAATCTCTTCTTACCTTTTCTGTTGACCTTCCTGCACCCTCCATCCATCCATGCTGTACACCCGTTACAGTGCCTCTTCCATATGACCAAATACTTCCTTTTCTCTGAAACAGGCAATGTGCTTTCTCGCTATTTTGGATGTGTCTTGTAAAGTCATGGCACAGCATTTCCTAGGGTAACATTAAGTTTTAATTGGTTAGGTACTTAGAGGGGAGTATTTCCAAAGGTATTAGGTGACAGTTTCAGAGCTGTCATCCTGTGCCTTTGGAAAGTTTCACCTTGATCTCTGGCTTAAAAGCTTGGGAATAGTTTGCTTTTTATGCTGCGGTGTTCCATGTAAACCAATACTACAGCATGTAAAAAAGCAACTTTGATTTTTTTAATTTCCCCTTTCATAACTGGCTCAAGTGCTTAGCAGAAAAGCTTCTGAAAGCTGTAGCATTTTGAAAGTTTAAATTCATCAAACCTAGAGTTTTTTCCTGTTTTTGTTTTTTTTCTGCACTGAAAGTAAAATTTTATGTACTTAAACATTTCTGCCTATAAGTTGTTCATCTTTGGGTATTGTTTGGTCCTAGTATTTTCCTGAACTGACACTTGTGTCTTTTTAGCTCACACCATATTCAAATCCAAATGTTTTATAAAAGTGGAAAAATCCTTGATTGGAAAGTATCCAAATATCTAATTTTAAAGAATATTGAAAGTTGTACAGTAGTTTGTCCAGCTCACTTGAAATTGGAATTAAATTATGGCACCAGCAAATGGCTTTTGTTTTTTAATAAGATGTACACATTTCAATTTAAGTATAATAAATGTTTTTCAATAATTTTGTAAATGTGCTTTTCTTTCTGTTTACTTCTTTTTTTCCCACACCCACATTAGAGACAGTCCATTGTTAAGATTCAGCTTAATTGCAAGACCTGCCCTAGCAAGAATGGTAGGGCAAGGTAAGGGAGAGAAGTAAACCAGCCCTGTAGTCTATCCTGCACACAGTGCATTCACATGGATCTTCTGCTTCTAGTAGAAATCTTGCTTAGATTTGAAATAATTCCAACAAATTCAAGTTTGACATCAGATGATTGTTTATTTAAGTGTCCTATATCAGAGTAGGTTCCATTTGTTTTTGTACATCTTCAATGCAATAGACTTACAAGGTTCATTATGTTCTTAGAAAAAAAATGAGCCAACAAAAGGCAACACATCTTGACATATTGGTACTAATGACTGCCCTGGTACAGTTGAGAATAAAATCTGGTTAAAACTCTCATTACACCAGCAGTGTCTCAATGGAACCCTAACTATGATTGTAACAGCACTCCACTGCTGTGCAAAAGAAGCCCAGATTGGCTTACTTTGTAGTAGTAAAGAAATCCATGTACTGTAGTCTAAGCTGTAATCTAACCCCACCCAAAGCTGAGATCTTCATTTACTGTCCCCATCCTCTGTGCATCATGAACACAACCCAGCCATTGCTGGCCAAAGAAGTTCATGTTCACACTCGCTCCTTTTTAGAAGTCGTTAAAATTTGCAGGGGGGAAATGGCAGTACTATCCAGTAGTAGCTTTTCCAACTGCTTTTTAATTTTCAGTAAACACAGGCCCTGAACTCTTAAAACACACACACACGCACAAACTTACACAAAAAAAGCTTTCTGAACTGTCAAGTAGTTTCTCTCAGATAATTAAATTGCTTAATATAAAAAAGTTTATCTAATTGTCTAGCACTGAAAAACTAAGGATGGAAGCATGGCCTTAAGAGTTAATACATAGATTTTTATCATTATTATCATTCAGAAGTTGACAGCTTCTTAACCAAATGGGAAGAGTTTGGCTTTCTACATTTGAAAACCACAGGTTTGGTTTGGTTCAACTCCTGCCTACAGACTGATGAGCCCATATGCTTGTCCCTAAAATGGGTGGGACGAACTGAATTCCTTGCTCCATCCTCTTTTCTGTAGCTGAACCTGTTTTCCATTCATCTGTAGAAAAGCATGCGTGCTACACCCCCTTCCTGGAAGCGCTGCACCCTTTCCTTGCAGCCCGCAGAGGTCCTGGAGGACGCGGGGATGGCGTTACCGAGAGCACCATGGATGGCTGTGGCAGCAGGTACAGTAGAGTGCACAGGCTCTACCACAGTGGATTTCTTACCCCCGTTCAAGGCCGATGGCATCGGGCAGAACGTGCGTCGGTGATGGGCAAGCTTTGTACGAGCAGAGTTCAACTGCACCAAGTCCAAAAACTTGGGAAGTATTTCTAGTTCTATGGGTATCTTGAGGTACTACTTTACCTTTTGACATCACCTATTATGTCCTGTTACATAATTAAATATGAAGCTGAATCATGAAAAAGAACAAGCTGCTGTTTCACTGTAAGAGCTTATGATTAACTTTGCATTTTTTGGTCAACATCTGCTAAAGCTGATTTGTCCTTAAACCTGATATTTGATTTGTGGTGTATATTACAGAACAGCAGGCTCAGTTCTTTGGCGTGGCAGCCTCGAGCCCCACATTACATCAGAACTTCACACCGAGTAGTGCTGACAAATGCAAATTAACTTCCAAGTTTCGTGAACTTCCACCAAGTAGGCGCTATGCTGCAATGCCCACACGTTTGACACGGTACTGCAGTTCTCATGCCAACAGAAGGAAGGAGTTACTAATACAAACCAAAGCATCACCAACTTAATCCACAGCTGCACATTATGTTAAGATTTTTACCTGGAAAAATAAAACGCTTTTCTTGTCACAAAACTGGATGACCAAACACCACCATTAGGACTCGTCAGGAAACCGACTCCTTCCACTGACTTGCCGTCCCATTCTTCAACAACGACATGTTCTCTGTGGCTGCACTCACTGTCAAAGGATAATACAGCATCTGCAGAGGCGCTGTCCGCTCCCTCCGACCGACGGAGGGGGAGTTACTGGAGCAAAGTAAGCATGAACTTTCACGTGAGGTAGATGAGCCTGTGGGTGAAAAGGCTGCATTATACTGGGAGAGAAAGAACAGCATTGAAAAGAGAAGCAGCACACCTCAACTGTCAACAACCTCAACTTGTGCCAACAAGTGCTCTCTCATTAAAATTAGTTAGCTATACAGAAAGCATCTATAGAGTGGATACCAGCCAAGCTGTTTCCTCCTCACATGTAATTCCTCTTGACCCATCCAGCTAAGGCACACCAATGTCTGGGCACTCAACTTGCACAGGGCTCCCCCTGGTTTCCTAACAAAGCACTGATGAGCCCAGACAGCTCCACATCAGGAGAGGCACATGTTTTGCTGCAGGAGAAAGAGGGATGGACCCTGGCTACTGAAGGATGACTTGTCTGTACCTTGTCTCCCATATTCCTACTGCTGTTCTCATCCTGGAAAGCAGCATGAAATAGAATTGTGCTTCTGCCCTCAATTTGAGTCACTATCAGGAATGAGCTTTCTAGTTGCAAAAGTGTTTGGACACAAATTCGGGATACAAAGCTGCAGACAAGTTTAACTTCAAGGCTAAAACGCTGCCCCTGCAATGCAGGTGGTCCCTGACCTTGTGGGTGAGATACGCAGGGAAAAGGTTTGGGGCTGGATTCCAGGGCCTGAGGGCCCTACAGCCCATAAACGGAAATATCCATGCAGTTGACTACTGGCTCTGTGTATTAACATATATTTTAGGATATATATATAACATATATTTAGGATAAAGCATGCCACTACACAAAAGAAGAAGATAAGAGCTCATCATTCCAACAGCAAAATGTCATGAGTCAGAGCTGACAATTATTGCTCTTCATACAGGGAAGTTACACACATGGGGACCTAACAGAAGGATAGTCAGACTTTATCCAGCCTTCCTTGCCCGGGACACCTGCAGGACTCCTACAGTCTCAAGCAGTACCAACAGCTCTGGCATTTCCATGGGAACAAGCCAGGAAACACATACTCTGATCCGCTTGATTCCAGCTCGCGTGACTTGCTGGCAGTCATACAGCTCAATTCTCTCCAGGTTGTGGCAGTTCTCCAGGTGTTCCAGGGTCACATCCGTGATGAGGAGACAGTTATCGAGCTCCAGCACCTGCAGCCTCTCATGCCCACACGTGCTGTTGCTCAGGTGAAGAATCCCATCATCAGTGATCAGTTCACAGTGAGATAAGCTCTAAAACAGAGAGGCAAACGACTGACAACATCCCTCAGTCCTAAGTGACTTAAGCCTCTGGACATCAGAACTCCTCTTCAACCTCCTTCACTCCAATGGTTAAACAACTACAAATAATACACAGCTGAAATCCAGAAGAGTAAAAAGAGAAACTGCTTTACTTAAAATGGCTGTACTTGATTTTAAACTTTGCTTCAAACAAGTTGAGTCCCAAAACACATCACTGGCAAAACTCCTCAGGCCCCTTTGCTCTCTATGAATGTGGGAATTCTTTTCCAATTGTCCCACACAGTGCAAACAGCACTGTGCCAGAAACATCTTTAAAGGATGATGGGGAACATATGGGAACAGATGAGTATCTGCTCAAGAGTTACTGTTTCACAGCTGCCATGTTCTCATACATACACCGGGACCAAGCCTGTGCAAGTCCACACAGATAAAGAACAATCACAATGGACTGATTTGCCAAATAATGATTTCAAAAAAACACAAGCCATGAGCATTTGGCACCTCAGGCTGTACAGACAAGGAGCAATAAACATCTTGTACAGCTGCAGGAGCGCTCTTTTCTGCAATAGTCAGCATAATAAACCAAAAAAATCTGCTCCTCTTCAGCATATTTTTTTACTCCATTGAATTTCAAGAACATGGAAAATGATGCCGCATCTCAGGCAGTGGCACCACATAAAACACTCTCCTCATTTCTGTAGGGAATTCATGACTTTTGGAGAAGCACGGATGATGACAACAACAGGAAACAGACATTCCTCAGAGGCGGCTTAAAAAACCACTCTTTGTCACCACTGAAAGGAATGCTCCCAAGTCTTCCCCAGTGAAACGTGCAGGATCTGTGAACTCTACTCCTCTTGCCCTGGGCTCTGAGCTAGCGCCTTGCTTTATGCTCAGCCCTGTGTTTTGCCTGTACTTGTACCTAAGTCTAACAGTGCCTGGTTCTGAAGTAGCATTTCCTTGCCCCAAGTTGTTTTTTTCAGACAGCAACTGATGAAGAAACACTTGCAGCAGTCCAAAACAATTCGCCCTCAACTTTTTTCTCCTTTGCTCTACAGGATGAACAGGGAACCAGAGAAAGACTGTGAGACAGGTCTGCACCTCCTCTGGAGCCTGACGGGGAGCTGCCTTGGCAGCTTCCCTTCAGCTCCAGGTGGTCCAATTTTACACACCAAGCGTGAGCAGCCAGCAGGTACTCCAAGAAACACCAGAACGAGTGCAAACTATCTCCAAAAGAAAACAGAAATGAAGTGCTTGCCCCTACTAATAGTGATTTAACTCCTGACACCCATTCTGGCAGCCTCTCAAGTCTTCAAACACATCAGCTCTCTCCTGTACCTCCTTTCTCCAGGTATGTGCTCTGAGTGCTTGATTTGGCTCAGAGCCTGCGAACAATCAGCAGCTGCAGGGTTAACCAACATTCATAACAGACCTGCTGTTCCAAGGAAGGACAGGAGGTTCTGTGAAGCTGTTGGCTAATTAGGAGTATTCCATCCCAGGAAGTAAGCAGCTTATAAAATCAGCTTTCCTGGGACGCGGTATTTGGTACTGCAAGGACAATACAGGATGTACAGCTGAGTTCGTAGAACTTTGTAGAACAAATATGCCAAATTATACACACTTCACATTAAACCACAGGATTTTTCTGACTTCATAAGCCTGCTAAAAATCATTAATAATGTGGAATTTTACAAAGACAATTGCTTGAAATCTTGAGAACAAAGAGATATGGAGAGATATGGTCAATTTTTTTTGTTGTTGTTGTTAATACATACTAAATGCTGTGTATAAATCAAGTATGGCATGACATGCTATGAGAACTTCACATGCTGTGAAGAATTCAATTGTCTTCTCATCTTCAGGACTATCATGAGTATTTCACAGTTTCTCTACTAATTTAAATGTACAATTAAATACTTAAAACCAGAAATTACTTCTTAAGTGCATTAGGCAATAAAGCACTTGAATACTCTGATACTGATGAAGATTTGCCTATTTCCACCATCTACTGAGTCTCCAAACATGACAAAAACAAATCCAAAATTGATCTCTGCAACTCCAAAATGTTTGTTCTAACTGCAAATACACTAAAGCACAGCTGCACAGGAGTTTACAAGACATTGGAAGCACAAAGATTAGTTTGTGCAGTGTATTTGGCACCTGCCAGTCTTGTCTTGTCTTTTCCTGTAATTCTCAGACATTGCTGTTCACACACAATCTCTGAGTATGTATCCTTCCTACCCACAGGTTATATATAAAGACAGATATAGATAGATAGATAGATAGATAGATCGATACATCAAATAAATCAAGTTTTCTGGTTCCCTTAAAAAAGCTGTGATGTTTTACCCATGCCACGCTTCCCTGTCTGTGGGCAAACACACAAAGGCCAGCAAACAGGAGCAGGCTCAGAAAGAAATGCCTGGGAATTATGATGTTTTGTGGTATCTCTGCTGAAACACTGACACAACCAGTACAAAAGATTTCTTGCAAGAACTGGTTGCAACTGAGATTACAATACAAAATCATGTCCCATACAAGTGGCTCCACATCTCCTGACAACTCATTTGGTTTAACATCAAGAATGATGGTTCAGAAATGAGGCTGGACAGTTGATAAGGAAAAACAAAAAAATAACAATAAAAAATAGTGAACAAGCTCCTTTTAAAAGCCATCTTTCCTTATGTTGTTACCTTAGTAACGCTGAGTGAATAACACTAATCATAACACAATTTAATTAAGGAAGCAGAACACCCTGCTTTAATCCCATCTAAGAACAGATTATAAAGATACTTGTTCTCTCATGTAGATCTAAGTAGTTATAACAAATCTAAACTAAAGGACAACTGGCCTGAAACACAGGAGCTCCTACTCTAAGAACAATCCAGTAATTTTCAAGTCTCATGACTGAAGAACAGACAAATTTATGTTACCTCAAATTGGTTTTGATGATCTGAAAGATCTAAGCCACCGCTCCCTAGAAAACAGTTCTTTGAAATCCAGTAAGAAGAGTACCCCACTCTCAATCCTCTCCAATTATGTTCAAAAGTCAAGTCCAAGGAAACCTTCCATAATTTATTATGTAAATGTAGTCCTTGGAAAAAAGTGCTTGCGTGCAAAACTGCTTACAGAGTTATTACATTTATTGTCTCTGGGTGGTTTTGTTTATTCAATATTTGATGTGAACTGTCAGACTCCCTAAGAAAACCATTACTGAACACTTGAGAGTATCCATAAAGGATCTAAGTGCTTTGAGTTGAATCAAATATGTAAGGAATCAAATATGAAGGATGTTAACCATAAAATAAAAGCTCTCTGGTTTATTACTCACTGATTTGGTAACATTTTTTTTAATCACACGATGCATGTAAATATTTTAGGAGTAATGTGCTGCTTTTAGAATACTTACAAAACTTGCACATATTTTGCACAGTATCACTGTACATCAGGAATGATTTCTAGACACAGAGTGAACACCCTGGGTTTGTACTGCAGGAATTGTCTGTGTGTGTGGTTTGGGGGGAGTATCACAGGCCACAGAGCAGGAGTTACACTTACCAATGCTTGCAGCTTAGGACAGTGTATGGAAAGTTGTATCAAGGTGCTGTCAGTTATCTGGGAATAAAAGAAACCAAACATAAGCCATAAGCAACAGACAGCAGGAGAGGCAACCCTCAAATAAGGTACCTCTCTCTCTACCAGATGAGGCTTCTGTTATTTCTGGAAAACAACCCATCACCTGTTACTCTCCAAGTAATTCCCCGTATAGAATTTCCCAATAATTATTTTTATTTCCTACCATAAACACAACACTATTTATAAAAACCAAAGAACATCTAGATGAAGGTGTTAACGTATTGCATTCTTACAGGGGACATTCAATATTCCTTTTCATATTAAATCTCACCAAAACACACTCTTCCAAGTCCATCTTCTCCAGCTCATGGCAATTCTACAATAAACAAAACATGAACAGATAAACAAAAAATGAAATAAAACAACATATAGACATAAAATCATGCACAGGGCTAATAATAAGGGATAGCACAGCTTGCAAGAGGAAACTGTGGTATAAATCCCTTCAAATATTTGATCACCACCAAAAGACAAAAAAAATTGTTAAAAGAAATAAATAGATGAATTAACAAGCAATACCCCACCTCCCTCTGAAACGTCTACATTTCAGCCTTTCTCTTACTAGGTGAGAAGGCCTTGCCCTGCAAGGTTTGAACAGGACATACCAGTGCTCAGCACCCCTGCTTCCCTTCCCCCCTCACTCCAAACCCATGGTATTTACAGCCCGTGCACTAAAGCCAACTCATCCGCACACATGAGTCCAACTTCTGCGTTTACCAGCCTGCACCAAACTCATCTGGAATACACTTAAGCCCATGGCACATCTCTCTTCATTGCCATACATTAGAAAGAAGCCTTAAAACCAAATTGCTTTGCCAATGAATGCTGAAAATATTAAAACAGGGTCTACTTTAAGGGTGGGAGCAAGCTGCGTGTCACACCTACACGAGCAATTTTCTCAACATTCTGAGAGACCCCCAGCAAGCTTTCAGAAGTGCTTTCAATAGCTGATCATGACTAATTTCAAGGACAGGATGTAACCTTGTGACCTTGCAGCAGACCACACAGTGCCACAACTTGGCTCAATTCCCAATCAGTTTTTTCCAGGAATAGAAAAAAAAAGGTTTAACTTGCAGTCCCCAAGAGCAGGCTTGAGGTGACTACCAAGAGCCTGAAGCTGTAGTGCTGAACAATTAGAAAACCACTCTGTTTAACCTCTGTGGCTACAGAAAAACTCCCTTTTCATCCACATTAAATATCAGCAGCAAAAATGAATCCCATGTACAGAGTATAATTTTTGTGTTCAGATTTCCTAACCAGCAACACACAAGTCTAACATGAAGCATTTGACATCACCAAAATGCTTATTGTACATATTTACAGCATGAACCAGGGCACAAGTGCTTACAGTTTATAATGTATAATGTAAGTGTTCTGTAATTTAAAGTTATCCTCAGAACAATCTATTGTATGCTGATTTTTTTGATGTAAATATCGCAAGGGTGTGTGCCATCAACATAAGGGAGATTTGGCTAGGATACATAACAACAAGTTTAGAATTATGTTAAGCATAATAAATACAATTGAAATAAACTGAAAAAGAGAGGAAAAAAGTGAAAAATGCAATGATGGGTGGCAAATTAAATCAAATTGCAGATCTAAGTATAATCCAGAAATATAATTCAGCTTTTTAGTCCCCTCCTCCACTGGCTTCTTTCTACTTTAACTTTCCTCTTCTCATATTGCTTCCCAGCAGGACTACATCAATTCACAGCTGCTTAGCAGCAATGAAACAGGGTGAGCTGTAACCTTCTGAAATGACCCTTACCCGTGCTAGAAGGGTAAACCCAGCATCTGTAAGATGTGAACATCTTGCAGCTTCCAAAATCCTGGAAAAGTTTTAAATGTTAAAGAAAACATTAACATAGAGAAAAGAAAATGTATTTGAGATACAAATCTGTCTTCTGCAACTTAAAAGTTCTCAATAGCAAATGTGTATATACATACATATATATATATATATACACATACATACCCCTATTTTTCACAGTGATTTGAAAATAAAAAGCAGACTTTTAATCCAGTTTATCAGAAGATTCTGACAGTCACAGAACATTTAGTGGAAAAAAATTATACACAATTAGAGGCATTTTAACCTCTTGTTTCAGTAAAAGCATAATGACCAAGTTTTCTCATGTGTTATCTGAGGAAAGATACTGGAAAAGAAACCCTGAGTTAAGGAAAATGCAGATGAAGCCTGCATCTAAAACCTGTTATCTAAACACAGGCTGCTGGGAAGCCACAAAACTGAGAAAGTACTTACTAGAAATCCCCTCAGAGCCTCTGCATGAAGCACAGTGAAGCAACTTACCAGAAAGCAAGGAGCTTAAAATCTCCAAGCCCACAGTAAAAACAATAAACTATACCAACACAACCTTAAAGAAAACAGAGTGTTTTGGAAAGATAATCCTAACACTCTTCCAAGAGGCATCGGGAAGCAGTACTGACAAAAAAAACCCCAAGAGGTCAAGTGCCCCAAACAGCATCACTAGCATGCACAACAGGCCTCCATCCCACTAATGTTTTGTTGTCTTTGTTTTCTTTGTCTTTTTTTTAATGGACACTTTCCTTTGCAGGTGGAGTGAGTATCAAGATGAATAAGGGGAAACCACGGTGCCATGGGATGAGCAGCACAAACTAAGTGCAACTTACCACAGCAAACACTGCTGCTATACTGGGGCTGGTGGGGACGAAGCAGGGAAAGAGGCACAAAAGAATTTTGTGGCAATATTGAGAGGCCTCCAGATCCTTCCACTGGTTTAGGAGGTCATTAGAACACTCTCTCTCTAGAAAGTGCAAAGGGAAAAGCCACACTGGGTGCATGAACAAATTAAAATCTGACCGAAGTACAGGATGCGGAGCTCTGACTATGGCTTTGCTGGATCAGCCTCTTCCAAGCCAAAAGCAAGAGGGCAGCAAAGTTTAGAGCTGAGCAGCCCCACAGGCTTGAAAAGCCACTTTCAGAGTTCCAGTCTTCAACAAGGTTCAAAAGGATAAGGGAAACTTAAGCCAAGTATTAGACAGGCACCTCTTCCCAAATGGATGGTTCTAATGCCTCTGGACTTTCTTCAGACTCACATTCAGGAATTCTGTGCCCTTCCATCAAGGGCAGTTAGCAGCCTACCATTAAATACTCCCAGCTACTCTGAAAATTGCCTATGATACCAAATAGAAAGAGGAAAAACACCACCACCACAAAGAAACCCCCTCATTCAAGTCACATTTGTTACCCTTCTAACTCCTTTCATCAATTACTTGCTACAAACCCCATCTCATTACAAGGATGACTTTAAAGGGGGGTGGAGAGGGAATGACATGTGCAACATCCAAAATAGTGAGGATGTTACTTACTGCACACCCAGTAGAAAAGAAGAGTATAGAAACAGAGGAATAAGAAACCAAGGAATAAGAAACCAGATTAGCAGCTCTAGCTTTCCTGAAATTGGGTGTGCAGTCAGTCAGGACAGGAGAACAGGGAGTGACCTGTATACACATATGCTGCATCAATCACACCCCCGGTATGAAAAAACAGGTGGGAAGGCACTGGGGAGCATGGAAATAGTGAGCAAAGTTCTAATTTTTGCTTTTGTTTTAGTGATTGTGCTTAAATACAGAGGGCTCTTTTTTTTCCTGTCACAGCTGACATGAATTTCCCACCCAGTGATTTGTGAAAAAGTACCTAACATTGGAGCTGATGAGGGAAAATGATACCCAAAGCAGATTCTCCACTGTTATGAAGAAATGTTCTCTGAGACGCTCAGAGTTGCATTCATTGCCTACAGCTGCCTTTTGGGCACACCTGGAATGTCTCTGCACTCAGCACCTCCCCACTGCTGTGGAATTAGCAGCCAGTGGGGCTAAAAGGAACAAGATCGTAACTTTCACAGCCCCACCCAGACAAAGATATTCATGGTTCACAGGTGCTTTTCTTGACAAGCCTTGCCAAAATACCTACTGGTATTTTAGCATTAAAAAGTGCTAATAAAGAAAAAAAAAAGAGAAGGTACCAAGCACCTGAAAGAGTAAATGTAAAGAGGGATGACAAGACACCCCTACGTTGATGTGAGATAAGAAATATAGCTGAAGGGTCTGCTGAAAGCTTGACCTAAGTTTCTGTCTGAGGACGTATTTGTGATTGGTAACAGCTGCATCATGGAAATGCAGCAGTATCATGGAAAGCAGCATAGATCCTGAAGTGAAGTGAGAGTAGCACAGCACAGACAATACTCAAAAATTTCCTAGCAGAGCCAGCAAGTCCAACAGAGGCAGCAGAGTTTTCTTTCACACCCAACACTGAAATATTCAGAAGGTACAGAACAAGTGTGGAATTACATTTCCCCCTTTGATTTCCAACGTAATTCTTTCCAAGATAATTTCAAGTATTTTCCATCCATGATCCCAAAAGTCTAGATGTAACCAGCTGCATCCTCTTTCCTTCCAACATGCAGTAATCCTCAGCAGTAATCACTGCAGAGGGTCATTTTCTTTCCTTATGCTGTTCCTCATTACAGGAGGAGAGCGGTGGACGCCTTCCCCCTCGTGGCACAGACAGGGCTGACAGTTCACCTACCAAGGCCAAAACAATTCCTGCTGCACTTGTACTGCCCTTGGAAAGAAGTGCACAACTAACAGCAATTTCGACTTCCTTTTATTTCTCATCTGAGACGTTAATTGAGAAAATGAGAGAAATGGTGGCAAAAGACCAGCAATAACAGCACAGCTTTCTAGGGAACACCACTAAGTGTGTCAGAAGACTCCTAAGCCCCTAATAAATATGAACAGTGACACAAAGGGGACTGTCAGCCTGGAATTGTCTTAAGAACACGATTTCTGCAGTAACAAAAGCTCTTCTTCACTCATTCAGCTAAAGGAACACTGTGTGTCAGCATATGGTACACTGGCATTTGAATGCAGCATCCCCTAATTTTTACAGATTACACATTCCTCCACTGTCTGTGATTTAAGGATAACAAGTTCTGACTCCTGCATGTTCCTGTCATAAATGGCAATTTGTCATCCAAAAATCTTTTTATTTAATTTACATTAAAATTGGAAGTATTATACGTCTGTACAATATGTCTCCACAATCAGGGAGCTGCTGCATAACTGAGCTTTGGTTTTAAAGCCCACCATAACATATATGTTTGCACAAATCCCACCAATGTGGAAGTTTATATTATTTTTAACTGATAAGCCCCTATTGTTCAAAACATCTCTCATAAATATTAGCCCCCAGTGCTTGCAAAGACATGAGCACACTTTATATCAGAGTTTAAGAACACCAGGTTGCACTGCAGAGCATATTAAAAGCACTCTTCTCATTAAAAAATCTTTAAATATAATAATCAGATATGATGTAGTTTTTTTTCGTAAGACAAATGACTGCATAAAACCACATCAGAGTACAAACATCACAAGACACAACACAACCACAGATCTTTTTACCTTTAAAAAAAATAATGGGCTTTATATATTTTATTCCTTGCTTGTAATTAGTACCTAAAATATTTAGCTAGAAGCACAGAATTGAACTGCTGGGTTCAGCATGCTTTGCCGCATATTAACTCTTGTTTTTACGATATACAGTGAACTGCATTAGTATGACAGCTACAGAGGACCAGCCCTCAAGTTTATGTACTTCTAACTTAATGTTTTGATTCCAAATGCAGCTCATCTTCAGAAGTGAATTTCTCAGATCAGGCCAGTAAGAACATGACATACAACACACACATGACATACTCACTTCAGCCTTGGACAGTTTAGACCAAGTGCTGTGAGAGAAGCATCTGTCAGGTTGCTACAGCCTGAAACACAGAGTGACTGCAGTCTATGGCATCCTCTACAGATTTTCACAATGCCTTCATCTGAAATTTGCTGCAACACAGAAGAAGGTTGAAGTTACTTCCTTATCAAGTAATCAGCCAAGAACAAAACTCAGGACAGTGCTACTGAACTGCTACTGTCACACTGTATACAACCAAGGCAACCCAGATTTTTAACCTAAAAATACCACTGTGAAACAACATACAATGGTAACACTGAAGATAATCAACACTCACAATTCCTACTTAATTATGTATTTTTCCATAGACTTCAAGTCCTACTCTAAGGCAGTCTGAAGCACAGAGTGAGAGTTTGTTGTCGTTGTTTGTTTGTTGTCTTCCTCTTTCACTTTTCTTTTGTTTTATAATTTTTCATAGATCTTTTTTCTTTTTTTAAATTGTGCTCACTTCTTATATATTGGTGGGGTCCAGGTCTTTTGTTCCAGTGACTGTGTAAGTTTGGGAACAGTGCAAAAGAGATTTTAAAGCTCCACAGCAGGAGAGCTAACTACCTAATTTGCACTGGAGCAGTAGGACCCAAGGGCAAAATCCTTCACCTTCTGATAATTTTTGAAGCAAGTGTTACAGGGAAACAATTACACATAATCCATTCTTTACAGAAGGTAAGTGTAAAAGCCAGGTTTGCCCTACCCTAGATGAAAGATTTAACTCAAAAGAGGACTTCTCATTTCTCAAAATTGTTTTGTAGTAGATATCCTGTAAGGAGTAACTCTAAATTTGGAATATGAATAAATAAGTTTTCTCTCTGAAACAGGATCTATAAGAAATAGCCCCATCACACCGGCATACAAAATAGCAACAGAAACTGGATTACTCTGTGTGTGCAAAGACAATTTTGTTTACAAGTCTTCTATTCTGGAAAAAGCTCTCTCTTCTCCTCCTCCTCCTCCTAACACAATGAATTTAATTTTTCTGCTGTCTGGAACAGGTTGTTTTATTTTCTGACTTAATATTACTCTTGCAATAGTAGCAAAGGCCTCCACTGTCTTTTTAATAGAAAATACGCCATCCTTGTAGAGGGCCCTCATAGGAGTTCGCTCATATGACTGTAGCATATTTCTGATGCTATTACCACAAACATAACCTTTCCTAGATTAAAACAGGATGAGAAATAGCACTAGCTCAGCACAAAGGGAGACTACCTTATGCTCCCCCCATCCCCAGCCTAGCACTTTTTAATATCAGAAGTTTAGATTTGCAACTAGTTCAGTCAAATTATTATAGGCAGAAAACTAGAAGTCTCATTTTCTTTTTCGGGGTCCAGAAGGATTTGCATAATCTACAAGTAAGAAGATAAGTTTTGTCCAAATCAGTCAGGTATTTCCGGATTTGACTCTCCAAAACCATGTTATTTTCTGGAACTGCTTTGTTTCCTTTGAGAAATACTCATGACACTATTACCAGGAAAATGGACTGCTTTGAAGGTAAGGACTATGTAAATTTTATGCTGCTGTAAAAAGCCCTCAAGTTATATATGAAAATTTTCCACTCTGACATTGCTTGTGATTTCAATGCCCATATCCCTGTCAGGAAAGAAGAGTGTTTGAAAAATGCCTGCAAGTGCCCAGTTTCTAAAATCTTTCTCTAAAGATGGTACCTTTCAGATGTGCGTTTTCCAGAGCTAATGTAAGTTCATTCCAGAGCTGCTGGAGCTGGCCTGGCATTTTACACGGCTCATAAAACACAGTCACTAGAATTACAGTGGGGGTCATGTAAAGCACAAGGACACCTGCTGTGTAAAAATCCCTTTGATCATATGGAGCCCGGATGTTTCTGGAAGCATGCTTCCAAGCCATAGCAAGCAGAACACACCTCCAGCAAAATAAAGCTTTAAAGCACACGTAACTAGGTAGGACACACAGACTAGCAACTCAAAAAACTCAGAGGAGAAAGTACTTTTCCTCAGGAGTTTTTTTTTGTTTGTACTACGTAACAACAGACATCCTGACCAAGGGAAAGGTTGCTCTGGTGCAATTCTATGCCAATGCCACTGTTAAGTGGGAGAGATAGGAACTGATTATCATCAGATCTCTTGAGAGCCTTCCACAAAATAGTCAGAAAAGGCTGGCCTTGATATATGTCATTAGTCTCAGGCAAAACACAACAGAAAAAGAACTTGGGAGAAGGAGGTCAGCAAAAGGAAGAGTAAAAGGGGAGGAAATTATGTATTGACTTTATTTATTTAAGTGTGGTTCTGACCAAAAGAAGGAACTTCCTTTCACTGCTGTTATCTTTAAGTGCCCAGCTTCAGTGGGCACCTACATTCAGACTGGAAAATTCTCTTTCACCAAACATCTGGATCACTGGAAGCTCAAGCTTTGTATTTGTATTGTTCTTATTTTCTGCAATTTTAATGTAACTTTTAATAATCTCTAACACTTAAAAATATCCAACACTTTAAAAAATCTATTAGGTTCAGTCTTAACAAAAAATGCTCCCATGCCACATTCATTCTGGAATAATCTGTAAAACAGATTCAAAAGTTTTTCAGGTTTTTATGGTACCTTCTAGCAAAAAAACTAGAAAACTTTTCAAAAACAAACAAACAAAAATACAATTTCATTATTCAAATCTGCATGACTGAAACGCTTAAATTCTAATTTATTTCAGTATTTTCTAAGGCTTATTTGCAGGGAAAGAATGACTTAGATATATTTAAAATCTAAAACAAGGCCTTTCCCATTCCTGAAAAGCCACATCAGAAACAACAAAAAAGCAAATATAAACTGGAGCAAAGATAATTTGTGTCCTCTAAGTAGAATTGACAGTACATGAATGATTCCCAGTCATTTCATTACTAATGAATGTGTTCTTCCATTAATATTGGAAAGGCATGCCCTTCTGCTAATTAGGTGGTTCTGAGTCATCTTCAGTTATGATGCCATTACATTTTACTCTCAGTTATGTAGCCCAGAAAATGACTTCTGCTCAATTAGAAACCTTAGAATTATGAATAGACCAAAATGCTACACAGTTCATGAAATTTGAATGAATGCAGTTAATTCTTACTCTAGAGCTTACCACAGTTAAAAGATATAATGAGGGAGAAAAAACCCAACACTTCAAGTCAAAACTCAGCTCGAGAAACAGCCAGCTCATTTAAAGCCACTATTCCACACAAAATCCTGTAAACTGCAGAAATGTACTACCTGACTTAAGTAAGTGTGCAGCAGATCAATTAATTAGCACTCAAAAATGATTTCTGATTCTTAGAGAATGAACCTTTGGAATCTTCAAATACTTACTGTACACGATTGCAAATTCAGGATTACAAGCTCATGACAGTGATTTTGAATGTGTTTCAATGCTTCATCTTCTAACTGTATTCAGTAATTAAATTGGACATAGGAAAAGAAACAAGCAATTAAAAGCACAGAAAAGCACCCCAAAGAATGTACACATCTTGCAATATTGAACAAAATACTATAACAAAAATGGTATTTTTTAATTCATGGAGATTTCAAAAACCCAAAATAAAATTTTATTCCTAAAGGATCACCCAAGCAATTATGTACCTGTGTGCAACCTCTAAGAAATAGAGCTTTTAGTCCACTACACCCTTTCACCAGTGCTTCAATACCATCCTTCGTAATCTGATCACACCAGGAAAGATTCAAATGTTCCAGATTTCTGCAACCCTCACTGGGAGAATTAAAAAAATACATAAAGTTAAATCCAGCCTTCAAATAGTCATAACAGTGGGAAACCCAAATTAAACACACTGTTAGAAATTAATGATAGCCAGTGGACTGTGCCAGGCCTCCACAGAAAAGTCATGAGAAAAGACCACACACAAACACCATAGTCTACACCCAAGAAGTCCTAGATATAGAATACAGCCAGTGCCGATTCACAGTATTAATGTTCAGCACCAATTTTTTAACTTTGTTAAATGCTGAAGAGCTCTTTAAACACTTTTCTTTAACACAGAACACTGAATCTTCTTACCTTAAGCCTTTTAAAGAACTGTTTGTGATGGCCACGCAAGATGTCAGATCCAGATGTTTCAGCTTGGAACAGAATCTGCTAAGACTGTAACACGTGCTGCAAAACAGCAGACACACTAAAAATACCTTCAGCTACTTCTTTTTCCAAATTTTCCCATCAATCAAAAAACCTCTTTGACTTACCTGTCAGTGATTTTTGTGCACCCATTCAGATTTAAGTGTTCGATGTTTCTGCAGTTCTGTGCAAAGGTCCTACAGCAGCAACAAAAGGCTGATTTAATGTAATGTCCCAAGTGCAATGTAGTCACTAGAGCGCGCTCTGCCCCGTACCACCTCCCACCTCGGTCAAAAAGCCTGATTTTCAAGCCACAGAACAATTGCAAAGTATGCCTCAAATACATCTGTCTCAGTGTCTGCTTTTTCCTTTTCCCACTGCAAGTTTTCGGTCTTAGGCAAGTGTTGTTTCACTCAAACACCACTTGGGAAAGCTGATCATTTCTGTCATATATAAGTCAGAACTTGCTTCAAATACCATAACTAAAAACTCAAAGGGCATAAGCAAAAAGCTTGAAGTGTCACAGCAGTTAAACATTAGGCTTCTGGGGAGAGTTTTTGCACATCTCATTACTGAAGCCTTTGCAGGTCTTAATAAGGAACTCATTCCCACAGCAAATGGAAAGGGACACACCTGGTACGATACCAAAGTGTGACCTAAACCTATTGGACTACCAGTGGCCAGCCCTGTAGGCTGAAAATTGCGTCTTTATTATTATAAAAATTAAAAAGCATCAGTGTGCACTACTGGGTATGAACTTTAAGGATGATTGGAGCTATTATACTGCTGAGAGCCTGTACGTATCACTACACTAATTACCCTGAAGAAATACATAAACTTTCTTTTCATCTCTGCAAAGTAATATTTACAGCTGCGTTGCATTTCAGAACACTGTTTTTATGCCCATGTTTCCTTCAACTGCATGTATTTTATTGGCAGGAGGGAAGGAAACACACAAAAACAGTTTTGTCTGGAGGCTTGCCCTGGTTAACAGATCCGACTACACACTCAGCTGGTAACAACTTCTGGCTCTCCAGTGTGGACTGAAAACTCTGGAAAAAAACCCCAGAAAGCAGTTCTACTGGCGAGAGTTTCCACGTGAATTCTCAAAACAGCTATTCCAAAATTCATGTACTGGAGGGAGATTTACAATCAAGACACTTGTCAAATCACTTGGAAAGATGTTACACTCTGGAGGAACAGCAAACTGCCTCTGAGATTCAAGTGTGGGGCATATCCTGACAGACCTGCCACAAACATTCAGTGCTTACATGGCTAATACCTACATCAGTAATCGGCTATTTTACACAGAATTTGATGTAGAAGAAGGATAAATAGAGAAATTAGTATCACCCACAAAACTAATGGATCTGGAAACAACTCAACACAAACAGCCTCATAGGAAAAATCACTTTCAGAACAAATATCTGAAAATTAGCGCTGCATGAAATTACTCTAGATACAAAAGTTAATGAACAGACTTACTTATAAACTTTAGAAAAAGCTACAGATCACAGGACACTAGCTTAATGCCCACTGCTTAACAAAATCTCTGTGCTTCTATCTTCCACCTGAGAATGGCCACACTACATCAGACTGAACACCATCCAGCCCAGGCTCTGGGGACAGAGGAGGAAAGCATAACTGCAAAAAGCCAGACCCCAAGTGTCCTGGGTTACAATGTATTCTATTACCATGCGCTGTTGAAACCAGGTGCAGCAATGTTCCTTGCCTCCTCCCTCCGGACTATCTCCTGTTAATGGGCCATCAGTGCCTTGCCCCATGACTCACCATCCCATTGGGAGATGCCCTGCCCAGGGGGAAGGAACCAAGCATTCCCACCTGGATAAAATCTGGGGTTTGGAACAGCACAGGCAGCCTTACCTACTGGGATCCCAGAGGACAAGAGCCACACAACCACCACTGGACTTTCCGAGGAGGACCAGACCTTTTCTACAAGATCACTGCTTCAACAGAACCACTTCAAAGAGAGCTGCAGCTACCACCAAATCAGACTGCTACCAACACCCTGCCCGGCAGGGTGCCAGGCCGTACCCCTGACTCTGTCAGGTTAAACCGGTTTCTCTGTATTATTGTTTTGTTATATATATATATATATATAAGTAAAAAAACCCCTGTTATTCCTATTCCTCATATCTTTGCCTGAAAGCCCCGTGATTTCAAATTTACAATAATTCGGAGGGAAGGGGGTTGTATTTCCCATTCCAAGGGGGGCTCCTGCCTTCCTTAGCAGACACCTGTCTTTCAAACCAAGACACCAAGCCTTCTTCTAAATGTTCTTTGAGCCCTAAAGCACTTGTGGTTTAGGGACCCTTCAGCTGGAGGTAGGATCTTTGGGTTTAAATATCCAGAGGAACCTGGCTAAATAGTTTGCATTGGAAAAGCCTTATGTAGATTCAAACATTCTTCTGGGAACAAACTGCACAGTTCAGTTCATATACTGTGTAAAAGAAGGGTCACTGTCCTCTCTAGAGTCTCCCAAGATGTTCTTGTTGCCTGCCTGTTCTTATTTAGACCAAGAAGAGAACCCCAGGTCTTTCCCGATTTTCTAGGCACTCAGTTGTATCAGTGTTTATCCTTCCTCCTACTGCTAGGGTCACCTCTTGTCCAAACTAGATGATAAACTATTAAATGACCACTAATCTTGACACTCTGACTATTGTAGGATGCCAGAGTATAGTCTGAAAACATTTTAACCACTTGAAAATGGAGCAATTCAACATACTCCTAATGGAAAAAAGACACGTTCCTGAAAAGCGCAGTTTTCATTTCTTAGTTCATTTCTAGAAAATAACAGAAGCTATATTTTGATCTCAAATCAATGACTCATTTAGTCAATATTAAGGTATTTAGTACTTACCTAAGTATCCCATTTTGGTCAGCAGTCAGTACTCAGAAACACAAACAAATGTAACAGTAACCTAATTTCATTTGGTATGGACATTAGGAAATAAGTGATGTCTCCATCAAGGATTTTACTTACTTTAAAGAGGAGTCTCCAACACCAAGACATCCTCTCAGACTAAGCTGTCTCAGGAACCCACCACACCTTTTCGATATATTTTCCACAACACGACCCTTAAACCAAATAAAAGGAAGATTTAGCTGAGTTTTTAGTCTGACATTATATTCTAACCAAATTAAAAATCCCAGGAGTTAAGACCGGCCCCAGCTATACCCCACCAGAACTACAACTCTCTGAATTTCTTTTGCTGCTTTAGGTGATGCCATGATGATTTTTTGCTTTTTCATATACTCGTCTTATATACCCTTTTATATACCCTTTTATAAAGCTTTGCATGTATCCTTAGTGCTTTTAGCCCACATACTTGTAATTCCATAACTTTGATAACTAGCTTAGACCCAAAGTTCCGTTAAGCCAAGAGACCAAACATCTTGGAAAGCCCGCAGCTGGGTCAAAAAGTCCCAGACACCAAGGTCCTCTCCAGAACACATTCTGTAAACCAAGATAGGCCCCTCCAGGGGGAAGGTTCCTCAAGATAGGGGCTTCTCTTGAGCCTCTCACTGGGGAATCTTTGACAGATATGCTAATTTGCAAGGTCTATAATTGTATACGTGAATCATTGGGATGTGTGCATTTTTGTGGATGTGTGTGTCTGTGTGTGTCCATTGTTTGGGGGGTGGACCCTGGTGCATTCTTGGGGTGGGCATCCTGGTGGGCACTTTCGGGTGTGCATTTTCGGTGTGCATTTGGGGGTGCTTTCTACCTGGATGTGATGCACCAAAGGATCCTTGAATAAATACAGAGGTAAAACCCTTTTTTCCCCTCTAACCGCGTTTGGCTTTTAATTCTAAGCCCAGGGAAAGGCAACATAGGAAAGAACAGCTACCTGCTGAGAACCTCCATGCACATTTAAGTGCTATTCAATTCAATCATTAATCCTCTCTTCCTTTTCTTCATTTGATCACACACGGGTCAACTTTTTGTCACAGCAGACCCTACCCATTAAGACTACTAAAATGATCTTCAAGTTTTGTCAGATGTGTAAGGAACTGCCCCAGAGGCGGAATGGGAGCCTTGGCCACACCTCGAGGTGTCCGAGTCACTCCTACAGCATCAAAGTTTAAATTGCCCACAGAGACCTCCTTGGGTCACGACAGCCTCCAGTGAGTCCCTGTTTTACAGCTCCTGCCATAGGGATGCTTGCAATTGAAAGGTGACAAACACCTTGGTGGAAGCAGCAACAACAGGACTAATACCTAACAGCACTGTGCATTTTCTTCTCTCCCTTTATTTTTTGAAAGAAAGAATACCTATAAAAATACAGGTCAGTGGATTTTTTGTTGTCATGTTGTTATAATTTATTGTCTTTCTCTAATACTAACGTCCTGGCCATCACTATGGGAAAATACTTTTTTATCAGAGCCTGTTTCTTGGTCCATAAGTAACACTGCTTATCTTATCGCTCAGAGGAATTTACACCAAAACAAACAAGCTGAAAATTATATATTTTTTAAAGTATTTCAATTAATCAGAATTATTGCTCAGCAAAAGCCAAATACTGTTAAGGATAAATTCTTCTGTGAACAAGATATTATGCAAGTTCAATTTACATTGCAGAAAAAAGCCAAACCCTAAAGAATTATTCAAAGAAAATACAAACTAATAATGAGAAGTTTTCCCAAACCCATTTATTTCTTTAATCACGTAAAACCTCCCAAAAACCAGCATACTAAAGAAGACAACTTTAGTGCATTCAAATGCAGTTAGCTTTTGGAATAATTTGTCACTCAAAAAACTAGTTTTTCAACCTACCCCAGCTTACAATTGGTTCCACAGACCAAGAAATCCTAAGGTACATTTAAATTCAAGATCGTACATCTTTGACAGAAAAGAAACTTTTCATAGCATTTTTTCTCCCCACCTCACTTTATTCTCTACCATATTAGGTCTTAAATACAGAAAATTTCAAAAAACCTGATTTTGCATTATCTGATATTCTCAGATCAAGTACTGACTGAAAAAATCACCAAAAAGTCCAACTGAGCACAAAGTTGTCAAATACAATTAGCAGCTTTTACCTGTCCTAAATCCATAGACAAAAAAGTACGCTACTGCAACAGCTAAACAGAGTTGTTAGACACCGAATGTGAAACCATATTTTAAGAACTAATTTGTGTAATAATTTCTGGTTGAACACACTCTTATGAGTAAATTTAGGTGGTTTATATTACAAATGTACTTAAATATAATACACTGAAGTAACTGAATTGCTCTAAACCACAATAGCTTTTTACAGCAAAAGAGGATCATAACTTAATTTGACTCCTTCTCCTGAATCCCATGCTACAAATATAGCATCTCAGAGGGCAATACCACTAGGTAAAATATATGACATAAATATTGAAAACTTGAAAATACAACACTGTGTTTCTAAATACCAAAATGATTGCAGACAGAGAAAAGGCCTATCAAGAGAAGGACTGCAGACCTGTGGGGTTTTTCTTCATTTCTTAGCAAATGAGGAACACAAGCTTTTTAAAGGCAACTGAAAATATGACACTAAAGCTGCAAGTCTTCTTTGACAGATGCCAAAAATCTTTCTCCTACCTCTGCAAGATCCTCTCGTTTAAGATGAGTAGAGCACAGGAGTTGGCAATAAAGTTTTAAAAGAATGGTGAAAAAAATTTACCCTCTATGTTACTGTAAAGCTTTAGGAACAGTTTGTATCATGGTTAGCAAAATATAGCAAATTAAACACATCTGGATTTTATTCATGCAACTAAGAAGCTAAAACCTAAAATACAGAAATAAGTCTATTATTGTAGTCTAAATTGAATTTGTATCAAACAACAAATAATGAACCAGTTCAGACGGAATCAAGGAATTGTTGTTCCCCACTGATTTTTGTCTTCATTTTCAGATGTCATATTTTATTTTGTTATGCACATCTATGATAGCATTAATGCAGACATGTTTTTCTTACAGAAGACAAGTCTGCCCTAAAACCTTTCATTATATATCAGGAAGGACTTTTCTTCACATGTACCTGCATTTCACACAATGTTCAAACCTTATAAAACAAATGGTCATAAAATGGTAGTCAGATACACACCAAATCAAATGTAGGCAAGTCCACAGTAAGAAAATTTGTCCGGCATTTTAGTGCTTCAGTCTCCAAATACTATAGTCCAGTGAGCTTCCAGCACTAGATGGCCCCCTTACAGAGAGATTTGGGACCAGGAACAAAACTATCCTCTAGACCGTGAAAGTGATTCCAAGAATCTCACTCCATCCAGAGGCACTGTTTACACCTTTCCTTTCTGGAAATGAGCAGATTTGAATTTCTAGCACTCTCTCTGTATATGATATACGAAAATTATCTGATACACAACTGGCAACCAAAACAGAAACATTCATCCAGCAAAAAAAAAAAAAAAGGCAGAGTTCTTTTTCATTTGCTCCTTCAGAGTATTATTTTCTTGAACTTAGTCTTTAAAACGTGTGAACACAAGGACAGTCTGTGGGGCACTCAAAGTGGGCTATGCTCTTAAACATCTCCACAGGAATGAAAAATACCCTAAAAATGAAAAGGACACTAACCTCTATATCCGTTTGAAAGTTAAAGAGGTCTATTCTTTGCCAATTGCTTCCGTCCAGAGCTAAAACATTCCATGCCTATAGAAAATAAATACAGTTTGTTTATTTATTACCTCCACTGCCTGCTCCCTTCATTTTCATCTCAGTAATTCAAATATTACAAACTAGACAATTTCAGACAGCAAATTGCAGATATTAGTAGTCATACAGTACCAACTAGCTAAAAACATAGAATTTGCAGAAATTAATCTCAAATCTCCTAGATGGATTACACTTCAGAGGCTAACTTGTGGCTACAAAACATACTGGAAAGCAAGGTATTAAATGTGAAGTACATACACAGAAAGATTCAACCCTCCCTTCTTAAAAAGCTTTTGTAAAATTGTCTAATGAGTTACTTTTGCTAGATCTATGTGGAAAAAAAGCAGCTGCAGATGAGATTCCTTTCAATAAAACCACAGTTCCTCAACCTCACTAGTTACTATTCTGAGAAAACAGAAACCTTTCAGAAAACTGCTGACTTTCCACTATTAGGACCAGGCCCTTCCTTTACACGTGCTAAGTTACATGTACACGTTTGAGAGCTTGTCCTTCACTGTCGAAGCAATAGTTGTTCAAAGGAAAGCAAAATAAAAAAGCCAGAGAAACACAAATATATGCAGAAAATCAGAAAAAAAAGAACACCGCATCCAACTGACAGGTAGTTCTCAGAGAAAGATACAATTTATCCAATCACTTTGGTTTTCTTACACAGTTTTGTAGGTTTTAGCTGAAACCTGATATTACCTGACTCACAAGACTTACTGAAGTTGCAGGGCAGGGTGACACAGGTATAGGAATGAAATAATTACACACTTAATTACACATTAAAACAAACAAAAAACCAATTAAACCCCAAACCAAACCCAACTGTAAGGGAAGGAAGAAAAATATGAAATAAAGTTCATTCATGTTGTATAATAATACAGTTCATTGCACACAGCAATGTAGAAATAGAGTAGTATTCATTTTATTTCAAGAAAAAAAAAAGAAGACAAGCTAAACATAAAAACTTACTTAGCATGCCTTCTCTAATATGGTGTGTGTGCCTTTTTCCTCTCCTAGTAGTCCATCTACTTAACACCTTTTGGCAAGAAAATGATGGATGTACTTCTTAGACACATGGTGCACATTAACCAAACTACATGGAATTTTAAGCAGCAAATACGCCTGAAAAATAGTGTTATACAGCCACATGCTTTATAAAAAGCAAATGCCATCATGCCCAAGTGGGCTTAATCCTTTCTCCAGATACAGAGAATACACGACTGGATATCTTTTCCATAGCCTTTAGACAGAAGTCCTGTACACAGCAACTAAGTCCACATCTAAATGCAAAACTGGGACCACTGTTCATTTGCTTTAATAAACTAAGAGACTGAGAAAACTTTTTTTTTTAAACAGGAAGCAGACTGCAATGAATCCCATTATTTGCATGTAATTAAGAGAATAGCATCCCAAGAAAAACCCCAACAGAAATACATACCTTGGAAACTTGTGCACAGCGACACAAAGTAACTATGTCCAAGAAAGAAAATATTCTAGAAAGAAAGGAAAACAACTACAATTAAAATGTTTAATTATAAATTCGGACTAATACATGAATCCACAGTTCTGTAGTTCTATGGAAAGACACCAGTGACACAAAAAGCAAGTTAAATGCTATATGAGTGGTTTACCAAATTATTTTTGGTAATTGAGACTTACAGAATAATATCATAGCGATCATCTAAAGACAGGCAACACCAACATATGAGAACCCAGCAGGTGCTGCTTCTGAAAATCTATTTTCTGTTCCCTCTCCCCTCTCCCTACTACAACAAATAAGTTTTTCTTCTTCATTGAGAGACACTAGCTTATATTCCTTTAATTGTGCTCCAATTAAAGAAATAGCTCACACAAATACAGATGAAGATTTCAGAGGTTGGTAAAGACTAAGAAATAGATACACAAAGACAAATCCCAGTTCAAGAATCTACACATTAATACAAGGGACAATGACACAAATTTCTGAAAGGTTTCACAGTGACTACCAAGTCTAACACAGTATCTTTTTTTAAAACTTACTCTACAAGAAACAACTACAGCTGAAAATTCAGATTTACTATTCTGATCATGGAACCAATTTCTCAGGGTTGTCAACTCTTAATAGTTTACAGAAAGAAATTTTTCACTGTCAAAATGAATTTTGCTAAATACCATTTCCAAACACCAGTGAAATTGGTTCAAAGGATGTTCTCAGTGAAAAAGAAATCATTAGCTTAAGCATAAAATATAGACCCTATTCAAAAATAATTTTCTATTACAGAGAAAGAAAGCTATGAAATATATGAAAGATGTTCCTGTAATTCACTGATAAACTGCTACCTACTTGCCTAGGAACTTTTTCAGTCATTAAAACAATGAACAGTAATAAGAACAATTTCATATTATAGTGAGATGTTAACATTAATAATGAGCAAACAACTGGTAAGGGACGCTGAATTTAATCACATAACATTCTGGTTACTATTTTTCAAATTAGAATCTGAAGCTAGAGCTCAAAATGGATGCCTACATCTTAAGCACTGTGATTTTTAGCCGTGGTAAGAGCAAAAAACTGTAATGAAAGTACTTCTTGAACGTAACAACCTTCTGGACATTTATTATGATCACTTCAGGTAGTAGTCTTCCAATATTTCATTTGACACCTGAAAATTCTTTCTTTCTCTTTTTTACCATACAGTAACACATTTTCTCAAAAAAACTAATAGCCAAGCAAACAGGAGGACAGATGTTTTCAGAAGCTACAAAACAGTTTATAAAATCCTGTCAATAGCATTTATTTTGATAGCATCTATTTTGACATTTGAACATCCTTTCTGAGGCCTGTCCACTTTAGGAAACTTAGCGGCATTTAATGCACAAAGAACACACTTACTGTGCTCAGAAAATCACTGGACTATTCAGATAAACACTGAAAAGTGTTCTCTCTCTTTTACGAGCAGCATAAACATCAGTGACCCACCAGGAACCCTCTTCTGAAATCACCTTTCTCCCTGCCATGAGGGAAATGTCAGCAGATGAAGGTGTGGAGATTACACACGAGAGAGCTGCAAAAGCTTCTCGGCTTGCAGAAGCTTCCTCATAGAGCCACTGTTCGAGTGGAACCTGAGGGTTATCTCAGATTTACAGGAGAACAAAAGACAGATTTCCATGTTATTTGTAACAAAGAACTTGTGACACAATACTCTTGCCTAACTAAGATTGTGACATGCTTTAGAAATGAGGTATCCAGTTCTACTGAAATAAGAAACAACAGAAGAAACTGTTAGATGTTGAAGAAAGGGTATTTTATACATCCCCCCACTCTGAGTTGTCTGGCAGTCTGTCTTCACGTTTCATTGTTTATTGCTGTTAAGAGATTAACGCTGATGCATGATTTCTGCAAAAAAAAAAGGTAAATTAAAACCAAATGGAGAACAGATGTATTTATTTTTGCTTCATTCTGTATGAAGTGACTTTTCAAAAAGTCAAAGACTGAAAGTGGTTATTCTATGTTAAGAGAAGAAATATTTTACTAAGTGTAAACATTTGTGATGCTTTTAGGGTTTTTTTTTTCTTCTAGAGAAGAAACTTTCCTGCAAGGCAGCCCAAGCTGTCCCCATCAAAACAGGTAACAACATTAAGATAAGCATTATCAGCAAGCAAAAGCTCAATTACTACCTTTCACTTAAACAGTACAATAGGCAAGAGATGCCAGTAAATACTTTTATAATTCCAAAGAGGCATCTTGCACACATGCTTGAAAACACTTTTTTCCACGCTTTTCTATTTATTTACCCTCTATAGTACAGTCTTGCACATGCACTACTAACACACACTTGCTTGTCTCCTTGCAGTCCCACAGAATTATTAGCAAATCCTTACCAGTCAGGAAAACTAGCCAACAAGGCACAAGACTCTAAGGTTTAAAGTCATTTAGAGTCTTTTAAAGACTTCAGGGTGTTTAAAGGCTTTAAAGGAAACACTGACATTGTCTGGCACTTGGGTGAAGGACCATCAGCAGGCACTTGTAATTTTAAAAAGTGGAAAAAACTACCAAGCAGGGCAGCTGCTGGTTGTATAGCACTTCTGTCCTCTATGACCACAGCTACGTAGGTGGAAGCTAATGCAGCCAGCAGCAGGATTCATTTCCACCTCAGTCTTTGGCATGTATTAATACAAGGAAATGGAAATTAAGTTAAAAAATTCACAGTAACGTTTAGGATCATCTGTTCTGGTTTCTAGTATCCCAGGCTATTCAATTCTCCATAGTTAGCCTGTATTGAGCTCAAGAAGGAAAATGCACTTACCAACACTTGGAGCCCTTCAAGCCTTTTCATTCCTAGGCACACACCACTCTGGACACATGCCTCGTGAGTTTGGCCTTGGAGACCTTTCAGCGTTACAGCACACGTGAGCGTCATGCCAAAGGCACAAACAGTTGTACAAGCTCAGAGTTCCTCAACTCCCTCATGGCAAACTTGCATTTGGCTAAAGCCTAACTTACAGAAAAGGATCTATTCTTTATTTGAAAGCCTTCAAGACACGGAAAATCATCACCTTCTCTGGTAGTTTGTTCCAGTGGTTAATCACTCTGTCAAAATGTTTCCCTTATTTCCAAGGTGAATGTCTGACTTCCAGCTCTATGCTGTTTTCTACTTTTCTTCACCAAATTAAAGAGTGCTTTAGCAGTTCATACTTTCTCCTCACCGAGTTTAAAAGCCACTTATCATGTCATCTTTAATTCCTATTTTAACAGTTGTTTTACTTTAGTTCTTTAAATCTCCTTTTCTCTGCCCATTATTTTTTCAGCATGTTTCTTCAAATGTAGACATCAGAAGCATGTGCAGCCTTAAAAAATTTATTAGTATCAACAAAGCTGTACACAGACACGAAGTATGATTTCCCTAATCCCATTTTCAATGCCATTTCAGGCCATTTTAACAGCCTTTTAGACACAGCATAAGACAAGAATCTTATAGTATCGCCCCCATTTCACCATCACACCCTGCTCTGGGAGTACACAGCCCAGGCCACAGCTCTTTCTGTAGCATTCCTTACTCTTGTAAATCTATCCATGTTAAATTAATCTGTAAAATTAATCTTGTTTGAACACACTTTATTTATCATGTTATTCATTAAATTCCTTAGGAGTGCCATGTCTTCATAAGGATTAACCGTTACAGTTCTTTTGTGTAATCTATAACTTAATCCCCTTAACATGCACTAATGAACTGCACACACACACTGTTCACTTTTAAAATTAAAACACCACATGTTAGAAGTCAAATGTGTAAGTAGAAACATGTAATTTTGGTTGGCTTTGCCAACCAAATTTTTAATTTCAAAGAACGATATTGTCCAATGACTTATTTTCCAGAAAAACAAAATTGTGATATTCCTCTCTCTCAATTTTTAATCAAACAAATCTATGGTGAATTTTTCCACTGCATACTGAATAGGAGGCTGAGATTTCTGGTCATCTCTCTTGCCTGCTTAAAAGTGCTGCAGTTAGGATTCATACTCTTCTAGTCTGGAATTTTCTTTATACCCAAAACTCAGCATAAGAGGGGCACAGACCTTCCAGGTCACCTTTTTGAGGCACTTTCACTGCAATTTATATGGTTCCATCAACAAGAAGTGGTGATCTACAATCTCCATCATCTTCCCATGTATTTCCACATGTGCTTCATTACTCCCTTGTGCTTAAACAGATTGTCCAATGTCTTTCCAAACACAGAGACAGCTGACTCCTAACATTGTTTCCTTCCCTAGGGAGCCACAGAAAGAAACAGCTATTTCTCAAAACCCCAACACTGTACAGTATACCTCCTACGGAGAGAGAAATCAAATTGTGCAAGAGTCAAACTGCTTCTCTCTTGCTTTTGTAAGGCCCTCCCAAAGTTGATCACATGAAAAATAAGCTTTTGAAGTAACAGCCTGGCAATTACTAATTTTAAGTATTTTCATACAATGCTATAAGGATTGATAAAAAGTGGATAACAAGACGCATGCAGTGAGTACCACACACAGATACTTGACTTGCTAGAAATTTTGGCCCTACCGCCAAAATTTGATATGACAGAAACACCTCGTAATTTCTAAAAACCTTTAACAAAAACCTAAGGTATGGTTTTGTGTATAACTGACTTGTGAGTGGAATTCCACTTCAGAACTTCTGGTTTTCATTTTCAAACTCTATCAAAATGAAAACCAAATAAGGACGAGAAATGCCTCACTGAAGAGAGCACATCAACTAGATAATCTGCTTAGAAGATCCTTTCAACTTTACCACACTATCCAGTTACAAAACATGCACACAACAAATCTGTTATGTCTTCCCCATTTTCAACTATGGACTTCTTACTGATTTCTACAATTTCTTGCATTGCAAATCTGTTCGCATTAAAATCCTTCACATGCAATATGGAAGACTAAAGCCTACATACATTAAAAAGTAGCACAGAGAGACAAAGTGCAGCTTTCACAGCTTTGATTTTCCTTTTTTAGCAGTTTTTTCTCAGAATTTTCTCCACACATGCCCAAGCAACAGTGGAAATGGGCAGACACTCTCAGTTCACTACTAATCATGTTTGAATACACACAGTGGCAAAGTCTGATAACCACCATAGAAATTGTCTTGTATTTCTCCTAAAATGTCATACTCAGTAAATACAAACCATATTTACAATTCTTTATACATGGAAGGTTTCTCTTCGCCCTTTGTCCTCTGTTTTACTAAACTAAATTTTACTAAATCCTACTGAGGTATGAGGCATCTCTTGGTTAAGTGTAGTCCAGCAGGTATGTACAAACACTAGAATAAAAATATGCAGGCTATAAAACACACAGATAAGATAAATAATGCATAGCCATAATGCAGAAAAGAAGAATCTTTAATGAATATTAAATTATTTAAATACATTTATACCTATGTGATGAAATTAACAATACTAATGCTAGTGTACTTCTCAACTTCACCAACTTTGCAGCTAAATCCTGTAATACCTTATTCAATAAAACCACAAAATAACACTTGTCCTGAAAAGATAAATAGTGAGGCATATTTAAATCTTAAGGAATGTAACTATTTTCTATCAAAAAAAAGTATCTTTTAGCTCATTTCTGTCAGGCCTGTTTCAGTAGCAAAAGGCTGAGGAACACCAATTGCTACACAAAGCACACATCCATTGACTCATCTAATGCTTGACCTTCCAGGCCAATTATTAAAACAAATCCCTTTTCACTGCCGATGAGCTATTTTGTAAGATGAAGCACTTAAACTAGAAACTCTGTTACATGCTCCAAAACTTTCCAGTAATTTAACCCTGCAGTTTCCACTTGTAAACAACTCAGGTCTTTCTCGGCTGATCTCCATAGCAAGTCTTTCAGCAACAGATGTGGCACCAAAAGATACTTCTTTACAAGCTAAACCTCCTTTCCTTTTACCAAGGTACTTATTAATACAGAACACTCATAAGTATTGGCAGTTGCAAAATACTAGGCTGACTACAGGACGCCTCTCATCTATTTTGAATTGAAACAGAAATCAGCTTTTTCTACAAATAATCAGCTTTGCTGGATTCATTTTATTGAGGGCAGCATCTAACTTTTTATGGTCTTTATGTTACTTTCAAGATAAGTGGCTCATATTACTCATTCTTCAAAAATAAGTTTTACTTATTTGTAAAGTATGACCATGTATAACACAACAGCAATCTTTTTCAGATACTCATAATATCTGAAACAAAATGCCCAGTGATAAAATCAAGCAGGGCCAATTCTGTTTAATTTTCCAGCCTCAGCTAGTCTATAATATTTTAGTGTAGATTTTACTTTTATGAAGTGATTTTATGAAGTACAAATTCGGCAACTATAACACATCTTACTAAATAAAAGCAGTTAGCCTAATGATTAGTTCACAGTGGTTTAATTTGCAGCCCACAGTCCTAATCCAACCTGCTGGCCAGTCCAATTTATCCTACAGTCTATTTTTTTCCCATGAGTGAAGGGATTATAATGTGAGCACCGAACAGCCAAAAATCTACTATACCCACCCTGCACAATAGTGGCTAGGTAGAGATGTGGACAAATAACATGATGCACTGGTGACATGCAGCCTAGGGATGCTCCATAAACCAAGATCATTACTGCCATAGATGTTAGGATTCAGTAGACTTGATCCAGCCTTTGGCTCTGCTACTGGCCTGGAGGCTGATCTTGAACAAAAGACTTCTCTTTGTGATGTCTGTGTCCGCATCATGAACACAGACAACACTCACCTCTCCTGTAAATACTTCATGAATTACAGACCAGGAAAGTCTAAGTATTTTTATGTATGGTTTTCTATTTAAATTGTCTAGCACCAATATTTAAGAATTTTTTTTTCTTTTTAGAAAGTAAGAGTATTGTCGACTGCCTTTTGTTCTTTGATGGCACTTTTCACATGGAAATGAGGAAGAACATTTCCCCCTCTGCCTCCCATAGCTCCATATAAAAAGCAGTCTTCATTATATCACTAATACTTCTGAACATTTAGTTCTGATAATGAACAAATTAAGAGACTGAGTTTAAATAAACTCCAATTTCAAGGTAAAAAAAGCTCTAAACTGAATTAAGTCTTCATTAAATATGAGATTCCAAAAAGAGGTTTAGTAGCAAATAAAAGAAAAACAAAATGAAACAAAATAAATGGTAAAGTACAATTCCAAGGGTTGTGTAAGTCATTGCTATATCCCCTTTAGCTGTTACTCCTGCTTCAAATGCTTATTTACTTTTGTTTGTTCCAGTGTGACTAATCCTTTGTCACAAGCATGTTCTTACTGAGAGATAATACCTGTAACTTGAACCAAGTAAAGCTGAAGCACTCCATTTATAAGGAAGCCACAACTGTTCAAGCAGAAACATTAAAGAAAATATTTCCTTTTCAAAATTCACAAATCTTACTTAGCACCTTGACACAATAAAACCCCTCTTCCATTTCCAAGTCTCCTCTTCCTCATTAACGCAGTATGTAAGAGCACTAGTCTGCAATTTTCTGCATCTGTTCTTCAAGCCTCTCATTCACATTTCTAGAGGAATTCAATCTGAAATATTGTTGCCCAAAACATTCCACTTTGAGCTTACACTGGCACTTGTTTGTGAAGAAAACCAAACCACTTAAACCTACTAAACAGAGGATGGCAGCTACCTACTCCAATTTCAAAAGGCCAAACTGAATTGTTAATATAATCATTTGCAAATGTTTAGCATCTCATACAAAGAAGCCAGAAAATGAGTACAAAGTGCCGACTGGTGAGGCAAAGAACTGAAAAATATAAACTTGCATCTGGATCTGATCTTGGTAGGAATTTCATAAGCAGACAAACAATGCATGTAACAGTATAAAAAAAAAGGTCAGCATGAGACCTTCTTCACATTCTGAAGTGATATGCTGACCACCAAGCATTGATTGAGTCTTTAGATTCCTCAGGCAGACCCCAAGTTCTGTTCTGAATACGAGGTAAGTCACTGGAAAGTTTTTAAACCCTATCCCTCATCAGAATAAAACGAAATTTTTCTAAGAAAAGCTGATTTATCAGAAGGTGGCAACTTGTTGCATTGTCTGTGTGTATTTGAAGTTAGATACACTACCTTGAAGTCTGAAGATATAGATAAACTAAATGACTATGCATTGTAATATTACATAAATCATGTTAAAACAAAAATAGCATTGATAATGTGATGTTATTTTTTAAATTGCTGCCAAAGAACGTAAGGTTTCTGAAAGAACCCAGTATATCTTATATAGTCCTAAAATAATTACAATTCTGTTGTTTCTCTGGCTGAAGATCAAAATATTTAACTAATTTCCAAAGGCTTTATCTTGTCTGTGACCTGTGCCTGTGGCTCATTTGGATCACTTACTCAGCTGACTTTCTGATCACTTTTTTGAAGGTAAGGACCATTGGAAATGAATATATGATTCCACAGAAGTGAGGCAGGATTTGATATTATGCTGTCATCAGATGCATTGTTTCTGTTTGCTGCTTGTCAATGTTAGTGTCCACATTTCCAGTTAGCAAACATTTAAAGGATACTCACACTATATTGAACAGTGTGAATTAGTGCTGCTCTGCACTAATTCTTTGGACAGATGTAATTCAGGCATCCTACGTTAAAAGACTTAAAGAAAATTACTTGTATGAGGCACTATTAGAATTTGCTTTACAAAAGCCATAGATTTGCAAAAATATATGGAAGTCTTACTTTCATAAGAAACTCCTATACAATCACTTCAGTTCATAATCTGTATGAATAGGTTATATACTTGTATCAATTTGGCTGTTGCTAACTCTAAATAGTTAAACTGTAATTGTTTGGCAGACTACTATAGAGGACTTGGAGACTTGCAAAACACTCTAAAATCAAAATAAAAGATTGCATGTGTATTATAAAACCGGAATGTTTCCCTGAGACTGTCAAACACTAAACAGCAGTCTCAGCTATTCAGGGTGAAATATTTCCCTACTTAATTATACAAATCCTTGTAGTGGGGAAAATGAATCATGTCTGAGATGACAGATTGTTTTTTCCTTTCCCCTTCAAAACACATACAACGTTTTTCTGCTTACAGAATTCTTACCAACCAAGAACTGCTCCAGACAGAAGTCTTATATTTCTCAGTTCTTTGACTCACTAGTCAGTACTCTGTATGCTAAGATACAGCAGCCACATTTTACAGCAATTGTGGGCCATCCAAGTACCTCCAGGATGTAGCTAAGAAATACCCATGGCATTATGACAATTTCTTATTGTAGCCTTTGCTGTATTTCTTTTTTATTTGCCCCACATTTGAGCACACAGATGGCAAAGCATCACTTCAAATATATCAAATACTATGTTTGACTTCACCAGTTTTAAGCTTATCATAACTTTTTCTCTACAACAATGAACACACTAAAAGCCGAGCAAAAAGCAGTGTGCAGTAATAAAAACAAAGAATAGAAACATGAAAACTTATACTTCATCATTCAACTCACAAGATGCATAGTCCTGCCTACAAGAAGAGCTGCTGCTGGAACACCACTCCTGGGCTCCTCTCCTAATTTTAGTCACACAACTTTGCTTATCATCTTCTAAATCTAATTGACTCAAATTCTGAGACTGATGGCTAAGATCTATTCCTAAGTACATGCACTCAAAAAGTATGGTTTATAGCAGAACTCACAATAGTTTCTATTTGTGGTACAATTTATGAAGTTGGTACTTTGTAGACAGAAAAGAATGGAAAATGGTTTAAATGGCTGAAAGGAACAAACATCTCTGTTCCTTAAGCTTATCACTTTTGTGAAAAAAACTTAAAGTACAGAACATTAGCAGTTAAAATACAAATGAAAAAATGTTATCTATCTTTCTATGTGCCAAAAGTACTGGCTGTATCTCCCTTTTTAAAAGTGAATTATCACTTTTTATCAAGCACCAAAAAAAAAAAAAAGAAAGAAAAAAAACCTGTTGTCAGAACTTTCCAACATTAATTACATACACTTCATTTTTTTTTGGTTTCAAATTATTTTCAAATTCACACTGTAACGGTAATAATCCATTGCTCTAGGGTTTTTCCCCAGTATTTTAGATGAATCAAAAACAAAGATGAGGCACTTAAGGGCTGTGACATCTTACTAGAAAAGTTACCATTAAAATTGTATTAACCTGACTTGATTTCTGATTCTTCTGATGACAGATATGGGTTTATGAATGTCAGACACCAATGCAATTCTACAATGAATGTTCTGTATATTCAGTTAATGCTTTCCCATAAACACACAGGCTAAGAAAAAAAAATAAAGCTACAATCATCCAAAAACTGTTTAAATGACATGATTTATAACACCACCATACAATTCTTACTTAAACATCATACAACCGAGCATTTATTCTTGCAATATGTAATAGCAGAGGGGAAAGAGCATTCCTTGCCAACTGGCAAACTAATAGCACTGCAACAGCTAACAGGGGTGATAATTTTTCCTTTGGCTTGAATACTACAAAAAAAGTTTTTAGAAGCAGACTATTTCTTTCACAGGTAAAAATATACTCCAATATTGCCAATAAAAATAAATGTCCATAAACCAGAAAAAGCTACAAATTAAATACCTCCCTCTTTCCACTCAAGCTATGCTACCAACCTCAAAGTATAACTGGCCCCTCCAAACAAGGGTCATCTCCAAAACCACCACTGTCCATATTAATCAGACATCCTCTTCCTCCTCTGCCCAGTTATCTGGGTCTACTTGAGCAAGAACAAATAATCTCTGGTTTCTTATCCTTTCAAGTGAGTTTCGTGCCTGAGAAGCTGAGGGTCTCAACCATTTACTCACAAGCATAGTAGATAATCCACAGAAAATGTGCAACAGACATGACACTGGCTTGAAAACCTTCCAATATAATTCTGGTTGTTACATTAGTAATAGTAATAATAACTGGAATAATAATATTAATAATGATGATGATGAACTGCAGTAAAAGACCAAGGGCTTACTTTGTCCAACTTTAGAGTATTTGAGTATAGCAACGCTATTATACGAATAAATTTCAAAGTGGTTTTATTTCGTAAGTCTACCATCAGGAAAAAGTTTTTCAATTTTAGAGGAAAAAATTGGATTGATTACTTGTTACAGCCAGATTACATAAATTTAAATACTTGATGCAAATGAGAACAAGACCAACTCTGGCAACAGAAGAAACTGTGTTTACATTTGATTTCCAGATATTTGTAACAAGCTATTAATCACTTTTTTTCCACAAGTCCAATAGAGATTTTTTTAAAGAGGGCTGTAGTGCTTTCTAACAGTTTTCATACATATCTGGTAGAAGCAAACAGCATACTAAGTGCATTTGATGACACTTTGAGTAGTATTTACTATTCAGTTCCAGCTCCATGAGCAAAATGTTTCCACTACAACTAGTTTACTCTCCTTTTAATTAAAAGGTAGACTGCATAACTAATAAAGGAAAAATAATTAGAATATTAATTACACTCAGTGCAGCAACATTTAAGCTCTCCTGTCATAACCATAGGGCAAGACAATTTTAAAACATGTTGCAGCGTTAGCACATACTGTTTTAAGAATCGAAAGGCATTCAGACTCAGTCTTACAAAAGCCTTTACGTGCAGGCTCATAAAACAAATTCCCCACTGATAAACTTTTAGAGAGGTAGGTCTGTGCCCTGAAACTTCCTTAGGTATCTACACTCTGCAGGGATGAGAACACAGATGCATGTCCCTCTCTCTAAGATGCTCTGCCATTGGCCTTGAGTTTGTCCCTGCAGCAGTACAATTTCAAATGAAGGTTTACAGAGCACCTCTCCCACCCATTCCCTTCCACTCCATTCCAAAACCCTGGTGATCAGAACAATCTTGTGGGTATAATGAAATATGCACTTTATTTCTCTCTGGCAGAGCAGACCCAGTCCCAGCATTCAGCATGAGATCATCATGTTCTTTATTGAGAAAGCTGACAGTCCCAGTTCAGTTTCTCAGATCATCAACTCTTCTAGCTACATCTGCAACATTACTTTGGTAAATCACTGTGCAATTGCAAAAAGGACATACGTGCACAAAAAATAGATGGTTGGCTAAATCAGTTTCGTGTATGCTTGGCCTGGGATATTTTATGTTGCTGTTCCAGCTCCACGAAGCCTTTCAACCATGCAAAAGGCTTCTTTAGACACTGTCATAACGGTGTAGTGGCACGGATTAGCTGCACCACTTCCTCAGTTGGTCAAATCCAAGATAAGCCTACACATCTTTCAAGTTGCTTTGTAAGAAACTATCTTGAATATAAGAACAAACAGCTAAGCCACTGGTAGAGTCTAATTACTTAGACTTGTTTGTTTGTGGTTTTTTCCTGCTGAATTCTTTAAAATCAGAGAATCACAGAATGGGTCAGGTTGAAAGGGACCACAGTGGGTCATCTGGTCCAACCTCCCTGCTCAAGTAGGGTCATCCTGGAGCCCATGGCACAGGATTGCATCCAGATGGTTCTTGAATATCTCCAGTGAGGGAGACTCCACAGACTCTCTGAGCAATGTGTTCCAGTGCACAGTCACCCTCATAGTAAAGAAGTGGCACTTCCTGTGTTCCAGTTTTTGCCCATTGCCTCTTGTCCTTTTGTTGGGCACCACTGAGAAGTGCCTGGCTCCATCCTCTTGGCACCCTCCTTTCAGGTATAGATAAACATTGATGAGGGCTCCTCTCAGTCATCTCCTTTTGAGGCTGAACAGGCCCGACTCCCTCAGTCTCTCTCATAAAAAAGATGCTCCAGAAGATGTCCTTACTATCTCACTGAATGATACTTTTTACTGCCTAAGCCATATCAACAAATTCTGTTCAATTACATAAATCAGATACTTAGCATCCATATCAGTAAAAAGGACACTCATTTCCACAAATATTGGGAGAGCCCTAATGCTAGAAAACAAGTGCTTGCAGATCATGATTTTTAGCTAAGGAGGCAACATCCTACACTGACTTTTATCTTGTGGTTCATGTGTGGCATTGAGCGCAACAAAGCGAAGGTATGAGAATTTCTGTTCAGGGCATCATTCAGTGACATGCCTCTTTTAATCACATTTTCTAAACAGTTCTAAGAGTCTAATTTACAGTCTGCCACCATATGGAATGTTTCTCAACAAAAATGGAAAACCTTTTAAAATTCAATTCCTTTTAACAGTCTGCTTTTTTAATACCATTGAGAGAGCATTGTGATAGTCACAATGTTTTTAGGAACATTTTCTTTAGGCACAAGATGCAAAATACCGTTGAGACATTCTTCCACTTCAAATCAGACTGGAAGCAGTGACATACATGCAAGCTCACCCAAACATCTCTTCAGTATATTAAGAAAAAAATAATCAGCTCAATTTTAATAACACCACCACTAAAAACTGTAATTGCACCATCACAAGCAAACATTTTTTTTCCTTTTTTTCTTTCACCTTAAGGAGTAGTCTATAACAAAACCTCTGTGTAGGTACAGAAGATGTTGCTGACCTGGTTCAGTTCCAGCTCTGAAGTGGCCATATCCAATCAAGCAATAGCTCCCCACTTGGCAGTTGGTTTATACTTTGCTTGAAACCAACTTTCAACGATATGAGAGCGTGAAGACATCCATCAGTCATGGGCTGAACTTATTGATCTTGGTGTTCTAGGTAACTTTTGCAAAGATGATCTACTCCCACACCAGCAAGCTGATAAAATTCATGAGTAACCCAATGACTACAATAAGAAAGATCCCTCTGTCGGTTCTACCTTATACAACACAGACTGGCAGTAATGGTAATAGAGCTTTTCACTGCAGTGACTTTTTTGGAAGCTCTGACATTGAATTTGTATTTTATTTTGTTATAATAAAGTTCATGGCACGAAGAGTGTGAACTACATTAGAGAATTAGGCTCTTCAGACAAATATAAAAGATTGTGCAGTGTGGAAGAGCTGACTACTTGGTACACTAAAGTTTTTCTGACATTTTATTTCACTTCTTTTTCTGACATGCAAGTCAAAAATCACAATTAAATGGCATCTTCCATGGTATAATATAATTTGAACACATTAAAACAAATCAAGGCAACAAGCTCAAGAATTCCAAGAACTAAATCAGGTGTGTTGTTATTTATTTCAAGGATTTGAGAAAGAATGAATAGCACTTGACTGCTGTAAGCCTGTAAGACACACAAGCAACGTACAATCCTCAGGCTTTTACTCCTTAAAATGTTATGTAGAATTACCTTAACAGAAGTTCTTTGGGTAGTTTTTTGTTAATAAGGGCTTCATCATTATTTGAGAAAACCTAGAAACAGAAAGAAAAAACACTATTTTAAAAACCAACAAGAAAATGTCTTTTAAAGAGGCTTTTCACCTTCTACTTCAGTGCTTAATTCTCTTAAATTAGTGTTAATACTAAGTTTTCAACATGTTAGTTGTCAATACTATAAAATTATTTCAATGTACAAAATAAAGCCACACCCTCACATACACCCGCTCTTCCCTCGTGCTAAGATTTAACCACACGAAAATTGTGGAACAACTTAATAATCATGAAACAAGCACACTTATACTCCACAAAGAAGTATTTTAAGTAGTAGTGACACTTCAAGCAATAGCAAGACACATACAAACACACACTGGCTACACAGTCCTAAAACTGTCCCATTACAGAAAACAAACTGGACATTTCCAGTTATTCAGATCCCTCCTTTCACTGTCTACAGTGCAAATACTTTGGCCCAGGCATGGGAATATGGATAAAATATAACTATCTACACATTTAAAGAATCTAGTGCCACAGATAGGGCAGCAGCTGCTATATAAGCAAAGTAAGCATGTCAAGAAATGCTACAAGAAAAACTGAAAATACCTCTCACCCAAACTTCATATTATTGATACATATCATAAGGAAAAAAAAAAAAAAGAGAGAGAGAGACTAAAAGAAAACACCCTAGGAAAAAAGCAAGCAATACTAAGGTTATACAGTCAACAGCTAAATAGAAAGACTAAAACAAAGATGTTGATGAGATTTACAACTTAATCTAAATATTTAGCTTTGACAAATTTTACCAGAGGAACACAGCAATAAACAAAACAGAAAGTGAATTAGAATTTAAGGAACCATGGCAAAGACTGGAAGATGTTAAAGTCACAATCAATCATTTCCTGTGTAAAGAGAAGAGCTTTGTGGAGTTCATTTGCTGTCCATAACACCAGAAACAAAAACTAGAAAGAATGATCCAAAATAGATGAGCTTTCTGAATGCTAAAAGGTAAATATGAAAATCACACAAAATATGAAAACAACTGGAAGAAATCTTCTTCCTTTATTAAGCATATGCTGTTACTGACATCAAGGTATCACCCTTTGTTCATCCTACCATCCACACACATTAAATACTTGGAAATTATTTGCTTTGCTTCTTGGTTAAAAAGAAAATGAAAAAAGAAAAGAGGAAAGTGGTTCTGAATAAAGATCCATAAAAGCAAAGAATGAAAAAAAAAGTCAAATATAAGCTTGGCTCTATCTTCACAAAAGAAGAGAGACAGCGAAAATTACACATCTGGGAATTTTGAAAATATAAAATACAGTTAAATTTGAAAACTTGAACCTCCTGGCTGCTGCCAAGAATCTTTTTTCTCTTCCAGTACATCCTAGACTGATTTCAAGTTTAACTGCATACTACTGTTTCAATTTTGACACAGATTTCTTCACTCACTACCTCTGTGCACGGCTATCCCCACATCTAAGGACAATAAAGCTGTTAACTTTCAATAGGACTGACAAGTTTAATCAAGCTTCCTTTTCTGGCAACTGGAGCAGCCCATTTATTCACAGACTAGGGACTACAGATATTCAAAGCATAAACCAACTATGAATATATACTTCAATAGGACAATTCTAGCTCCTTCAGAAGAGAGACACTGGCTTTAAGCAGTTCCACATGACTGACCATAGGTTCAGCTTTGCTCTGGCTGTTTTATATCCAATACCCATTGCTGTTGATATTTTCAGCCTTTAGGCTGAAATAGACCATGTACATCAACAACATTTTTAGAACTGGTTGACTGCTTCTGACTTTGACAACTCATAGGTTTAGGAACTATCCATATGTTTGCCATTTTTATATTATATGCTGCTCAAAGTTTCCAGCTTGTAGCCTGAAAACAACAGCAGATATCAGGATTTTTTTTTTTTAAAGAACAGTCAATATGCCAATTGCGTTTACTGTAGAACTCATTCAGAAAAAAGGGACATATATGCCATCCTCATAGAAGTTAGGATCACTGAAGAGCCAAGTAGGGAAATATTCCTGTGTACTGCAGGTTAGAAACATAAGTCACAAAAAAAGGATGCCACCTCCGTAAGAGCACACAAGGTTTGTGGTAAAACAGACAAGTGAACTTAGATCTCATTAATTCTGGTTCAGAATCTGAATATACACTATCACAGACCTAAAAGTCCTCTTTTAACTTAAATTATTCTATAGCTGCAGGTAATTCCTCAAAAGTTACATCATCTAGCAGACACATACATGCATATAGTTTTAAATAACTCTACTTTGCAGGCTGCTACTAGTTTACATGTGTGCTGTCACTTTGCCTATATAAAAAAAAACTATCCTTTTTTTCTTTACACCACAGATTCTCAAGTATACAGTAACATGGAGAGCTATATATATAGAGAGATACATATATATATGCTCAGTCTGTGAGGATAACACAGGATTTGAGTTAGTAAGGTATAAGGCAAGTTACTCTAAAGACTTGAGCATACATGATAGCTCTTTGTGTTAAATAGTATTTCAACTACTCATCAACAAAAGTGAAATCATTACAAATCATAGCACGGTAGTGAGTATTCTCCTACTGAGACAAAGCTGAAAAGCTAAACTTACAACCAAACCAGCAACTCTTAGGAAAAAGGCTTATACTATTTAATTTTATGTAAGACAATTCAAAAGTTAAAGTTGGATGGACAAACTATTTTGAATACATGACAGCATATCTGACCAATATGGTTCATTTAGGAATCCCAGTTAAAACTGGAAAAAATGCAGCTTTTACTACATACTACGAGAAGCATGTGACTTGCCCAGCCACACACAGTACCACACCTGCTACGCCAGCCACAGATGAGGCCACAAACACACTCCCTCAAGCTGTTTTCCCTCAAACAGTAACTTTTATGCATTCTTGTACTCATTAGCAGCAGTTCTCATATAATAACGTATTGTTATTATGGAATAAGCACATCTAGAAAAATGGAAGTGTCTCTTTATAGTACTCTTTTAATCTGTGAAAGTTTATTAGCCTCTAGAGCCATATTGCATTTGCATCTCAGAAGAAGAGAGGGGCTGCTTTAAAGGCTCCTCAATAGGTTTTCCCCCAAATAGAGAACAGACACAGGACAACTGGAGTAGTCATTTCCTAGATAAACATTTGTAACATGATTTGGAATGCATGAAAAGACAGAAGGTGCAAACAGGAAACATTCTCTTTTTGAACAGTTCCTGATCATTTAAAACTTCCATTAATGAAGCAAAACCCCTAGTACATTCATGTACTGTTCTTTTTATTTTTTACTTAATTTTTATTACATAACCTCAAGTTTTCTGTTTCTATTTATTAAAAAAATCCACCAAAAACATTCAGTCAAGGAAATCTTCAATCACTGTAAAAATATCCTAGTATTCTTGTCAAATATGGTATTTTTTCTTCACTTACAGATCATGCTGACAATGACACACCCTCAGAATACCTGTACACAATAATCCAACATAACAATTAAGAATACCCTGAGTGTAAAAAGAATATTTCTGCTCTCTTTGCTTTTGTATTTGGTAGCAAGTTTGACTGCATTAATGACAGGGTATCTCAAACTCTACAAAAGTATGGTTTTAACTGTATTAAATCCCCAAATACAACAGACAAATCTGTGCACATGGAAAAAGGATGAGATTGAACACATGCAATAAATGTTACTCTAAAACCAGTTTTAAATTTCCTGTAAACACAAGAAGAGACACAGAAGATCTCTACATTCTTAAAAGAATTGCGAGAAGAAATAACACAAGACAAAATCCACAAGAGAAAACTGTAATTGCTTATTATGTGAATCTTGAGCCATTTCTTACATACCTCAACTGACCTCTCTTGGTAATATCTTCACTGTACTTAATGAGTTAAAAAGGGTGTATTTTCTTAAAAAATTACCTGATACCTTCTTACATTAAATTTCTTTAGCAACTACACTTCTAAAAAAATCTCTTTATTCTATAAATAGAGCATCCATTGTGTAAATCTTTGAAACCCAAAAATGACGATCTCCCCATTTTAATTCCCTTTCCATATTATTAAACATACTAATTGCCACTAGTCCTAGTAGGTAACTTCTTGGTACACCACAGTTAGCTTGCCACCACTGAAAACAGTACATCAATTTCTGGTCTAACAGCTAGTGATAAAGGTCTCCTGTTTTCACCAGAATTAATGGGTTGAAGAAATCTTTTCTGATAGAGTTATTTCAAGATCAAAATAAGGTTATACTACTCATTTTGGTGATAGTCCTTATATATTTTTTTAATGATGTAATTTCAGTTGTCATTCAGTCCTCTATTGAAGAGGACTATTTTCTTAACAGATGAAACAGTTTTGCTAGCAGCTCATCCATTATGGCTCAGTTCCACAGAAATATTTATGTATCTAATTTCCACTGAAATCAGAATAGATAAGGACTTTCAACCTGTCAACTTTTCACATCAAAAGTTATTAAAAACCCAGACTCTCAAAAATAGCCTTGCTTAGTAGCATGCTAAAGGAATTATGGGCAAAAGTAGGTTTGGGGAAGATGAAGTGTGAAAGATGCTAAAGATCATCAGCAAATGGCATATATACTGAAAACAAGGCTGAAGTATTTATCAATTCAGGGAAAAAAACAACATTGGGTCATTTTCACCAAAGGAGACAGGAGGCTGGAATTAAATCCATATATTTCCTTCCCTTCCATGGTTGACAGAGCACACATCCTACTTAAATTGTAAATACAGCCATATGTATAAAGCATCAAGTCTTTCAGGTTTTAACAGGCAAGAACAATTTTTATTAAGTATTATTTATGCAGTAATAGACATAGTAAAAACAAACTGTTAAATTTTTTTTTATTCAGTAACTTGATGTGCAGATTTTTGTTGCCAAACACAAAACCCAGCAGCTTGCTGCATATCTCTCCTCCTCAGCTGAGATACCTAATTGTTGCCTGTGCAATTTTCCTTTTACTGTGCTACTGAAAGTGCTTGGTGCTACAGTGGTAGGAAAGCCACCAAAATGGTTTTGCTACCCAGAGCAGCTCACAAGCAAACTAAAGTAATGAATGACATCCTAAAAAGCTCTCTATTAAACACACTACAAAAATGGAGGAGAAAGAAGAGGTAAAACAACCTTTCTTTACCATAAATTTCAGATTATCCCATGTTACACTCCAGTATAAACGTATAAAAGTCTCTAATGCTCAGAGAATTGCTGCTAGCTAGGGCTTCCTCCAGAAATGTACAATCAATGCATCAGACAGGCAGACAGGCAGAATCATTTAACACCATGCAAGTGGCAAAACGTAGCCGTTTCCAGGCAACAAGAGGAGCGTTAGACAGGATATACATTGCCAACAGAACTGAAATAAGTGATATTGAAGACAAAACAGCTGATGGCACAGGACTGCTGCTAAATTAGAACCCATGGTAAAGCTTTCCGTATAATCAATAAAAATTATGGCACACCAAAGTCAACCTTGAAATGCAATCCCATCTTGAATCAAGCTTGTCTACAGCAGAGACAGACTGGCAAAACCTTTTATTTCAACACACAGACACTGTCTGCCCTCCAGGCTCTCATTCCTATGCTCCAGCTGTTCATCCTGCTCTGGCTCAGGCTTTGCCTTTGTGCATTTTAAAATCCAGCCTTCCTGATCTGCTGTGGTTGCTAACCTTTTCTTCCCTTTGGACACGCACTACTAGAGCCCAGGACATGGTCTTCAGTAGCCTTATAGCTTCCTGTTTGCTGCCAGATACCCCCTGGATCTTTTGCACCGGTCTTTCCTTGAGGCATTTTCTCTTCTAACACTGTGATGACAAACTGACTGAACAAAAGCAACATCTCATATCAAATACTTCTGTTCTTATGGTGCTGGTCATCTTAAAGAGTTAAGGCTCACCTTCAGAGAAGAACAAATGCACCTGAGCACATCTCTGTTTTTCCTTAATGCCTTCCAATGACCTAAGGCTGCTTATAAAGGCCATAACGCTTTTAAAATTTCCCCAGAATAAGTGCTGTCCAACATAATAAAACCTTCCAGGCAGAAGCAGCTGGCCACACTGCCACTTTGCTGCTTGATTCTCTTCCAGAAGAGACATCATTCTTGTTTTCCCAGCACTGGTATTCATACCACATCATTCACATTTTACTGGAGGGCATCAGCCTGGCTCTGCAAGGCCCTGTTCTTACTGGGTGACAGATCAAGGTCATTTGTGAACTTCGGAGCTGATGTCCGCAGCTGCACAACTCTACCTCGAGGCCTCTGGCTGTTCCAACTCAAGTGCCTCCCAGTGCAGAGCAGAAGGTGCTTGGAGATTGCCTTTCCCACTGTCTCAAGCACACCAGCCCATCCTCAGTTGCTCAACAGCTCACATCACCCTTTCCTGCGTGTTTTTCAGAAGGGCAGTGACCTATTGCCAACAACATATTTGGAAGTCACCAGCCAAGCCTTTTAAAGAACACGGCTTAATTCCTGCAAGCAGCCAGGGTATTAAGGTCTAACAGGTTAACCTGACCTGTTAGCTGAGATGCCCATACTCTAATGCAAGACTCAGCCTTGTCTCCTACTATGTCACCAAAGAGCCATCAATTCCTCTGACTTCGGTGTGATAGTTCCTACTTTTTGCTTGTTAAAAAGGGGAAATCCAATGGTTTGCAGAATTAGTGATTGACCTAATTACCTGCAGGCCTAAAATTCAGTTGAAAGATAACACTTTATCAACACTTGCTAACATGTAACTGGTGTTTGGTAGCCAGCATGGCAGAAAACATGTTCAATCCAACACCTCACTGAAAGAAAGAGGCATTACACTATTATTGGCAAAAAAGGCTTGCAAGCTCTGCTTTTCACACGTTACTCTGAGATAGGAGCTACATGGAAGACTAACCCTTCGTTCAGGTGCACCCAGCTCACATTTGCCTTTCAAAGCATCTTGTTCTAACCACTACCGGAGACAGCAAAACAAACCTGAACCACATAGAAAAATAAAGTTATTCCTTACCTAATCTTCCAAGACTAGAAACTACTTCAGATCAGGAAAGAAAAAAATTAAAATAAAAATCCAACAACTACCGTTTAAACACTAAGAAATTTGGAAAAAGCTGTTAACTGTATCCCCATATATTCTTTAAACATACGCAGAGAGACAGCTGAAAAAACAGGTTTGACGAAGTTTTATCCTCATCATCTGTTAGTCATATACTGATTGGCAAATCTTTCCTTCAGTTTGCTTTCTCTTAAAAAAAAATAATGACTGAACATTTCCTTTTTCAGATACTTATCCATTACTCGTCTTTTAAGATTATACCCTTCCAAACGGTACACGATGATGCATTTAGACATCATTCCTAAAAGAACTAAATTAAAATAAAGCATTCAATTAGCAGTCCAATCTATAAAGTACTTTAAAGTGGAATATGGGGAAATCCATATCATTGTCTTTATGGGCTCTCAGAGTAACAAACCCATTAATTAATGGGAGAATGGCAGAATATTAAAATTAGATGGATGAAGCAGTTGTTGCCTGTAACCCATCACAAGAGTACAAAGTAGCCCCTCACAAGGTTGATTAAGCATCATACAGATTCTGTGTTTCTTGACCAGGTAAATGACAAATCCCTCCTTAAGCATCAAGCAGAGTCTCAAACGGAATTTGCAAAAGCCTAAGTTCAAAACACCTGAGAAAAGTTCTTTTCTTTGACCACTCAAAGCAGAGACTTTGAGACTCTAAGCAGAAATACTGGAGACGATTTTAAGGTAGTTTCCATCACAACATCCACAAGGACTGTGTGCTCAAATTACAAATTGTGTAATCACAAAAATAATCCAGCTGGTGTCACGCAATTTTGTAGAATCATGCTATAAATACATGTTCTCAAAGGCATTCAGAACATGATATGTTTCTGAAAAAAAACAGTCCAAGAGAAAAGTTAGTGTCCATTCATTTCAAGGTAGCAATATTTGCTTAGGGATAGCCATTTAGTCTCAGCCATCCAAATTTAATCCACATCACAGATTCATCAGAGCCCTTAGGAGAACACCTTTCAAAACTCCTCTGAATCCCCATTTCTGCAAAAAGCTGTTTTTACTGACATACATATGGCTAAGTTTTATTCCCGGTCTTCAATATCAGCACACAAACTAACAGGCTGATGGCACAACAACAGAGACCTGAAATCCTCCTGGACTGTTCACACGGAGATTCTTCTGCAGGTCCATTTCCCCAGGAGTTTGCACCATTCTAATTTGAACTGACAGAGTCCTCCCTCCAGTCACGCAATCTCATATCCAGAAAGGCAATTCTTCTTATTGCACTTAACTCAAACTGTAAATGAAATTACAGTTTAAATACTGACTGGTTGAAGCAGTCAGAACCCTTGTTCTAAGCACCTGTTAAACAGAAATGTTGAGTATTAATACTCTCCCTCCATAACAGCTCTTCAAAAACATATTTGAGACATAAAAGGTATGGCTTATTACAGGAATGGCTCTATAGTCTCTACAAAGCCATTTCAAAGCAGTGCTTGATCTGCCTCATAAACACTATGTCGGAACTGAGGTTTTTCCTAGTACTGAGCATGAAATCTTTACTATGAAGGGCAAATCTCTGCAAGGCAAATCTCCCTAGAAAATGAACCAGAAAAAAAAAAAAAAAATCTGCATTGTGGCTACACATGCCATATATGTAGTGCATAATTAATAAAAGCTGCCATATATGTAATGCATTATTAATAAAAGCTTTCAATTTTAAGAGACAAAATTAGGTACCTCTTCATGGTTACAAGCAGTAATTACACTTGTCTTCAAAGGAAATAGCATCATAGTAGCATTTCCAAAACATCTTTTTCAAACTGTTCCAAGTAATAGGTAATAGGTTGAGATTTAGAAGACAAACCGGACATTCCGTATTTGCCAAATTGTACGTTTCTTGAATTTCTGCAGAAATAAAATTATCTTGATACTTTTGTTCCAGAAGTAGTTCTGAAAATAGTCTATAATCTACAAGCACACTGAGACATTTTTCCCCTTAATATTTATATAACTACTACATAACATCAAGCCATGATATGGAAATGCCTTTTCTCTGTGAAGCTCTGACCTCAATTTCAACCTCTGAAGACAGAAAAACTTGACATACTGGTAGAGTTTCACATTTATGCAGATTTGATGATGTCCTTATCTGCTTGATTTAAATTTACAGAACATACTGGTTAACCAGCTGAACAGCAATCAAATCTAATGAAAACCAAATTTACTGTTTCCTTCTGCCTACCAAGGAGAACACTGGAAAACAACGCAATAGACAAAGAAGAGTACAACATGATGTATGGCAAATATTTTAAGTGCTGCAGCTTGATACTGGATTTTGGGTACTTTCTTGTGAGCTACACAGCAGGAATTCATAGTTCCAAACAGTCATAAATGCACAAGTCCACAAAAGGGCAAATTTCCAGTCTCCTCTAGCTGTGGTTCCTCCAACACAAAGATTAAAACTCAGGGGGAATCCCTCAAGAAATTGACTGTAGTTGATTTTGTCAGCTGAGGTGCCCTTGTATCAACTATTGCTGCTCCATTACCTCCCAGTACCCAAAAGAAATTATTTTAATCCATTTAAACATTTAAATTCATGCTGTAATTTTGTTTGGATGAGTTTTGTTCTGGGGGCGTGGATGCATAAGAGGGAGGTCACTTGAGACAGCAAAAATTAAGCATCTTACAGATCCTGTGCTTATTTTTCCTTGACCAGGTAAACAACAAATCCCTCCTTAAGTATCAAACACTCAAATGTAAGTTGCAAAGGCCTAAATTCAAAATACCTGAGAAAGATACTTTCATTTGACCACTCAAGTAACTTTGAGACTCTACAGAGACATACTGAAATAGAACCTAAGGCAGCTTCCACTACAAAATGATTCACAGGGACCATAGTCAAATTATAAGTAATCTCATCACAAAAATAATCCATTTGGTTTCACACAGTCTTGTAGAATCACATTATATACACAAATTTTCAGACATTCATAGTACAGTACTTTTTAAAAAAAATTAGGCTGAGAAAAATGTTTGATCATTACAAACTATTTGTTCTTCAGTCTCAAGAACAATTAGATGAAGCTTTGAGAGACATGCAAGTAATTTCTTGATCCTGAAAAGAAAAATGGAATTGACAGAGGAGATACCAGTATGTAGTGAATTTTAAGTTCATCATTATACTCTTTTAATGCCTTATGTATATGTTTTTCTGCATTTTTAAGAATGGAAATCTGATTTTCACCATTTAGAAGTTACTCTGTTTACAATCTTCCTTCTCAGAAGCTTTACAAACAATGAGAATGTACCACGCTGTGTTAAAAGTTCAAGTGGGAAAGCTGTTTTATGAAAGCTCAGGCGAACAGCTGGACTCAAGCCCTATCACATTCACATCAAGTCACCCAAAATACACAGGTCAAGTATGATCAGAAATTTTAACAGTTCTTGCATTGTCCTAAAAACATATGGAGGGGTTAAAACAGAAGAAAAGGGAAAGCAGAAATCTATGGAGAATATGGATCGCCTTCCTAAAAAGATTATTAGAAAGAATGCAAGTGATGTTGTGGCTATTGTCTAAACTAGCTTGAGGGAGAACTCTTTGGTGTCACAATTTCATCTGGTTTTGTCCTACTTAGCATATCCCACTTACGTGTATTTCTAATTCAGTTGAAAGACTACCAGAATTACCAGTCGATAACAATTTACATGAAATTAATGCAGTTATTCTGACCTCCAAGTGACGAAACAGCTGAAGTACTGTCAATGTGTAGCCTTCTGCTGGGATTCAGATCAATATTGTCACAGTGCCAAGACTAGTACTACTTTTCTACACTTACCTAAAAATAGTTGCCATGCTTCACTGAAAAGCTGACTTTTATTTTAAACTTTCCACATCTGCTAGCCCCATGTTATCCCTCATTTTAACTAGATGACTAAATATTCCAGTCTGTTGTCAAAATAAGCAAGCAGTAAGCTAATAGTCCTCCTGATTTTTAAGAACATTGATATTCCCTGTACTAAAAGGTCTGGTGTAAATTGCTCCAAATTAATTCTATGAAGCTATGAAGAATTAAGAAGGAAAGAACAACATGAATAGGACTAACACTATAAGACAGTAATTCAAGTATAAGCATGGATTGAATAAAATACCTGAAAAATATTAGAATAATAACAAAAACGGTGGTAACAGCTTAACAGCTGTGAAGTGCAACTAAGAAGCTGCCCAGTATAAGAATCTGCACAGCAGATGGTATAATTTCTGAGATTTCACCTGTGCAGTTACAGCACCACTGCTGCTTTGCAGATTCTACATCTGTTTAGTTTAGACTGCTACAGGTATCTCACTGGGAATGTCAAAATGGACCACAAAGGAAACTTCCATGCCTGGAGTTTGGTAAATGGAAAATATTTACCTACAGACTGATAGAATCATTAGGAATGAAAAACATCTCCAAGATTGAGTCCAGCCTCTGTCTGAACACCACCATACAGTCAATTAAATGACAGCTCTGAGTGCCCATCCAGTAGTTTCTCGAACACCTCCAGGGATGGTGACTCCACCATCTCCCTGGGAAGCCCATTCCAATGCTTAACAACCCCTTCAGTGAAGAAATTCTTCCTGATGTCCAACCTGAACCTCCCCTGATGCAGTTTATAAACATTTGGTTAGTTTTTTTCAGTCTGTAATCTATCTTAAATTTAGAACATGAGATAAATCCATTTTATTCAACTGACTTAAGATACTGCATCTTCTCTAATGGAATATTAATGTGAAGCAGGACATGTCACTAAGTCACATCACAATCACTCCACCAATGCTACACCATCCACAGCCTCATTCACTGAGGTTTACTCCTCCTTGTAGCAACAGATACATCCTAAAACCTTTGCAAAGCAAATCCAAACTGATTCTACACAGAAGCATACTGCAATCATACACAGTCTATCCATATTTTTATTTCACCTCACATTTTAGTTTTCAAGGTTGCTTTGTTTAGGTTCAGAACATAGAGCCTAGGATTGGGAAGGAACAGAAGGCAATGTGTAGGGGAAGAAAGAGAGAGCGCGTGAACAAGCCTTCAAGCAAAGGAAGAAAAGTTGCAACACCACAGGAATATAGTTCTTCCCTTTGTGAGGTTGAGCGCTCCCTCCGCCTCCCCAGAACCTGATACAGGAAACCTACTATCATTACACACGCATAAATATACACATAAAGTGACTGTCTGCCTTAAAGCATTGTGCATTTCCCCATGTGGGAAAGGCCAGTAACTGTGCCTTGCTGCATTTATCATTGTAACTATCACCGTGAAGCAGTAAGGCATCAGACAATTAAGCTGTAATTGAAAACAGGGCTCAAACCAATCATCTTTCCAAACATGCTGTGCCAGTCCCCACACACTCCCCTTTACATGCCTTGTCATCTTCCTTTCACAAACATTCTGATGCATCTCTGCTCTGCCACTCGTGGCACACACGAACTGTGTCACATCCCCACATGCTCTCCCCACCAAACCCCAGCCACTCTTCCTCCTCTGCTGCAACCCTCCACACACATATGCTCCATCTCATGCCTTCCCTACATACAGGTGAAACAAACCTTGTGCCCACCACACTCACCCCACAAATCTATTATAAATGCATCTGTGCACACACATCACAACATCACAGCTATGCATGCTCACACACACAAGCCGCTGCTGCTCTGTACACCCAAAATACCATACCCTGTATCTGCTACGTACGTATAGGAGTACAGATAATCCCTGCCACACCCATAGCATACATGCCTTTAAAAATATCCACAGATTATGCCACACCCAATATTCACTATATATGCACACAGGCACAAGCCCATACCAGACAGCAGCAGGCAGACACAACTATATACATACGATGCCATGTCACGGCCCCGCACACAATGTCACATCTCTGCTACAACACAAACACAACACACCCAAAGACCAAACCACAGCAGATACACACAGAGCCACAGCATTACGCTCATGTCCTATTGTATATCTGCTATGTACACACACATCCCAGGCCACACCCTGGCTCACGGCACATGCATAAGGATACAGCACAGCGCCCGAACCCAGCACCCCGTGCATCCACACGGTGACACCCCATCCCTGCCCTGTGCACCGACACACGCCCTGGCTTTTCCTCTCGACTTTGTAAGGGGGACGACACTCCTCCATCACTCCCCAGCCGCCCTACACACCCATATAAACACACCATCCCTCCTGTGTTCTCCAGGCGGACAACACACCTGACCCGCGCCACACGCCAGGCAGAGCCCTGCCATGGCTGCTCCGGCGTTGCACGGGGAGAAGGAGGAGGCAAGGCGCCCGTCACACCTCACCACAGACACGCAGGCATGTGCTACAGCGAGGGACAGCGCGGCCCCACCTGCTCTGGGCAGGCACACAGACAGACAGAGGGGCAGACAGACA
>VXAZ01007504.1:620024-739744 GCA_013399875.1 Gymnorhina tibicen
CCCCCTAAAAAATATATATATTTATATTTTTTTTTTTTTTTTTTTTTTTTTTTTTTTTTGGTTCACATGGCAAATCCCTGGACTCTATTATAAGGATAGTGGCAAATTTCCCTATCACTACAGTAAAAGGAAAGAAATCTAGGGAATTAGAATCAGTTCAAGTTGCAGCAACCTGAAGGAAAAAGATCTGGTTTTGCAAAAAAGAAGGGGCATTACAAAACATCAGCCATCTTCGATGATGAGGAATTCAGGATAATTGGCTAAATTTGGATGTGTTTGTGCAAGAGATGCAAAACAGGAGGGAAATGTGTGAGTAGACTCTCCATTGTCTAACATCAATTCTGTTCATCAAAAACTGTCAGAAGGAATGAATTGTTGCAAAATAGATTTGACTCAATATTTTATGTGTAAAAAGACTATATGAAAAAATTCCTTGTTTCATCCCACAAGAAAGAGAAGACAGCCATACATTTGCCACCTATGTATTTGTTTAGGATGTGAGAGACAAGAATCTAACCCTTTGGGTCTGGACCAAGTAATGGTGTTATAGCATCACACTACTGACCTTTTGGACTCCTTTTTGTCTATATTGTGGTATCACCTGAAAATTCAAGAAAATTTTAATCAAAAAAACCCTGTGAGCTGAAACAGGCCAGCAGCTGGGACAACCACAATCTCACAGCTAGAAAGTAATTTACTTAGGAATTTTAAAGTTAAGAGTAAATTTATTTCCATTACCTCGCTAACTAGGGGATCCCCAATGCAACACCTGGACAGAGGTACCCAAGCAGAGACACAGACACTGTTAAACTCCATCCATGCTAGAGGATCACTGGGATGCTGTTTATACAGGCTCATCAAGAGTTATTCCCAGCTGCAAGGTCAATTGACTGATTTACAGTCTTGCTTACCAGTTTTCTGCATTTAACCCATTCCTCCCAACACTGACAAAGTGGCACAGTGCATCCTCAGCTACCTCACTCCTGGATCATGAAGAGCATGTAACTTGCTGGCAGGCGGGGCAGCCATTCAGAGGGACCTTTGCAAGCTGCAAAAATGGGCCGATAGGAATCTCAGGACACTCAGCAAAGGCAAATGCCAAGTCCTGAGGGTCCAGGTGGACAATGAGCCGAACATGAGTCAGAAGTGAGCTCTGGCAGCAACAAAAAACTGCATTAGCAATGGAGTAGCTTGGAGGCTGAGAGAAGAGATTGTACTCATCTGTTCAACTGCCATGAGACTGCATCTGAAGTGCTGTGCGCAGGTCTGGGTCCTCATCATCAGAGAGGTGTTGACAAAATGGAGAGAATCCTTTGTAAGAGCACTACAGTGTTTGAGGGCTGCAGATTATGCCAAGCAAGGGGAGACCAGTTGTTCATTTAATCTAGACAAGACATCCAGATGGGATCTAATTACAAGCTTCTACCTCCTAAAATGGGGGTTGTAGAGAAGATGAAGCCAGACTCTCCTTGAAGATGTCCTGTGAAAGACTAAGAGATAGTGATCACAAGTTGCAAAAAGGGAAATTCCGACTGGATATAAGAAGATTTGCAGCAATAAGAGTGGCTGTGCACTAGAACAGAGATCAGAGAGACAGTGGTGGCTCCAGTGTTGGAGATTTTCAGAATGTGGCTGGACAAGGTCATGAGTAACCTGAACTTACTTACAGGACTTACAGGAAGTCTTCTGAATGTCAACCAGACAGTATTTTCAGGCACAAATAGATGATGTGTGACAGTTTTGTGTTTAGGACATTCCCATAACACCTGTTTTTCCTAGTTTTGATAGGCCAAGGTTGATCCTTCCTTTATGTTCTCATTATTTTAGAAAAATTCAGTGGTGTTTTTAGACTCAGTTTCATGTTAATGAATCTTTGCAGCAGAAAATTACTTTATGCAAACAAAGAACAAAGATTCAACCACAAAAAGTCTTTGAATTTTACCACAATCACTCAAATAATAATAATGATTTGGCAAAGTTTGACAATTATCATCTGTGTGAGAGACTTTGATAAGCCATGGCATCAGTCCTGTAATTGTCTGTGTGACTGGCTACCCTCACCTACTGATGTAGTTCAGTAAGCACAAAACCAGAGAGTGCTATAGAGGTTCCTCCATATCCAGCTCCAGAATTTTCTCACTATGTACTTCTTCTAACACGGTCTATTTAAATTGCATTTCAGAGCACGCTTTCATTTGCCGTGCAGAAGGATCTCTGCTCAGGTGTTTTTAATTTAATTTCCAGTTTAAGAAAGAGGTGTTGAAATTTCTATCACATTTGCCCTTAGAAAATATTTGTTTGGGAGAACTAGTTTGATAAAAGTTTGGCAAGTTAACTTGGGTTCCGGAGAAGGTCATAGTACATATGTTTAGCTGCTGTTGCATATATCTATCAGCAGTACACAGGGTATGGACATTTGGTAGCAGTTTGACCATGTATGGTTTCCCCAGTAGCCTAGCATAGTTGGCTTGGAGCTGTGTTTAAAAAAATGAAGCAAAATTAGAGGTATAAAAAGTCACTGTAGTAAGATTTGTTTGGTTGCAAGTAAAAATAAAACTTAGGTTCACAAGCAGAGTGGTACTTTACTACATGTCCTAATGTTCTAATGTTCTGTCTGTGTCATAATAAATGCCAATAAAATTTACTGTTTAATTCTCCTTTGAATTAGTTCCCTTTTGTTGTAGTCATGTGAACATATTAGGGTGGCAGAAGCAGTGATGGAATAGGATACCCTTCGCAAAGTACAATAAAATCCTTTGTTTATACACTGTGCTGCAGTGCTTTTTCATTTTTTTTCTTTTTAATTTAAAGATGTTTATAAGCCACTCACTGAAGGATACTAATGTGAACTCTTAGAGATGCTTTGCAAAGTTTTTTTTCTTGAGCTTTGTATTTTGGGGGAATGCATGTATATTTATTTGCATAAAAGTACCAGAAAAAAAATCTCAGCTTGTTGCACTCAAATTATTCATAAAATTTAGCAGACCGAACATTTGAATTTAGGTTATATGTGTCGTAGCTTCCAACAATTCCACCGTTTGAAAATTATATTTGATAAACCCATTCTATGCTGCAAATCACATCTTGGCGTTTTCCAATTATATTAGTTTGCAACTGTGAAATGAAAGCCTTTTAACATAGTTATTTGCTGGTCATCTAAACTGAAAATCCTTGCATCTGTTTTTTCCGTGTAGGTAGAAACCTGAATGGAGTTTTATTGGATAAAAGTAAAGGAGAAGATAAATACTAGAATTTTAAATGAAAAATGAAAATTATTGTGGTCAAATGCCTTGGCAGGATGTCTGTTTTCTCTAAACTTTGAAAACATTCTGTTGCTTTAACAGAAGAGATATTTCATGCCTCTGCCATTTCCATTATCATATATTTCTTATTTGTGATTTCTTAAATTTGAAAAACGTGCTTGATTCTTTGAAAAAACAAACATTGTGAAACCCTGGGCTCTTTGGATTAGACTTAAATGCAGAGAGGTCCTTCTCATCTGGCTCAGCAAGAAAAGGTTGGAGCACAGTACAGAACACAGATGAAGAGACAGCAAAGATACCATATTTATATAGTCACTGCTCCTTTTAGTAATGATTCCTTCCCAAATTACCCCTTCGGACTTCATGCCTGAGGTTTTTCTTTTGTTGGCATTCTGTTGCTTCAATGCACAGTTTTGGACACAGCTGAGTTTAAAGCATCTAAATTAGCCACTTAGGCTAGAAGAACATCTTGTCTTTATAATGACCTGTGAAAAATAAAAAATCCACGTGCACCCTATTGACTGCAAAGGGAGCCTGAAATTAGGGGCCTCAAGATACAAACACAATTATATGTACAAAGTGAAGCACAAATATTAATGCTGTCAGGATGTTTAGTGTTTAGTGTAGTGGACCCCTGAGTGGGACCACAGGATACAGAAACAGTGGTAGTCACAAATGTCACGCCCGTATAGAAATGATGAATAGGGTTAAGATTTTTTGAAATTTTTTCTTTTAATGGATTTTCAGACAGGTGCATTTCCACTGAAAACTTCCATGTACTTCTGCCATTGGCACTGTTAGTTCTCAAATTATCTAATGAAGCATTTTGTTCCCAAATGCCCAGGAACAGTTTTTGTTTCTATTCTAAATCAAGATAAACTGAAGCACGGCCCAGTATGAACCTTGATCAATGACATGTAACTGGGCAGAGGCAGTGTTAGAACTAGAAGGAAGGCGTTACCGAACATGGTATACACTTGCAGTGTGAAAATGGCCCGCCTGAATGTCTTCCCAAAATTAAATGAACATTTGCAAACTCATCTCCAGTCCTCCAGACTCCCATTACTAGGTAAAGTACTTGCTACTTTGATTTCACGAGGACTATTAATGGTAGCAAGCACTGCTTTGGATAGCAAGTGTTTGCAGATGGATCCCTAAATTGCCTCCTGTGGAATAAAAATGAGAACAAGGATTTTGAGGGAGGTTGAAACAACTGCTAAACCTATTACTAACGGTTGGTTGGAAATTTTGTAATGTATCCAAAAAAGTGTGCAATAACATAGAAGAACATGCAGAAACAAAGCCAAGACTATATTTCTAAAGAATTTCCATAATCTCTGCATTTTTATGTAGGAAATATCTCTTAAATATTGGATACATAAGTTATAAAAATAGCTTGTTTTACATGAAATGGTGACAAAATCCTAATGGCAACGCTGCAACTATCTGTTGTAATATGCACATTTGTGAAGAGAATAATAAATTATGAGGGGTGAATCACACTTACTTCATATTGAATATGTTATTTAGACAATATAGGGATCCACACGGAATGTATTTTTTTGTCCCTTCATTACTAGAAAAATAAAGGCACACCAAAAAAATCCGTAACTTTATCAGTTTCTTTTCTCAACAGTCACAGAATTAAATTAATCTGCATTCTAATTCTACTGGCATTGATGAAATTAGTTCAGGAATTCATACTCTGCAATTCACTTACATTTTATTCTTTTAATTATACTTTGTTTGGGAAATAGAAAAGTATGATGCTGTTTTAATTTTCTGGAGGATGAGCGCTTTGCAGGAATAGAGATTTTCCAGAATAACATCAAATAACACCCCCAGTGTACCTGATATAGAGAAAATATTTCAAAGATACAGAATGAAACAATGACTTTAATTACTCTGGGAAAGGTCCTAATTTCAGTAAGTCCATTGGAAAAATGACACTGACATCAGTGGGTCAAGATCTGGCATGGTTTAGGATTTCCTTGGAACTCCATGAACATTTTAGATCTAGTGCTAAGTGGTATAAAAGCGTTTACCTTGTGTGTGGAGAGGCCCTGATCCCTTGAATCATTGCTGTTGGTCCCACCTGACATAGGCGTGATGCCCCATTACTGGGAGGAGCAAACAGATGTTCCCCGAGTTGTTCCTTGTAGAGCCTGAACATCACCTGCCTCTAGGTGACATCTACAGACAACACAGATGTTGGGTGCCAGGTCTCACATTCTCACAGATCAACAACTGCAGTGTCTCCTTTCTTCTGACAATTAATGTGTTATTTAAGGTCACTTGCTGGAGCGTGCCTTACCTCCTGTGTTGTTCATCTGTAGGATTATTACAAAGCCTGTGCATTTGTTGCATCTGTTGTGTATACTTTCTGCAGCAGACTGATTGCCCTTATACGTTTTCACTTCCTGCCAGTCACTGTCTGGCTAACAAGGAAGGCAGGAAGCAGCCAGAAAATGAGCAGGCTTGGGATCTCTGAAACTGTGGGGAGAAGAGTCAGAATTTGGAGGAGAGTGAGGATGGATGAAAAACAGATGTTTTACAGAGGAGCGGTGGCAGCAGGGTGAAGCAATAGCAGATTTCCGGCAGAAAGAGCTATCATTGTTAAAAGTACGAGTTTGATGCTAAGCTATTAATACCAATAATGTGTAGTGTGACTTTGTGTAGTGTAATCTTCTGTTCTGAGAAAAAGTAACGATCCTAAAGTGGCAACAAACAAGCTAATCTTATGCAAGGAAGGTAGAAAAAAGCTTTTTACATACCAATTAAATTACTTGGCTTGAAAATACTTATTTTATAACATTTTGCAGCATTATTTCTTCCTGATGTTTTCCCTCTGATTTTATGTGGTTGCACTGGAATTATCCATGGTCATCCTCCTGCTGTATTCCTGCATTTACTGACTACAGCAGCAGAACAGGGTTGAGGTGTGGATTTGGGAGATAGGGTGCTGGAAATAAAAAAACCAAATGGAAACACCAGAAATCTCTACATTTCCCAAGAGTCAGCTCTACAGAGGTTATTAATTGGGAAGAGAGGCATGGTTTTGGACTAGCCTTAAAATTTTTCAGAGCGCAACCCAGCATTCTTCTGAGTGCAGAATGGTAGACAGTAAAATCAACACATAAGAGGTAACTAAAGTTGCCTTTTCCAGCAGCTGTTTTTCTGAACAGCACACATAATGATTTAGTATTACAGAATCACAGAGTAATTCAGCTTGGAGGGGATCTCAGGCAGTCATCCTGTCTGACTTGTTGCTTAGAGTGGGATTGGCTCTAAGATCAGAGCAGGTGGCTTGGGACTTTAGCCAGTTTGGTCTTTAAAACCTCCAATGATGGAGATGACACAGTCTTTCTAGGTAACATGTTCCACTCCCTGATTATCCTAAGAGAGAAAAAGTGTTTCCTAATATCTGGTAAAAGCCTGCTTTTTATCTTGTAACTGTTGTCTCTTGTGCTTCCATCCTGTACCACTGTGTGAAGAGCCTGTCTCTGTCTGCTCCACAGCCTCCCAACAGGAACTGGCAGTCTTCTATTAGGTCCAAATTCTTTTCTCCTCCAGGCTTAACAAGCTGTGGTCCCTCAGCCTCTTCCCATGACAAGCATTCCAACTCTGTCTAACCATTTTGGTGGCTTTTCACCAAGCTTACTCCAGTTTATCTTGTACTGGGGATTGAAAACTTTATGCAGTATTCCAGATCTGGTCTAGTAAGTGCTGAGCAGAGGGAAATAATAACTTCTCTGGAACTGCTGGATGTGTTCCTGTTAATATAGCCCAGGATGCAGCTGACCTTCTTTGTTGCTGCTGATGCTTTGCCTTGCTGACCCTCAGGACAGGAGAGCTGTGACTCAGATGAGGGGATGCTGCTTTGTTCTGGCTTTACCTCTTCCCCTTACCTCTTTTTTCAGCATAGTCCTGGAGCCTGAAAGTTCCAGCTGTCCTGCAGATGGATGAATCAAAGGGTGTTTCTTCTCAGAAAAGGTAAGGATAATCCAGGGCTGCAGATATTGCCAGATAAGCTGCAGCCTTTGTGTAGTGGATGCCATAGAAATACATGTATTGCATGTGCTGGTTCTACAAATGCAGTGTCTGTGTTTCCTTTGTAGTGAATGGAGACAGACAGGTTCCTCATTCAGTGAGGCAGGAGTCAGGCACTGACTGGCTCAACAATTTTTCTTAGCAATCCCTCTGCTCCCACCATTTGATTTTCCTCAGCTGAGCAAAAGTCTGAGAATCTTAATTTCACACCCTTGTTGCAAATCTGAGATCACAAACAAACATCAGCTCAGGTTGCCTTATCAGTTTTTTAATTTTGTAGACATATTTGTTTTTCTTCGCTTGTCTTTTTACCCTTTCTAGATGAAAATGACACTTGGCAACAAGAATGGCCAAGCTACTGAAATGAACTAGAGAAGGATACTGAGAAGCAAGGCATCTGCGTGAGCATATTTGTAGAGAATTAGGCTTTGAGTGGGTGGAATGTGCCTGTTGCAAAGGTTCTGTGGTAAAATTTACTGGAGCATAACACAGGGGATTTGAAAGACACGGATAAGCCAAACCAACGTATGTGTTTGCACTGTTTAGAGTGACATTTACAACACAGGGTGGTAAACCAACCTCATTTCAAAATGAACCAATTCTCCAGGCACCATGTAGATCAGCGGGAAGTGAAGCCTGTACTCAGAAAAAGGCCAGAAGAGAAACTAGTACAGTTTGATGGACTACCCAGCACTGCACTGCGATCATGACAGGAGTGAACAATGAAGGAAAAGCTGGAAGTCAATGTACTTAAAGATCAGAGAAAGAAGAGCAGTGCAATTGTTTTCAGATCTCATGGTAAAATTTTTCACCTACCAAAAATGTATTTTTCAGTAATATTACATTGAAAAAAGTAAGGTATTGTGGTGACAATACTTTATATTCTTTATTGAAGTTATTTACTGTCAAAAACAAGGTGTTTTCTGTCAATTTTGTAGTAACCAAAGAATAAGCTGGCTCTTGTGTGGCACTTAGCCTAGTCCGATACCAGAATATATCATGCTTCAGCTCACACCAGGTGTAGTCAGAGGTAGATGTAGCTGCAATATATTTTCATTGAATTTCACCAATTTAGGCGCACATGATTTGGCATTCACAGTACTGTTTAATTAAAGTGTTACTAAAACAACTCTCATTTGGTATGCCACAACTTTATACCACGCATTCATATTCTCAGAGATGCTATTAAATTTACCAGTTGTTATTTCCCCCGTAATACAGGGAAGTTAAAAGTAATACAGACAGTCCAAACATCTGCTAAAAATTATACATCAAATTCCCTAAACCTGTCATTCAAATAACTCTTTCAACTTCTAGAAACCAAACAGTTGTATCCAGTCTGTGTCCAGTTTGGGGACAGGTGTACTTGCTCATAAGATCGTATGTATAGCAGCTGTGCATGGGCATTTAGGCTGGAAGTTTTAAAACGGAGAAATTATAAAAGAAGATATCGAGACCTCTGAAGTTTGGAAATCAGGCTAGTAGTAGTAGGTAAATGAGTAAGTAGTGACTTATGAGTCAACCTTCTGACTCCTCCTGCTCATTGCTAGAAAATGGCTTGTTGCTGGTGTTTCCATAGACATGATTTGTAGTCAATTCCAAAGTGCAACAGAACATACATGCACACAAAGAAGGTTTATTTTACAATGATAAACAAAGCGAACAGCTACTTCAGACTGGTGATTATGTTGCACTGCAAGCCTAGGAAGATAAAATTTTGACTTCCTAGCACCACTATTTTCTTTCAGAACCACCAATTTCTTTCTCGCTTTCACGCTTTCTAATCTCCCAAATTGTTTTTTTTAATGACACAGCTTACGTGCATGTAATGCTTTTCACCCAGAACAATGCCAAAGTGCCATACAGACCCGGCATTGTATTAGTGAAGCTTCACAACAAATGCATGTTTCTGTATTAGCACTCTCTAGAAAAAGGACCCTGCGTACATGACACAAAGTACGTCAAGAAGAGGAGAGCGTGTGTATTCACATATGATATAAATTGTTAGATCGAGAACGAAGATTAATGCAGAACCTCCAATGCTGTCTGTATTCACTTCCCTTTTAACAGTTCAAGAGTGTTACAAACATGTTAGTTAAGGCTTCATGATTTGTAGGATGATTGGTAGATATTCCTGGTTTCTCTAAGTTGTGGGATAAAACTAAGCAAAAAAGCAAAAACCATAAAATGCACTAAAAAAAAAAAAATTGTCATTCTGAATTTAGTCTCACCATATAAATCAGGTTTTCATTTGCATTTCGCTTGTTTTGGTTTTTTGACGATAGATGTCTACAACTCTCCTTTTTCTGTAAAGGGCAAAAAAGCACAGATGTTATGATGATTGTTTTGTAAGTGAAACTAGTATTGAATAGTTTTTGTTTTGCATTTAATGTCCAAAACATTGTTGTAAGGTGTACAGCAATTTTAAAAGCATACAATATTACATACCATATGATATTACATATAGCTAAAGCTTGCATTTTTTAAGTGTTACCTATTATTTCCCCATAATTAGTTATAAACCTTGCCCTTGACAAGTCCTCTGGGATATAAACCAGCTGAATTTGCAGCTATTTATTGTCTCTACAGGGGATTTAATAAAAATCCTGCATAAAAATCTCTCAATTTCAGGGAATTTCAGTTCTAACTTTGACCCTAGCATTTCAGCAAGGTCTAAACCAGGCTGATTATCTATCTCCATAATTACAGTATTACAAATGCAGCTCTATACCCTTGTAATGATGTGAGACTGTTTCTTCTTTGCTTGTATGTCAGATAACCAAATTTTTCGTGGAAAATCTACTTTGGAAAGAACCACCGAATAGACCAACCTTGCCAAAACTGTGGGGACCTAAATGTGTAGCACCTCTGCAACTGCCATTTTGACACACCACAAGAAATGGAACACACTGTATCTTGGTATACTCTCTGAAAGCATTTCTGAGTTCTGGGTCTGTTTGTCCATCCCATCTAATAGTTCTTGCACACCTCTTGTGTCTCTCCCCGTGCCATTGTGTGCCCATGAGAACTGGTCATTGCATGAATAACACATTTGCACGTGCTCCCTTACTGAGAAGCATCAAAGTTTTAAAATAGGATCTTAACAACAACCTTATCATGCTGGAATAAATTTTCCCAGTGATGTCCATTGCTAGGCAAAACTCTGGACTCCTTATCAGTAGCTATAGCCCTACTGACACAAATACAAGGCCAGGCATTCAGCATTGTTTTCTCATCCTCATAAGCAGAAAAGCTCAGTGGTATAAAATTTAATTCCCTGTCACAAGTGTGACAAAACTGCACCTACTGTACCATTCTCTGCCTTGTGGTTTTGATTATTTGCTCAAAACTCTGGTGACCTTTGCAAGGGTAAGAAGCTGCTGTACCATGACACAATGGCAGTGATCACCATCATCCTGCTTAGTGGTTTGCCTGGAAATTGCTTGCAGTTTAGGAAAGCTTTCCTTTTAATTTAGTGCATATGTGAAATAAATTATACTATGGAATGGTGCTGTCAAATATTTATTTAGTATCTCAGTACTTTAACTCACTTGCCAATCAGATAAAATTAGTTTTGAATTCTTTTATACTGACATCATTTTCCTAACTTACAAATTCCCTCTCAGACAGAGAAGTAACAAATGTTTGCATTGGCCTGTTGTGAATAGCAGCGATGTTTAGGAATTTTAATGTACAGTTTAGTGTTTTTATAATGTCACTGTGAATCAGTGCTTAATTTTAGCTGGAGACAACTTTGTCCTTAAACAACTTTCTTCGTGTATTTTTCTATTTTCTAATTCAGCCTGAGTGTTAATGTTGGCTCCTTTTAGATGACTTGCATGGAGTTTCAAAGGCATAGGATTTCCCAAGACATTACTAAGCAGCAACAGTGGCTGCAAAGCCAAGCGTATATTGCTAGATCAACAAGATTGGCTTCTAACAATCAAATAGAACACATAATTGAGAATAATGACTAGTGTTTTGAGAATTGTTTTACTGTGTGTGTTACAGTGCCAACATCTTTCCGCATAACCCTGCTGATTAGTGCTAATAAAAATAGCATATTAACTTGTGAAGTTTATGAAAATAAGGTCTGCTCTAGAATGTGTTGAAGTCAATGCAAGTTTAAAAATAGCTTTTCTTCTCGATATTTTCTTCATACAGGATGATAAGTTGTTGTCTGATACTTTATGCCCTTAGTTGAAAATTTTGTACAAAATTAAGTTAATGGTGTACCATACAGAAGTAGCATCTTATTTGGATTCATTTTGTATTGCTTAAAGTTGTTCAAAATCCAAAAAACTAAACCCAGACAAAAATTAATCTACATGGTTTCGCTGAATTTGCTTGCTGAAATGTAGTAAATCTTGAACACATAAGTGCTCTAATAACACTGCATTCCTACTGTGTATTTACCTTTTTTCTTTGTGTTTTGCATGACTGAGAATTTTATCGCTGTCAGCTTTCAGTCAGAGGATAGAACATATTTGAATAAGCTTTGTATGGCCAATGTAAAAAAAAAAAGGAAACCGTGCATGAAATGATGGGGAAGGATCTATTATGAAACTCCAGTTTTTCAGGTTTCTGGTTGGATTTTGTACCTTATAGTTTTGCCTGTGTGGCTGCCTTATTTATGCCTACATCACTCGTGAGGAGTCACCAGAGCAGACAGGTTCTTGGGACCACTGGTGGGGATGTTACTGAAGTCATTAGTGGTGAACAGTAGAAACACAGGAAGGTGAAAACATCTCTGCCCCTTCTCTGCCTGGAGAGAAAGTGAATCTCTCAGTATGTATGCTGACTGACAAAGGTAAAACTTGAAAGATTAGGCTAATTGGGTAGTTACTAAAAAAAGTTGCTTTCTTAAGTGTGCTTCTTTTTAGAAAGAGGCATCACATCAAGTCTGTAATTCTAGTAGTTATTTTACTCTTTATTGATGAAAAGTCCTAACTGTGCTTTTATAAGGACTGCTTCTGTTTAACTGAGCCATATCAGCTTTGTACTAGAAGTTATAATAGAAGCAGAAATTAGATATGACCTGGCAATATAGCCTAATCTGGTAACAGAGTCCAGCTTCTGTGGGGCCGTTTACATTCGTGGTCATATAGAACAGTCTGTTACAGGATTATCCAAGAACAGAGTGAGCCCAGGCTGAAGAAACCCTAAATAGTACGTTTGTACTCAGAATTTCTCAGTTGTAACCAAGCATGTAGCTTTTTCTTTACATTGTGTTCTGCACAACCAGACCATAGAAAATATTGCCTCCATCATTTACAGTGAAGAAGGCCAAGAAAAAAAGGGGCTGAGGAACTGAGGAGCTGAAACTGTGGTGTGTGGATTGACTGCAGAGCTTTTTCTTGTGGTTCATTGAAAAAAACATTTAAGAACTGTAACATCGTAGGTTAAGATACCAGTACTGGAAGGGAACTGGGTCTGCAAGTAGATATTTTCCTTACAAAGTGGTCTGCTGACTGAAAATCTGGAGCACCATCAGAGTTCAACTAATTGAGCCAGACAGCTTGTTAGACTGTCTTATAAAAGCTGGATGTCTGGCTAGATAACTTTTGGCACTTTGAAGAATAGGGAGGCAGATTTATGAACTGGACAAATGAGCGTTACAGTCAGGAATTTTTCTAACAGCTTGGCTCTATCTCTGAGAGACCCTTTGACTCTCAAAAAGGTGCTGCTTCAAAGGACACTTTCTGCCAGCTTTTAAATGCACTACGCAGCCTTGGATATTACTGCAGATTTGAAGCACCTTATCTTCCTGTGCAGCTCAGGAAAGAAGCAGGGTAAGTTCAGAGCCTCAGTAACATGAAAACTTATAAATGGCAAGAATGTTCAGGAAGGAGACAGGTGTGCCTGCATGTAGAGGAAGAACAGGGTGGTGTTAACATGCAGAAAGAACTTGGGGCACTTCTGGAGAGGTGAACCTGAATCTGTGATCTCGTAGCACTGCTGAGGCATTAGAGACATTCATCTTCCTCACGCCAAACATGCAATCACAGCAGGCACGCACCTCTGATGCACCCACAAAACCCTTGTGCTTGGTTCTGCAGGAATTGCTCGGTTGGACAGGAATTGCTGAACCCCTTCCATGGCTGGCTCTCAGCCACTGAGCCCTAACTCGCTGTGTCCTGAGCTACACCACCGATTAGCCTCCATATGCTCGACCCCAGCAGGCAGCCAACAGCAGCACTGCCAAGGTTTCTGCATTTGTTTCTGCCCTGTCGGTGTTGCACGTCATTCCAATTCAGATCCATCAAACTATCCACTGCAGAAACTGAAACACTGTGGGCAGAGGAATACACAAAATAAGAATTTCTTGGAAAAACCCCGGTTGCTATAATTGTAAATAGCTGTTTTTCTTCTTTGTATGCTACTTCCCTTATGGATTCCACAATTTCTGATTTCTGAGCTTTAGGTCAGGTCAGAGAGGAATAGATAAATTCATGCCTGGAAGTGATTGAAAAATGAGACAGCAGCTGCAGAGAGAGGCACATGTTGTCGGGTATTTCCAGTATGACCAGGGTGCCAGACACCTTGTCTACACAAACAGAAGGAAACAACTGAGAACTGGGAACATTGGCACAGGTTTGTAATTTTTTGATGGTTCTGCTCTCTCTCTTAACAAAACAAAATAGAAAATACAAAGACTGATGAGAATTAAACAATTTTTCTCCCATTACAAAGATCTGATCAAGTTTGGAGAAGTTTTGTATGCAAGCTGAGCTGTTACTGAGACGTCATTGAGGCTGTTAAAAACAAAGCTAAGCAAAACCCCTCACACCCAAGGTGAGGATGATGCTGTGGCTCAGCATGTTGCCTTATCATCCCTGGGAACCTCAGGACAAATAATGCTCACCACTTGACATTGTTGTCACACTGCCACTCTTTTTCGCCATTATTTGGTCTCTGTGATCACAAGAGGCCAGGTGGCCTGGTGGACCAGCCATAGAAATGATGCAGAAGAGTACATTGTTTTCAGAGCCAGACTCAGAGCCCATCCACACTTGGGAATTGAGAAAGGAGGAAGAACAACAGTCACAAAATTCCTCTATTCCTTATTTCAATCGCCACTTCTTCTTTTCAGCAATTTTCAGGGTGCACACTGCTGATTTGCAGGCAGTAGATTTTAAGTCAGTCCTGAAAAACCCTGCACTAAGATTTAAGGTAAGAGTAGAAGAGGAAGCAAATGTATGGAGAAAGCTCAGGCTGATTTTTGGCAAATCCTCTGCTTGATCTGTGCTGCACTGTTGCCAGTGCTAAGTGTTCCAAAATCATACGTGATGAGAGTGGCTTAAAAATAATCAATTTGGAGTTCCTTTTTATTTGCCTTCTGGCTTAAAAATAATCAATTTGAGGTTCCTTTTATTTGCTTTTGGTTTCTTAGCCTTTAGGGTACACTCAGATAATGTTTTCTCAGAAACCATGTGTACTAGAAAGCTGCTTTCTCTTTTCCAAATAAAAATTACTATATCTCAAGTCCAGCCCTAGCCCTATGCTAAGGTTTCATGTGCCAAATAGCATAAGATGTGCAGTAAGCTTACTACGGGTGAAATCATTCATCTTGTTCACCCTGTGTTTTGTTTTGTTTGCTGTAGTCTAGGGTAGGACAGAAGAAGAAGAAAGTGGACAAGTTAGTATGAATAAAACCATGAGAACAGAGAGTTAGGGACGGAGGGGAGCAACTTAATGAAACAAAAAAGAGAAAGGAAGGTGAGGGTGGAAACTGAGATGAAGCAGGATGATGGAAATATTCACCATGGGAAAGATTTAGGAAGAGAAAGCAAAGCTAACAAAGAGCAACGACAATTCTGCCTATACCCGTCCTTTAGTATGACAGCTGCTTTGGAGCTCTGGAATATATACATAGCTATAAATAGCTATGTATCTGTAATTAATTATTTGAAGTTGTGCCAATATTTAACCAAGGATTAGACCTGCCAAAGTAAATGGGCAGCAGCAGGTGGATCTTTGGAGACCAGGTATTTTCAAATTTCTAAATGCTGCACCCTTGTGTCATTCTGCATATATGTGTCTTCTAGAGGGCAAAGTTAACTTGGAATTTAGAAATTTTTATAGAGTTGGGTTGGAGGGACACTATTCAAATTCTTAGGTCTGAAATTAAATCTGCAAAATTTGCTTTCTTTAGCAGGTATGTAACTCTGCTGAGCACTCACAGTCTGATTTTTGATAGCCTGGGTATATGTGATACATGACTTGCAAAAGATTTGAAGAAACAATTCAGAAAAACACAGAAGTCTGGCTGTTTCTTCAAAGCAGAAGGTTCTTCTCTGTTTTCAAATTTATTCCCCTTTTACTCTTCTATATATTTTTGCTCCTGTGTCTCCTGTAGCATTCTTATCCCTTTCATGTGATGTAGAATTGTCTTTCCATTGCTCTAACGCTTTGATGTTTCTCTCTCTGCCCCAAAAATTGGAGACGTCCTACTTAATGCACATTGAACTGCCTCCCATCTTCTTTTAAATATGTCAGTGAGTTTGCAAGATTTCTATAACCTGAGCCATAAGATGTTCTGTTTGCAGCCATCTACTTTTACAGCTTGTGAAATAGATGTGTCACGTTTAGTACCTGCTTAGCCACTCCACGTATCCCGCGTCCCTGTGGAATGAAGAGTAATTAATGTGTTATCCAGTTCGGGAGGTTGGATTCAGCTTTGTTGTAGTTGGTGAGCCATATTTAATCTTGGTAAACATCAGGATATTTTCACCCCAGATTTCAAATGCAAAGCCAAAATTTGCATTTTGCAACAAGAAGGCTCCTTGTATACAATCTACCTGGAAGGAAGTGTTCTCACTGAGTGATGAATGCATAACCAGAGAAGCACTGATTCTGGGACTTGGATGAGAAGCTAAGATGGCTATTGTGATACAACTCTGACCAGTAAAAGGTTGAAACACAGAAAAAAGTTAAATTTTCATTAACTTCTCTCTATTGCACACAGAGGCACAGAATATTTGTGCTTGGCATTCACATGCAGAGCTCTCTCTCATCTCTCCTCCCTTAAGAGTCCTTGGCTTAGTTCTAAGTACTGGTTGTGCTCTGCAAGGCCAACAAATAGACCAAAAGAGACCAAAAAAGATCAAGCAAATAAAGAGAAAAGATGATTTGGTAAATATGCTATAACTAAAGACCAAACAGGATTGAGACAGGACTTACTTCAGGCATTATGTGTTGGTCAATAATTCATTGCTGGTTTAAAATTGACTTTTAGTAAAGTAATTTGGACAGCAATACCTCAGCTACTGAAATTAGATAACATCTATTGTATAATAAATACTGGCTTATTTATTAAAATATTCTATCAGACAGCTTGCTATATAAACTTACTAGCCCATAGACTTTTTTTTGTGTGAATATTGAACTTTAAATCAAACTTAATTTCATTCTTTAGAGCATATTTTTTCATACATGTAATGAAATATATCACATACCCATGAGGCACACAGAAAAAATACAGAAGTTCTTCATGTGGGAAGCCTTAGCCACCTATGTCGTTTTGGTGGTGTCAGCATATGATGAGGTCTGCAACATCAGATCCATGCCTGGAAATCACCTATTGCCAGCTCCTGAGCAGCAAAAATAAAGAACCAGGGAAAATATTTCTCCTGTTTTCTCTCCCTCCCTCCCTCCTTCTCCTACACCCACACGAGCACACCCACCCACACGTGGGTGTGTGTGCATGCATGCACGTACACACAAAAAGCTTCTGTTTTGATTCCCTTCTCCAAGCTTCTTTGTACAGTTGCAAATTGCAGATGTTCCAAACTTCAGGGCAGGGTTCATTTTTGTTTGTAAATGAAATATATTATTAATATGTTAAAAAATAAATTACTCATCTTCTCAGTAGGAATATTCAACCCCTGGACTGTCCTAGGAATACAGAGTTATTACAAATTTCTTTCTACTTAGGGAGTTAAAATTATCAATTCTTTGAGGACACACAGTGTTGATTTTTCCTTTTTTTTACCAAATGAGGGATAATAGGTCTTTTTATTTCTAAATAAACATTTTAATATCAAAAATATCCTGGCTACTTCCATTGCTAAAAGTGCATGTTTTGGTGCCCATTTAAATTTAACATGACAACATATTTATATTTTCAGGGTTTTTTTGGCTAATAATAATCCACTACTATTTTTGTAGTGGGTAATAAAAATCAGTGGTTGCAATGTTAGTAGCCTGGCATTTGTGGAAACACCGATTACAGTTCTTTACATTATTCAACTCAAACCATTTGCAAGACCTGACCAGTTCAAGGGGCTGACAGTAACTCATAGACTGTTAAGACCGTATTTTGGTACACAAATGATGTTACTGCCCAACCCCCATCACCATTAGGGGGTTGTGGGGTTAGCCTTAACAATTGTTCAATTGTTAGTTAGCTCCTGGCAGACTGGACTTACTGCAAGGATAGAAGTGTAGTGAACTTTAGATGTTTTGGATGGTGTTTGGCAGGCAGTGTGAACATGGTTTGAATGTTGTTCATCTGTTTTCTCAACACAAACTGAAAGGTGCTTTGAAAGGGAGAAGATGCAAGGTGATGCTCCCAAAGTGAACCCTAACTGCTGTAAAACTGATGGCAGGTAGGTCTGCTGATATAAGCTGCTTGGGTATTTGACACGCCCCACACACACCCACACATCCCACCCCAGAAGAGCTGAGTGTCAGCATGAGACTCAGAAGCTGAAGAGTTGGAGGAAAGATGCAAACAGATGCAGGAGAAGAGACTGAGAGGAATCTGATAAACATATTTTCTGAAAAGATGGAGGTGGGGGAGTTGAGAAAACAGAAAGTAGGTGTCCCTAGCCTAAGAGCAAAAGAGCTTGATAATATTCCTTCTATCCTCTCCTCCATGCTTCAATTCCCCAAACTCCCACAGTAGCTTGGAAACATCTGCATCTTCATGAGCTTTTCTGATCTACTCTCTGTTACACTAATTCCTCCAATGATCTTTACATATCACTCAGAAGCCTTATGCTCCCAAATGCTTAGTTCCATGTTCCTCCAAGTACCTGTATACGTTGGAAAGACCATGGAGAGGTGTGAAAGAGGTCTGACCTGAAAGCATGCTATGAGGAAAAAGGGAAGACGGGGAGAGCGGAAGGTTATTTTCGTCTCAAGTATGAATGAGCAGCTATGACAAGAAAGACTCAAGTTTCTTCAGCATTTCCCATTTTCCTGTTCTTTATTGTCTTACCAAAAATTTACAGTGACCTTAGTAATGGCACGCTTGGCTTGTGCAAGGAGGGAAGGAATTTCAAATATTGATATCAACGGCCTTGCTTTCAACTCCCTGTACTCAGTTCTGCTGAGTTAGGAAACATGACAGCTTTATCCTACCTGCTACAACGTGACTGAGCAATGTCATTTTCCCCAGGTGGAATTAGGAAAACACAGCACTTTAGAGTTTGCATAAAACTCTACTTGAAAATACTACTGGCTGAGCGCAAAGCACTATCACAAGTTCTTGCATAAGGCTTGCAAACTGCAAAGCATCCAAAACACATTTCATGACTATACCACGTCTGGTTACTGTGACAGTCTGCCATAAAAACCTTCTGCTTCATCAGAGCCCTGTGCTCCCTTTGGCTCAGCTGTTCCTTCCACCGGGACCTTGAATTCCAGGCACTGACGTGAAGAACTTTCTCAGTTGCCTTTGCTCAACACAGCACTTGGTCACACCGCAGCAGCTGAGAACCTGTGGGGTGGATCAGAGCCACAGGCTGAGCCACGTAAATGTGCAATAAATAGATCTTAGTTGAACTGGTCGGTGCTGTAAAATGCTAGGGCTTAGGCAGGCTGTATTTTAAGAGCTCTGCTGTTTAAATGATCACAAATAGGCTGGTAACATACTCCCAGGAGGCACAAAAAAAGTCAAGTCAGTTTAGTCAACATGCAAGTTTTTGGCAGTTCAGCATTTGACCAGTCAGCTTTTGAGCACCAGCCATGGCTCTGTGACACAACACCCGGTCCCAGTGCCACAAATAGCACTAGAGGGCAGAGCTAACACCCAACGAGAAATTAGGGTACCTTAAGGTCCAGGGAACATACCTGAGAATGCAGTTAAACAAACTTCTAGGAAATAGCTGGAGAAGGAAGCTGAGACACAAAATTCAAATTATTAGGTGACTGGTAAAATAAATGACAAATTAATTGCTATGCTGGAAGCATGACAAACACTACAACAATGGCCTTGTATATTCCCCACGGCTGGTTGGGAGCATTTGCAGCTCTGAGGGACCCCTCCTTCTCCCATATTTGCAAGGGTGTGTTTGCCAATGGAAGGACTGGACGCGTCCCTTTGAAAACCAAAGCTGAGATGCCAGAGCACAGTTCTGCAAGAGGAAGGAAACTCTGCTATGTGCTGTGTGCCAGGGAGGTGGCAACTTACACATTTGCTGGGGCCAAAGTCCTCCTGCCACCGGCCCTGTAGTATTCCTGGGTCTGCATGCAGTGTGGTTCAGAGGTGGCTGGAGGCACTCAAAGTGGGAGTGGAGGGAGACGGTGGGAGGTTGTGTGATAAATGCTGAAGGCCAGCTGCTGTGTGTTGGTCCCTGTTGGCCCTGTGTGTGCAGGGGCTGCAGCACAGCACCTGCTGATGCAGTGTGAGCACCCTGCTTTGGAGGAGACTCACAGCACTAGTGACACCTCAGGAAGGGACTGTCTTTAATCTGGTTGTTGCCCTGGGACTGTGAGAAGGTGAGCCACATTCCATGCTTGCTCATGCCGTGCCACATATCCACAGTGTGAAGCATTCAGCAGCTATAGACTGGGTAGATGCAGGCAGCCTTGCATTTGATTGCTCTCTCTCACCTAACTGCAGACCATGACTGGTGAAGGTTGGAGAGTGTGAGAAACTGGATGAAATAGTGAAATGGGAGTGGTTTGTCTGCAGGCTCAACATGGAAATCTAGGCAAGGTATTAGATTCTTATCCACCTAGACTTTCACAGATGTCCACAGAGAACAAAGAGAAACCATCTGGGTAAAATTAGGTACTGTTCTACACTGCTACATAAGTTCCACCCATTAAAGTGCTGCAAGGCCTTAAAAAAAGAAGTGAAATTTACCACACTCCCCCAGCCAAATGACACCAAGAGCAGCCAAAAGTTTTGTTTACCTCTGTTAGTCAGAAAAAAGAATGGAACTAATTTTGTATATCACTAATATTGCAGCTGCTGTTTTATGACCAGAGATCTTCATTCTTTTCTTGAGACTGCTCAGTCTCCGAGAAATGAAGTGTGATTTTTATGGTTTACATGGCAGTGATTTATATGAGGGTCATGGCCTGTCACATGACAACTCCTGACCCCACATAACATGATGTAAGTGTAAGAATCACACTCTTTCTTAGGGTCAGCAGCTCCATGACACAGGTCCCTGTGTTCAACCCACCACCCACAAAGTGGAGGAAAAATGTCTTTTCCCTTTTTTAAAAAATTTCTTTTTTTTTGTCAGCTCCCTGAATTACTTTCAGGTAGTTCTACACATTTCTACTTTTTCATTTAATTAGGTGCAAACACTCTGTATAAATAAAATAAAAAGTTCCCTGCAGCTAGTAGACTCTTGCAGACTGCCAGACACTGAAAAATGTTTGTCTGTGTTGCTGTTGCCTAATATTTCACGTTTTATAAACAAAGAAATCTTTCTCTCCCTCTTTTTTTCTTTCACGTTTCCAGTTAGCTTTTGGGGGTTAGAAGCTTGGATACAGCTGCAGAATAAGTTTGGATCCCAGTATACAGTAGGTGTACTATCCATGAAAACAATAGGTGTACAGTGCTACCAAGGTTTCCTGCCTGCCTTTTAGTCACACAGACTCCATATCCTTTAGGAGTTGTCATTGCAGTGCTTGTATGTAGATGCTATATCATCTGTTAGGTTTCAGATCCCTTTACATGGTCCTCGGGAAGTCAAGCCGTAATTCTTTATGTCCTTTTTCTAGCAGGGACACAAGGCATAGACTTCCCCAGTTGTAATGATATCATACCTCAAAAGTATCTATAAAGAACTTATGTTGATTTACTAAGACCGTGCCAGAACAGTGTGTAAAGTTGGTTATCTCTGTTTATATATGAAGAGAGACAGCCTGGAGAGGTTCTGCAGGCTCACAAGTTGATGTGTTACTAAGCTGCAGAACCCAAATCCTCTTGGTTTCCACAGTCGCCACCACCGTTATCTACAGAGAGCCATTGTCAACATGTCTGGCCTGTAGGAAACCAGTTATTTGGTTGCATTTATATATAGATCAACTGGTATCTGAAAGTTTGGAAATGGGAACTCATACCTAGGCATGGATGACCACAAATAGTTACAGAGTTATCCTATAGTGCCATAATTCTGTGTAGATGCAGCTGAATGTAGGGCATTTAGCAAACTCTATGCCTCAGTTATTTCTGTATTTATCTCCTTTCAACTTCATCTAAAGACAGTGCTTCAGAACTTCCAGACTGTATAATAAATTCTAATAATCATGCTGGTTAGAGCAATTTAGTCACCACCTCACTCATATATTAATCCAGATCTCTTTCTTAAAAAAAAGTAATGAAAATTTAGGATGATGAGTAAACCTAAAGACTATATCCCATTTAAATTCAGTTCTTCAAGCTAAATTATGCAGACTGTCAACATCTGAAACTACTGCATTATGCAGAGAAACAAGTTAAACAGAACCTCATGCTTTAGTGACAGAAGAGAGAGGTATCTTTTTCTGAACAGAAACTTTATTTCTATTGTGCTTTATTCTGATGTGAAAAGTGACCTTTCCTATGACTTTCCAGCATTCTTCAAAGACCAGTTTCTTGGCCAGCTGCAGCACTTTAACAAATCTCCCAACATCTGCCCAGCTTGGCTTAGGATAGCAAATGTTTCCGAGTGTCTATTTGCTCAAGACTTGAGGATCCTAGTCCTTATCATGCAAAGGCTCAAAATCATGCGTTAGAATTTGCAGAATTGGAGCAATGTCTACAGTATATAAATTTTCAGTGGCAGAAAGTAAATATCCCCAGTAGTAGATATGAAGAGACCAAATACAATAATATCTATTGTAAATACATATGTTGCTGTTTGCAAAGGTGTATTGACTTGTATTTGTTTTAGGTGTTTTATTTAGTCTTAAAAATTGACTCTAATTGAATGATATATTCCAGATATAAATGTGCACAGATGCTGCTGTTCAGGTAGCAGATGTCCAAACCTTTATTGTGTACTTCACAGCACACAAGTGCCTTGCGTGTGTGCATTCGTACGTGTATGTACATATTTTATAACCCAGTGCCTTCACGTGTCTTACTCACTACACAAGAGTTTGCACACAGTGAAGCACTGCTTTACAAAATATCCCCACCGGCACCTTCACTGCTCCCAAGGCAGGCACGATCTAACAGTGGTGTAAAGCTGCAGGCACAATTAATCTTTTGTAATCTGCCATAATACATTGTATTTTATACATTGAATAGTCTGACTTACGTGTTACTGTAGTGCTATGAATGCCAGAGGTTCTGAGCGAAAGATTATAACTGTTTCTAAGCATCTTAACTTCCAGATCTCATTTTGAGATTTTGGTTCCAAGAAGGATTTGATTCTAAAAGCAGGATTTTTTTCTTGATTAATGTTGATTTCAATGTAAAACCATGCATATCTTCTAAGTATAAAACCTGCTCTGCTGAGCTTTATAAAAATCTTCCAAAATACACTAAGACCAGAAATTTTTGCTGATAGAAATATAAGACTGGAAGGACAACTGTTTGGCAGTGAAATACTTATCTTCCAGGAATTAATAACTGGTAAATGTCCTTACCTTTCCACACTTTCAGACTTACTTTACAGTTGAGATGGGGTGGCAAGACGAAGCCAGGTCATTCTACGAACTGTTCATGCCTTCAAAAAGGAACAGATCTTGTGGTCTTGTGGTAATTCTTTAAAATCAGTGAGATGTTCTCTCAAGAATACAAGCTGAGATTTTCCAAAACAGGAGCCAGAGTGGCAACATGCCTTTACATATATCAACACAAGGAAATGAGCCAGTTATAGCAAAACTAACCCAGCAGGCCTTAGGAATTTTAGACGGAAATCCGGAAGATACTGTCCTTTCCTCCACCCGCTTTGCCAAACTCATGAGGACAGCAAAGGGCCAACAAAGTCATCATCCCTATGACAAGTGTCAGGGAGACCTACAGCTATTGCTGTGGTCATGTTAGGTCTCTGTTAATGTCTGTGAGTCTTGCTGTAATTACTTATTCAATTCCATGGAATCTCTTTACTGTCTCACTAAAAGTCTTCACCACTTTTTAAAATAGCGGTAGAACTATTGGTGTATCAGAGGGTTAAAACTGCATTTTATGCCATTAGCTACATTGCTAGTAAAAGAAACGTAAGCTCAATGAATGTTACAATTTTCTGTTTCCTTTTCTGTCATGTTGTATGTTAACCCCTGTTGCACAGAGCTTAGAGTTTTCTGTTGAAATGAAACGCACTTTTGTAGTTGTGTTATGCAAACCATCCTATGTTAAGGAAGAAGTGAGAAAGGAACTTCCCATCCTTCTCATTTTGAATGCATTCCTTATGAGTTAGGCTGGCAAGACAAAGCAAAAAATAACGCTGCGGCCCTTTCTAGTCTCTGGATAAAGAGAAAATTCAAAGCTACCTGAAACCTATCTGAAAGTTTTCAGCGTGTACATTCATATGCCAGATATGGCTATACAGAAGAGGAAGAAGAGCACAATTGTTTTAAAATCAACAGGATCAGAGCATTATCTTCCCAAATTCATCAGATGTAGGTATTTTTAAAACTTCTAGAGCTATGGTGTTAGTTGCTTCCTTGAATTTCTTATACAGGGGTTCCTGAGCTTGAGTAATTTTTTGTGAGACCGAAAACAACACTGCGCAGATTCATCATTCTCAGTTGATGCCTGCAACTGCCTACCAGCACCTTGCCTTGTAGGACACCAGGTCTTCTGGCAGTGGGAAGGATCAGCTCCTTATTTCTGTTCCTGGTGGCTCATAGTTTCTTGCCAGACTGAACATTTCTGCCCAGCTTCAAATTTCTAAGGGAAAAAATTTTAAGAAGCTGAAATAAAAGCAAAATAGGATGGGAATATGAAAACAACATTTCTGAACCCTGCTGAGTTCCAACAGCAACATAAAACTATTCCATTTATATATTTAGCTAAATAAATCCTGGCATCACCACTAGTAAGTTTCCTCTCATTGTGGGGGTTTCTTTTGACTTGTGTTGGGACAAATATAAGACAAATGAGAATGAGGGACAGATGTCAGTTCTCTAAGTGCCAGTGGGAACTGGGAACTCCCTTCATCAGCTACTTTCAGAGTGTTCAAGCCTGACCAGGGCTACTCATCTGGACCAGGAGTGCTGACAGAGACCAGCTGACGGACCCCCGCTTCTACATTCAGTTCCTCCTGCCCATCCGGAAGCTGGAATCTGAAATAGCCAGATTAATCCATCCCAGTGCTGGTCTTCAGGGAGGCTTGGTCACCGGGGTCCCATGCCATTTAGCACTTCTCCTCAGCCCTCACCTGAACACCGTCACTCTTGCTGCAGTAGCCACTGACCTCAGCAAGGCACTGCTGGCTGATTTCGTGTTGTGGAGAGGAAAACACTCCCCCTGCCTGCACCCATCCCTCTGGAGATGCACAGCTAAGCCCACAAACTCACCGTGTACCGGCACCAGCTATGTGGCTGCCCTTCTCCTCTCAGCCAGGGATTACTTCTGCTTGTCTCTTGTCCTTTCCCCCCCTTCTCTCTCCCTCCTGGCTTTTACATTTCTTCCACCGTGTTCCATTAGGTATTTACCGGCAGGATAATGTGACTTTTCACACCGGTTCTCTGTGTGCACTGCCCTGCAGACTGGGCTGGATAAAGCCTCTCCCCAACCCCAGCTGGCTGGACATCTCCCCCCCACCTTCCCCTCCCCTTCACACTAGCCAAGCCAAGGATTCCTCTCTCCCTCCCTCTTTCTTTTTCCACCCCTCCCGCCTTCGGTGCAAACCCAAGACGCAGGATCCTGCCGAGGGAAAGTGCTCCTTGAAATCATCACCGCAGACCCCGCTGCGAAAGTGCAGAGGAGGAGAGAGAAAAAGCCTCGGCAGCCAACCTCCTGCGGCTGAGGGCTTTGCAAGCAGGGCAATGGCTCCAGGCTCTCAGAGATTCTCTCTCACCTTTCTCCAGGGCTTGGGATCTGTCTTCTTCATACTTCAGATCATCTCTGTTCAGGCTGATGGTGAGTCTCCCATTCAGTTTGGGCTGGGTTTCTATGGCTGGAATGAGAGCTGTATGTTGAAATGTGTTATTGCAAAAAAAAAAAAAATTCCAAAACCAACTTTTTTTTTTAATAAGAAGCTTAAATACACGCCCCAGTTTGCATTAGGAAACTTCTGATTCAGAGGTTTATGAGACTCTACAAATATCCTGGGGTTACGCAGAGAAAGGAAATAAGATCCCCAAAGGCTAAGATTATTTTATTACAACAAAATGACAGGATAGTAAACTTTTCCAGAGGAAATAAGAATAATGAAACAAAGCCAGAACACAACTAAGAAGACTCAGCTGTATTTTAGGACACCTCCCCTTATAATTCAAAGTACCTTTTCTCCAAAGAACTTTCCCATCTGCTCACTTCAGATACCTCTCTCTGTCACTTAGTATGGGCAGGTACTTGAGGAAGGGAATCCAAGAAGTGAAAGACTTTGATAACCTCTTCTGTTCAGTGCCATACACGCCGAAGATGACTGCTCACCTTTCTGCACATGAGCTTCATCTGCACTTCACTGCTCAGGGATGTGATCAGAACATGGATTTGGCTGAAGCACCAGCTACCAGTTACTCTGAAATGGGACTTTTTACTGGCTGATGGTAATCCTGAATAGCTGCATCCCTTGAAAGTTTCCAGTAGCCTACTGCCCTTTTAATGATTCAACTTGTGATAATGATGACCAACTTGTCTTAACCGAAACAAACTTACTTTTGAAGCAACTACATCTTTTCCTGGGAGAGTAATGCTAAATGGTCACATTTTTCCACTTTCACAGCTGCGACTGACTTATGCCCAATGTCAGGATTTTTAAATTTCAATACCATAATCCTTTACCTCTGATGTTTGCTGCATTATTCCAGAGAACAGATCTTAAACATTATAAGGCAATAAAAATCTCTTCTTGGTTGCTCTCAGAGTATTTTTCCTGTTTAACTTAGATTTCTTTCAGCTGATGAAAAAGTATGGCAAAGGAAAGGGAGAAAATTAATCTTGTTTGTATGTTTCTACTGCTTCGAATAAAATACTGTTTATACAACAGAACCCCGTCTTGTAAATTTTAAAAGAATTACATTTCATTAAACACAAAGGAAAAGAAATGTGTCAGACAACTGAACCATGTTGCAGTAGCCAAAACTGTGATTCTGTTTTAGGATGTGCTCCTTCCCTAGCAAAATACCTTTGAAATGAGGAGAGGGGAGAAAAGCATATCCATGAAAAAGGATTCTTCACAGAACTTAAGGACACAGGACAGGAATAATAATTTCTCTTGCTAAGAATCCTTCACCTGAAGATCCCCTTGTTTTTTCAGGGCCACCTTCCAATCTGTATTATTTCCATAAAATTAACTAAACTAACTTCTTGGTTCCTAAACAAGCATCTTCTAAAAGAGAAAGGAGAAAATAATTTTGGAGATCATTTTAAGGCAGAGTTCATGACAGATTTTAATTGTCATTCAACAGTTTGTCAAATTTACTTCACATGTGGTAAAACATTTATAGAATTAAAGCGTAGAATATCTGAAGTACTTTACAACTGTCAAGCATTATTATAATAATATGGTTTGCAATTTTGTTTAAATTCTAAGTAGTATTGTGAAAGATGTGTAAGTCTGCTATTAATTTGATCTTCAGTGGGTTCTCCTAATATTAATATTCTAGCAAACAACTGTAACACTGTCCTATGAGCCATCTGGGTTAAAACAGAAGAAAACACTCCACGTCAGCTTTAAAATTTACCGCTATATATTTAAGAAGGTCTGAGAGTATGAAACAGGATTAATGCTTTCTTTTATAGCAGATTCTGGCCTGATCCAGTCAGAAACCACCTTCTCGTTTTTTAAGTTGTAGGTGAAAATACAATTGTGCGAGTTTCTAATAGATGTAAATGTCACTTAAGTGCCAATGGACCATTCTGAGTGACACATACTGTTTGTGTATTTGTTATTTTTAACTGAAAGTATCTGACTGTGCTGCAAACTGCTAAAGGGATTTTCAATTTACCTTGTAAAAAACCTGTGAAATTCAGACTGGCCTCTGTTACAGCCAAACCTCTGAAATCGGTTGCAATATATTTCCCTAAGGAAGAGTTTCACTTTATTATCGAGCACAAAAATAATGACAGAGAGCAGGCAATAAAACTGATGGCCATCGAGGTCTGGTGAAGGTGTAAAGCTTCAGAGCTTAATTGATCTCTTTTGACCGTTTTTTACCATGGCACGTATTGCTGTAGCACAAATAAGCTCCAGAAAGACCCAGGCAAATGCAGAAATAAAATATAGCTTTGTTTCACTTTGCAGCTTTTTTTCCCAGTTGAAATGTGCTTGCTCAAAGCTGTTCTGGTCCAGGTCAGATGGACAGAAGGCTTCTCAAGGGCTTGTTCCTGCTCTGATGTACCATGGTGTGCCACTGCCAGTGCAGTTACTGGAGAATAATATGGGTTATTTTGGCAGTTCTCAATTGTATCAGTGCAAATTCAGGGGGTTTAAATTGTTTTCCATTTGCACTGGAGTAGGAGAACAAGGATGTGACTTCCTGCATCCTGCACAGGAGTTGCCTCTGCTTTTTTTGCCCCCCATGTTTTGTCTTTTCACGGTTCCTAAAATATCCACACGTATGAACCACTCTTTTCTGCAGAGTGCTTGCTCTGAGACACAGCATGTCAGGAGAGGGTGATGGCAATTCACCTACCCTACTGAGACACTCCTGAATTGAAAGAATGTGCTGATTCCAAAACTTTACTAGTTGTGCCAAAGTGTAGTTGGTCTGTTGGCTAAACCTGGTTTACATGAAGCCCTACTGGTCAAGCCAGTCATCAATAGTGACCATGCACTGTGACTTGCAGAGGTTGCAAGTGAAACGATTCAGAATGCAGGAAGCTGGGCTCAAATAGGTGAGGATCTGAGAGACATGCCTCTAACTGGAAACTGGTGACGTCCAAAGTAGGGAAACCCGCCTACTGGAGTATTTAATTTGGCTTGTTTTGCATCCTTTATTTAAAGTAAAGGAAAAAATGCATGTTTTTTTTTTCTCTTCTGCTCTCTCTAGACGCTCACATTTCAGTAGCAGGTTTCTATAAATTTCAGTCTCCCACTTGCAAAACAACACACATTCTTGCATGAACAATTCCTACTATTTGATCCTAAAGTGTGTAGTAAAATAAAAATTTAGGCTCAAGATGAGTTTAGCTGAGGGGGAACTCAGAGGTGACTTCTTGATTGTGCTATTTTTCTCTTGATATAATACTTTTTTAATTGAATAAGACACCACTCACTTTTGTTTCTCACAGAAATAAACTCCACATTCGTGAACTCTAAGTAGAACTGGTAATTAGCCAAATCTCTGTCTGCAATTACAGAGTTACTGGATCCTCCACCTTTACATTTACAATCAAGTTACAGTATTACACACAGCCATAGAAATGGAAATTACATTGGTCTCAAAGTACAGAAGTGATCTTCCCTTCCTCTGCTCTCTTTTACCTCAATTTGAAATTTTTAACATCCAAGTAAAAATGTAGTGGACTCCGCATTTGCACATCTTCCACCAAATTTATTTTTTTGAAACGGAATAGTTTTTATTCTTTGAGATAGGAAGTGTCATGTCTCGAGGTCGGCACACTGAGCATGCCTTTTAAAGTGCTTTCATTTTATATTATTTTTGAGAGACATTCTTACTTCAAAGTATATTTGACTATGCAGTTTTATGTTCCTTCTTCAAGTAAAATGCAAATCCTGCTGAAGACATGGAGAAATTTGATCTCATTTCAGTGGGCTTTGAGCTGTGCCTGTGCACCTCAGAAGAACTTCTTGTATCTGTTACTGTAAAAGAATAAATTGGCCAGACTGCCTTCTTGATAACCAGTAGAATTCTGCTAAACCTACTGACCTTCCACAAAATATGAAGAAACAGCTCTTAGACTAGTTTTACTTTTAAAGAACTCCTTTTTTGCACTTCCGTATGTCTGATTGTAGATGTCTCTTAAGTCTTGAAAGCGTTAGGAGGATCAGTTGTTAGAAGCTGAGTTTAGCAAAATTTGGAGCTGGAAATAAGGTGGAGTAAAAGTAATGAACCATTGGAACAGTTTACTATAAAGTGTGCTGTAAATTCTCCATTACTTGGAGGCATTGAATCATGACTGGATGCATGTTGAAAAGACATGCTCTAGTTCAACCATGAATTTTTGGACTTGATGGTGGAATTGCAGGGGGAAATCTGCAGTCTGGTTGTACAGGAATTGAACAAGGTGATAAAAAGAATTCCTAGAAGCCCTAAAATCTATGTGTCTGTGGGTATATTTCAATCAGAATACACTGGGGTACTCTTAAGTAAAAGCTATATTAATCTATTTCAAAAAATAACTAAAACATTATCAATATATCAAAATATAATCAATATTCTGTAATAATAGTGATCAGATAATGGTAGAGGCTACCAATCTAACATAAGCTGGTTATTAAAGACAGAATCTTTTTTGTTTCAAGCATGAAGTTTTGATGTGAACTATGAATCCCACTGACAAATAACAGTTGGAAGAATGATGTCTTATTATGTATGCCTCATCACTGAAGTTAAAATCTTTATCACTTGTTTCAAGTGGGAATCTAAAAGAACCTTACTGTAACAAGGATATTTTTCGTTCTGAACCTGCTAAACTCAACACGTTCAGTAAGCGTCCTGAGAAATACTACTTTGCATAGATTTTTAGCTTGATCTTTAAATCAAAGGGACTTGTGTTGTTTAGGAAAGCTTCAGAAAAGTGTGCAGAGTTTCGGTAACAAATTTCCACCCCTCTGAGGGGGGTGGAAGCATGACGGGAGACAAATGTTGCAGGGCAGAAATGAAGTGACAGAGTTGAGAGGGAGCTCAACACCGTGGCTGCTCAAAGGCACCACAACCAAAGGCATACTACATTCTTCATGCAGGCATGACCCTTCATCCTGTGTCTTATGGAAATACAGAACAGTCTCTTATTTAAAACAAAATGACAACACATCTCCTGATACTGTCTCAGAGATAAGACTGATTTCAACCATCCCAATATAAAAAAATGACTGCTATGTCATCAACTATACGAGACAATCCTTTTTTAAGAAACCTTTCATTACAACTGGCACAGATAAAAATGTTACAAATAATTAGCCAGGACCCTTAGATTCCCTTAGACTGAAAATGATACCATTTTTGAGATAAAAAGTGAGAAAAATTCAATACATTGATATCTTGAGTACGTTAGCCATGACACTGTAACGCGCAGAATTCAATGTTGCAGCCTATTTTGTTTAAGGGGATTTCCTGTTTTGATGTGCTTTTGTGTTTTTCCTATTACCATGCTAGCATATCTCCTGCATTTTTTTCCTGTCAATGCCCCTCAGTAATGTGACACATCTCAGGATATTGAGGATCCAGCTATTCCATTGGTCGAGCATCTGATAAGTGAACCTTACTAGCTATTGCATTTTCTAAGTAAGAAATTAGACAAAACCAGAGGGCACATATTGAAAACTGGGCAGATAGCCACAGAGCTTCTACAGCTTTGAAGAAGATTCACAGGTTAGTCTGGTAAACAGGTTGGCCTTCTTTACCCACTTCTGGCTAACCAGGATTTCCTATAAAGCAGTTCACTGCAACTTCCCAACCAGTAAGTCTTTCCCAACTTACCTTATGATTCACTTGTTTATATAATTTGAACAGCCCAGATACCTTTTCAAAGGACAACATTCTGTTTTGACAGCATCTTCATAGGTTCTAGTAAAAAGTTAGTGCATCCTAAGTACTAGCAAACAACATATCAGTAGTCAAGGGAAGCTGTCTCAGCCCCTGTCCTGGATAGCTAACTCCTTTAAAAATGTAACTGTTGCTTACTGGTAAAAAGACTAAATAATTAACTTAATTTCTTCTAATTATATCTAGATGGAACTCAATGCCTGGTGATTTTCTTTTCTTTAAGGCTTCTAACTAAAATACTAATAGCTGGAAAATAAGGGTTATTCCATGTCAAAATAACATTTACAACTTTAGCCAGATGCTATGCAAACTTGCCGTCTATGTCTTGGACGATGCATCTTGATCCTGACAGTCAAATGGTGAAATGTAGAATGTGGACAAGCTTTTATTTGGGACAAAGCCTCAGTAAAGCATTACACTTAATCTCTGTTTTCCTTTAGGAGTGAAAGTTGTTTTGCAACTTAAGAATGGTTGTTCAAAACCATCGTCTTTCTGCTTGTGTGGTCTCTGTCCCCCTAGGCCATGCACACCTCACTGTATATGTCATGGCTTAGGAAACAGGAGCTACATCAGTGTCATGTGCATTATTTGGGACATGTTGTAAAGAATCCTGATGTTTGTGTATTCGGGGATGTAGAGGCTTGCTGCTTTCACTACTTTGTGTAAAACCCTCTGTTCTAATTACAGTTAAAGGTATTGATTACAGTGGAGAATCTAAAGGCAGTGTAATCTAGTGGCTCTCACACTGACCGGTGTTTCTGGTTGTATCCCTTGGTCAGCTACTCTTAACTGCCTTAGGAAACTCACTCTGGGTACTCCGAATTTCTGTTCCTTCTCATAGCTGCTTGTCCAGCTTATTTAAATTGCCATCTGCCCAAATCAGGATGACTTCTTGCTGTGCACATGTAGAATTCCCACCAAAGCAGGAGTCTTCACTGGGACTTGACTGCCCTTGCTAGCTAATGTAAACAGAAATGGCATGTTTACTTGAGGGAAACTTTACATTTTTTGATGTAAGGACTGCGATTCTTCTAGTGGGTTTAGTTGTGCACAGGTGAGAACAGAAAGCTGGCGGGGGCAGGCCTACCCTGTATAAGTTCCCTGTATTTAGGATTAGAGTCAGATTTACCAATTTGTTGAAACAGCATGTGGTGAGGGTGGCACTTGGTACAGAATCAGGCTGAATCAGTCTGAAGGATCCCCGATACTGGTCAATATCTCCTACGAGTGTGAAGCTGACTACGTAGTGAACACTCGGTATGTGCTGGAAGTTATGCATTCATATAATCACTACCACTAATCCACTTTGCAAATAAGACATAAGTAAATGTTTCCAGGTGTTTACTGAATGAACAGTGCTTAATAATTTTCTTCCTGCACCTGAAAACGATCTCCTTCTGTACCTCTGAAATCTAGAATGTATTCTGAGGGATGTCACCATCAGAAAAAAAGATAGTTATGGCAACTTAAATGTCAGCTGCAAACTGTCTCATTGTTTATTTCTTTTTCTGGAGCACACAGCTGATATGTTTATTCCACAACCCAGTAAATTCTCAAGCTTCGTTGCCAAAACCCCAACTGACCTGTTCCCTGTTGCCAAAACCCCTAACTTTCACCCTTTCATCTTTCCTGGTATTAGATAAATTAAAGTAAAATAAACTGAACTGAAAATAAAAATAACACCAAAAAATGTTATGCTAAATATGTTCTCATGCTCATTCAAAAAAAAATAAAAAGCCTTCCATTAATAAAAAATTTTGTCTGTCTTTCCAAAAAGACACGTTAACAAAGTGGTCTGCATTTAGACGCAAGATGTCATAGAATGACGTAATTTTAATTTTAGAGAATAAGTATAAATCTATTTCTGACATGGAAGACGGGGCTGCAATACTGGCTTTTAGGCATGTGCTTACTTTATAGATGCAGTTGTTATAGTGTGACTGTAAAATGTTTAGCAACAGATTCCGGTGTTAGCAGCCTGCAGGAGGTGTTCTTTCTGACTTCGACTTTATATGTGCATATGAAAGAGTATCACTCTCTCCAGATCTTAAGCACAGACCTACAGAGGCAAGACAAACTTCTCCGCTGAGTTAGGAATGACTTGCTTTTCTGTTGGTGGGCAAAATTATAAGAAAAGCTAACACAAGGATGCTTACAGTCTTGATTAAGTTATGCCTTCCAAAAAGTAGGTGGTCCATTAAAATAAACTTAGTAAAAGCATGAAGGCTTTATTTGGTGATAATTTGCAATATTTCTGTTGAATATGTATTGAGTACAATTCCATGATGGATGACATGTCCTTTCTTGGTGTTGCAGGGAAAGTGTTTGCACTTGAGTCCAAGAACAACTCTCAGGGTCTGGATTTAGCTGAAGCTGAGAAAGCTTGTGTTGACTTGAATGCTCGCTTAGCAACTGCAGAAGAACTGAAAAGGGCTGTTCTGGACTGTTCTTTTGCTGGCTGCACCACAGGATGGCTCGCCAGTGGCTCTGCCGGGTAAGGACAACAGCATAGCACTTTCTGGGAAGTAGGAATGATGGTTGTCAAGCAAGTTTTCCACCTTGACTAAGATTTACTGAAAAACACTGGCCACAATTCAAGCACCATGACATATAGCTAAATTTGTCACTCTGCCCCCAGAATTAGTTTTACAGCTAACATCGCAGGTACACAAGTATTCATCAGTCTCACATTACAATTTCACAGATTTGACACCATTTCCTCTTCTTCTTTCCTACTGAATTACATCACTGTGGCTCCTGTTCACCTGGCCTGTAGTGGGCTGCTGAGCCCCTAAAGAGCCTTGCAGGCTGAGGACATGGTGCTGGAGTTGGTGTCAGTGCTCCCACTGACTCTGTTATTCTCCAGTCTCTAAGAAGCTCAGCAAACCAAACTTCTCATGGGAATCATGTGTCTGTCTAAGGTACCGACACGTGGCTGAACAGACAACAGGCATGTTCAAAAGGGCGTGGGTGCACTTAGATATGACAATCCACATGTGGTAGAGAGTCTGGTGAGAAATCTCACCAGGGATCTGATGTTGTCCCTCAATGTGTTTGAGGTAGCTCGGGTGACTCGACATGCCACTAGGCTGAGCTTTTCCTTGCGTGAAGCATTGTTGCCTCTGTAGAGACCACTTTAAAGCAGGAATGTAAATGGAGGAGTTGAGGGAATGTCTGATGTCACTAAAGCTGGGACCATACAGGAATTGCCCAGAAGGAGTATATCTAATCTATTTTCAATGTTCAATGGTGATAAAGTTTTGTTTTATGAAAAAAATGTTTCCAAACTTTAGCATATTATTAGATTTTGTGACAGGTACCTGCTTTGTAAGTAAGCGTTGTTGTTTCTGTATTTTTAGTGATAAAGTTCTCAAAGGACAGAAAATTACTACTATTAATGAAATATTATATTTAAACAATTTCAAGGAAAAGCAACCATTTTCTGTGATTATACTTTTTCCCAGGTGAAAAAACTGCTTGAAAATTTATTTGTATGTACTTTTGGTCATTGTAAAGAAAAAAAAAAACAAACCAGAAATGTCTCAGGATAAAAGACAGTGATCTAAACCCTAAAAATCTTTTTCCGAAGACAGTCACTGAGATGTCTTGCAGGCTAACGAGCCAGGAAAACTGTATAACTATAAGAAGTGCATGGCAAAGTTGTTGCACAGTCTTTATACAACCTCTGTATTCTGGAAGTAAGGAATGATGATGGGTAGGAGAAGAAATCATCCTTTTTTTTTATCTAGGCAATACAACTACTTAGTCCAGTGAGATCCTTAGTTAATTGCTGCAGGCACTGGAGCTGTGACTATTAATGGATCAGCTGTGGACTGAATATCTTCAATATCAAAATTGTGTAAGTGATAAAAACACATCGTACTGATGGGATGGAAATGAAGATTTTTTATCCCTTCCAACTTGCCGTACTCCACTCCTCCAGTAAACCTGTCCTTAGTATGGAAGTCTCTAAACTATTTATCAGAAAGAACTTTGTGGGGGCACATGAGCACGCCATTGCTGTGCAGTCACCAGATCTGACCTTCACTGGAGAGCTTCACCACAGAAAAAAGTTCTTCAGAGATGAAATTTTATACCCTGGGGCTATTTTACCCATGGCTGGGCAAGCATCAGAATGTATGTTACTTGGTTCGTTGAACTGGATATTTTTGGCTCTGGGGAAAAATAGGAATTGTATACTTCCTAAAAAGGCTAATCTGTTTTCACTGTAAGTTAATGCAGCTCTGGAGAAAGAAGTGAGCAGTCGAGTGCAAAGTGTGCAAATGGGACAAAGCTGTTTAAGTTGAACAAGTTCAGCTTCAGTACAGAGATTTACAGAGAGGTTTAGATGAAAGGGTAAAATGATGCCAAAAGGAGTTCAATAATACATGCAGAAGGAACATGCAATCTACTTGAAAATATCTTTACAGGGTTCTGATTTACCTCTGTCGGCCCAGGAAAGATATGAGGACATCGCTATGGACAGCACAAAGAAAACCTCTGTCAGACTGCAGCTGTAGTAAAAACAGACAAACAAACAAATGAGCAAGCAAACAAAGAAGCTGCTAGAGAGTTTATGGAATGGGATGGAGAATACGAAAAAAAATATATGCACATAGGTCAGTGTAATAGCCTCCTTAGGAATACTATATGTTTTGTTACTGTATCTTGGGAAAGGTACTGAAAGTGTCTCAAAAAAGGGCTTAAGAATGATTAAAGGAATGGAAAATCTATTAAGAAGGGACTCCAATTACTTTACGAAATTAGTTATTTATTTTTTAAAAGTTACCTATACAATACTTTGGGCATTTACTTGATAAATGGAAACATGACAGCAGGGATAAAGGATAGCTGGTATACAGAAAAACCTCTCCACACCAGCTGATTTTACACAGACAAGAGAAAGCAGGCTTCACAGCCTGCCCACAGGCTGGAGAAGTTTGAAAAATTATTTCCAAAATAAAGGACTCTTTTCTGGGCACACCTTGTGTATTTATCTTTATGAATCGCCACATCTTTGAAAGAGAAATGACCTCCCCATGTCTGCCAGGTCCAAAACTGTTCAGGACTTTATAAGTTGGATCAAAAATCTTGGAATCCTCCCAGCAGCTGACTGGCATCCAATGCAGATCACAGAGCTTTAGTCTAATACTCTCCCATATCCTCTTGGACTGTGTACATCAGAAAGGAGATGAATAGGAGGGAGCATGATAAAAGAAGTTCCTAATTTCAGGAAGAATGAAGTTTGGTTTATTTATTCGGTGCCTGGAACGTATCCCAATCTTTCCCCTGAGGAAAAATGGATTAGACATTGGCAGTACAAGTAAACAGAAACAAATTATGTGATTGAAGTAATTACAGTGTTCCAGATTCTCTGATATGCTTCAGCCCTCCTTTCATCACTTAGACTTAAAACTGAACAGGAGCTCTAGCAGACATGTAAGGACTTTTTCTCTGCTAGATCCATTGTCCAGGTTTTGCACAAGTCTGTGATTTGTTCACTTCTGATGACTATTTATGGTCTTAGTGAATATTTACAGTCCCACTTCTAGTAAATATATCCATCACTGGTGATTATTTTGTCCTATTATTATTTTTACAGCCAAATCAGAGCTTGGAAACCTGTGGGAGTTTGTCCTGTTATGGCTGAGGCACATCACTGAGTCACTCTGAGCATGTTTATATTGCCTGCTCTCTGGGCTGTGCCTCTTCTGTGAGCAAAGAGGAGCATTTGGTCTAAAGACCCAGCCCAGTTTGGGTGACTGTCAAATTTCTGATGACTCTCATGTAAATGCAGATCATCCACATTTAAGTATGCCCACTTCAGTCCCTCAAACTGGGCTAGCCCAAGCAGCAGGTTTTGACAAATACGATTCATATCAACCAATGCAGAATGGAAATTGCTTAAACAAACAGATCTCTGCCAGCAAATCCAAAGACACAATAAACTGGGTGGTTTTGTGATTTGAGCAGCCTGAGACAGAATCTCTTTCACAGGAATAAAGGGACGTTCTTGTCTTGCCCTTGCAGTTATTCGGACCAACCCAGTTCAGGGTCCAGGGCTATTCGCACAGACAAGTCCCCGGCACTCCAGGTGCTTGGGAACTTTTTGAGAAGAGCCACTGACAAATAAGTAGGGATAACTTCTCTCAGCAAGCCAGAAGTAAACCATTTACAAGTCAGTCCTGACATGTGTAACTTATAAAGCATTACACATTGTTGCATTTCAGGAAATGAAATGTCGTTAGGCAAGTCTCATTTGTCAGATGAGCCCTAATAGCTATTTATACTAAAAATGACACTCTTATGACTTACTTGCATGTCAGACAAGTGAGTCAGTAAAACCATCAAGTGATCTGCCAGAATATAAATGAAAAAAAGGTGGCAGAGTTCTCTGAAAGGCTTTCACTGCTATCTTTCTGAATTCAGATGTTGTGCTGGAAAACTTTGTGTCGAGTCTTCCAGCACTGGGCAGCATGTCCTGTAGGGTCTTCACTTCTTTTCTAGGTTTTTGAAATTTGGGAAGTGAACATGACACTGTTGGTCTTATGATCAACCCTGTGCACAGAATGTCAGAAAGCAGCTATTTATTTTAGAAATTGTTAAACATCCTCAACACCTTGTATTAATACACCCATAGCAAATTTACTCACTTCCAGCGCTTTTGTAGGATGGAAAAGCTTAAGCTGTCCTATTCCCTATCCTGTTCTTATTTGCCTGCGAAGGAATGGAGCCGTGTATCTCTTTATAACAACTTTGAAGCTCTGCATAGAATTTCTGTTCTATGATAGACCTCCTGCAGGGCTGTCAACCTGCTCCTTTGTTTGAAATTGCCCTGGGCTGGTTCCTCCCCAGTCCCTGGAGGATTTACTCCGGAGGGGATAAGTCTGGAGTGAGCAAGCAGAGTCAGCTAGAATAAGCTCTGCTGTGAGAGTCAGAAGACAGGGGTTCTTTTCTTGGCTGACCACAGACCAGATGTTTGCTACTAGGAAAATTACTTCATCTCTATTTTTCCTTCCTTTTGTTAGCTCTTTGGGTTTTGCACTGACTGCTTTTGAATGCTTCTACAGTGTCAAACACAACAGGGCCCTCACTGCAGATGACACCAGTGGGAAATGTAATAATGAGACTCAAATATGGCATTTCACAAGACTACTCGCTTCTTTTTCTGCCTGCTGCGTGGGACTTGCCCAGCACCTGACAGCATGGTAATAAAAGCACATTTCCTGGGAAAGAAAAAAGCAATATCCAAGGAATGAGATAAAGGGTCACTTGCTAAACCTTTCCAGTCCTCTCATGCTTATTTGTAAAGACTTGGGCTTGTGGGTCCCTTGAAATTCATCCAGGTGTGCAAGCTAAAACAGGCCCACTTGCTCTTTGCAGAGGAGCGGTCCTGGTGATACGTCACTTTGGCAAGCTCTTGGTTTTATTTCAATGCTGTGCTCTGCTGACTGATGATAATGCATATGCATTTGCTCCCAGACAGGTATTTGAGGCAGGTCAAGTAATTCCCTTTAAGAGAAAAATCCAGACATAACTGACAGGACATGGTCCAATTCAAAATGCTAAAGTTGCTTATGAAATTGTTTGAGGAGGTCTTGGAATCTAAAATGCCTTCATGTCACAAACTCTAGTCCCACAGCTCACAGCTTGTGTCATGCTCTCCTAGAAGATGACTTTGTCTTCTTCTTGTTTCTTGTCAATCATCTCAGAAAGTCTCACATAAGGTAAAAACAAAGTAATTGTGTTTCAAGAATAGGGATTTCTACATAAAGGTCAGTCAAGAAACTCGAATTTAGGAAATGGGCATGGCCAGTTTACTCCAAGGGGTGATATCACTGAGCAATGTGGACATGACCCACTTTCCATCAGCTTTGGGAGGAGAGAAGCAAATCTTTTCTTAGCCCAACCTGGGGCAATAGCATAGACAAAGTATGACAGCTATGTATCTTGTAAAAGAGAATAACTTTTTAGAAAATGTCCTTTTTTAGGAACAGCATTGCACAAAAGAAAAGACATATTTTTAATGTATTTTCTAAGACAAGCATCCAAACTGCCATCTGCTGAACTGTGGCATCACAGTCATCAGAGTTGCCGTTTACTAAGTGAGATCTGACTCTCATTTTTAAGTTGTATTTTTAATGGAAGTTTTTTTTAACAAACTCTGAGGGATTTAGCAAAACTTTAGCAAGCTTTGGCACAAAAGTCAGGGGTTTGATAGTTAAATTAATTTATGCCAGAAGGTTAGAAATCATTCCTAAGACCAAGGAAAATCATAATATTGAACAGGAAGGTAAGCCTGACTTTAGGGATGGAGTAACAGAAACGGGGTGCAATGCAACAGTATCGTATGAAGGCTAACAGGAATTTCTGCCTTAAACCAGCAGTTCCACTGGAAAGGCAGAGCAGGAGAAAGAGCCGGGTGTAGTCACAGAACACAGGGCAGCAGCGGGCCTGTTGTAAAATGAAATGACTCACGTAAAATTTGCAAGAAAAATAAATGTGATCCCCCTAAAAGATATCCAGCACCGGTTCCAGAGGAAAGAGAGCAGTACTGAAGGGCTTGAATGAGGCAGCAGTGAGACACCACCTGCAGTAGTGAAATGTAATTCTTGGCATCCAAGATCAGAAGGTCTGGGCTCAGACTAGGATTAGTCCAAAAAAGCACCTCTCTTATCAGAAGGTGATTAAAGGTCATCATTTATTTAGCTGAGCAAACTGAAGTTAAAAATGGGATATGCTTACTCTTTGCAAATGCACAAGAGGGGTTAATATCAGGATTTTAACTTGCCAGATAGTTCTAATGAGGTTTATTTTCTACTTTTCCAAAGAAGTTCACATATTTTGCCTTTTTGTTAGAATCACTGTAATGCTTTGTCGTATCTGAAAGACTTTCCTCTGAGAATGGAGCTGCTTTGTAAATCAATAGCATTCAGAAAATATTTTTGTGGTTTTTTAAACCCTTTGGTAACTACTCAGTAACATCTGTTACTAAAGCCATGGATTAGACTGGAACCCGTAAAGTGAAATTGGGTAAAACCAACTTTCTAGTGACTCTTGACATGTCATTGAGCATCCAACTAGTCCAGGGCAGGAAGCGACATGATTCTCCTTTATATGCATTAAGAATGCTCAAATTATATGTACCTCATGATATTAGAGTAAAATGGCTATATAAAATCTTTCATACTAGGCTACAATATGAAAGCCTGCATGAATGGGCCATATTTATTTAATGAACAGAGGCCTTACTATTTCAGTAGTCTTATGTACAATTTTAAGCACAAAAGGCTGCATTTTGGTGTATATTTTTAAGAAACTAAAGGATATTGGTTCTGCCTTGGTAAGACCTCCTTTTGACATTTCCAGTGGCAGTATTGCTGTTGGAATGTCTTCATGTCACACTTAGCAGCTGCTTTCTTTGGGTCACATCCAGCCAAAATTAGCCTCTATAGTTCCCAGTCAATGGACTTTCCAAAGCCCACCTGTGCTCCCCTTCATGACTTTTCAGGGAAATTTTCTTCCCTTTGGTAATCATGAACATGTCATTTATACTTTATTCCTCATCAGAGCCAGCTTCGTAATTTGCAGTTTCCTAAAATACAGAAGAGAAAGACTAAGAATAAAAATCCCCTGGTTTGGCTTCCAGACTACTGCTGTTTTTTTTCTCTTACCTATTTACTGAAACACAAACAGTAAAACTGACCCATGAAAAAAAATCAGCGCAAGATGTTAAAGATTTATCTTGACTAAGAAAAGTGATGAAGTTTTTGACTTTAGAATTAGGGGAAGGCTTCTTATAGTATGCTATGAACCAGACTTTCACAGTGCCTCAGCTAACAGGTTGTTGCTGATGTTCTTCTAAGCTGAATGTATTGCAAGCTCATACTACCATGAATCAATGTCATAAGACCATTCTGACTCAGTTCAGTGAATTTATTGACTAAGACTACAAAACCTAAAATCAACTGGCAGATAAAGTAGCAACTACAAAAAACGTCCCACCTACTGTTTTCTGTGCTGATGGATCATGTTTTATCTTATAAACTCATCTGTCAAATCCGTGTGTTTTAACTTGGGCTTACTGTAAAACTTTCAAGTATTATAAAATTGCCTTGTAATTATCTTAGAAAGCAAAAGTACCAGTGGATATCACTGTAAACAAAATTTATAATTTATATAAAAATAGCATGTCCTTATTAAAAATACCTTTATTATACATACATACCATATAGGAAATTAACTATAATTACTACAGTTTGAGCATATAATTATTATGTATTTATTAATACATAGTCTATAATGGCATATTATGGCATGTTGTAAAATAAATATTATTCATGCCAGCTTTTCTGCTATTTCCTTCTTTGAACAGAGGAATTAAGAGAAGAGCAAAATATACCAATTACTCATTCGTTACATAATACATTAGAAAAAAAATTAAGCAGCTCAAGAGTAAGCTGAAGGCTTCTGGGAAGTCTGGTTCATACCTTATTGTGGTATATATTAGATTTTCTCCTTGTGTGTGCATGTGATATCTGCAATATCTGAGTCATGGCACAGGAAAGCAGTGATCAGCTGGACCAATCTCAGATCTTTTTTTCAAGGTGGGTACAGAAGAAGGACTGTTAATTGTTCTTAGCTGGATGAATCTTATTGTACAGTAGGAGTTAAGCTGAAGTTCAGCACAGTGCAGAATCCCTGGTCTCCTGTTTTCTGTCTTGAGAGGAGAAGAGGCATCATGAAGCAGTTTATCCTTCCTGGCTGGGTAGCACTAGACTGAGAAGATTCTCTGTAGTTTGTCAAGGAAACAAAGGAGACACCTTTAGGCACCTTCCAGTTTTTCATCAGAGAGAAGGGGCTGTTATCAACACCACCAACCACATTTTTATCTTACTGGGTAACGTGATACTTTTATGGTGATAGTATTTCTGATTGATTTGTATGCTGAGACAGAGTTCATGGCCATGTAAGAGCAATTTTCAGGGATGCATGGATGTTTCAGGCAGATATGTACCACAGACAATTACTCGGTGATATGCTGTCCAAACTCAGTATGTTTCTTCTGAGCACGTCTGCCTTCATCCGAAATCTCCACAGAAGGAAAATGAAATCAAACCTATTTCTTAACTAAAAGGCACAAAATCAAGCATTACACTGCTCTGAGCATCAGATGACATTGTATGCTGAGTAATGAGCTTAAGTTCAACTAATGCATGAAAGTATCCATAAACAGAACTAAACATACATGACTACATTCTTCTGAATGGCTGTGTAGGTGGATGTATCCCTTAAAAAAGTGTAAAGTTTATGACATTCTCTGAGCCATGATGCTTGCCTCAGTGCAATAATTCAAAACAGTCAAGAAACAAACCAGGCAGCAACACCTCTCAGCAGGGTGCTGGAAAGAGTAGGACAACTGTACCCTGTTTTGTCTCTTATTTTAGCATGGCTGTGCTGCTGCCGAAGAAATTCCAAGGTATGATGAATTCTGAATTGGTAGCCATTTTTCAGTCATGAAAATTGTAACAAATTTAAAAGCATCATCCTCTACCTTTTAGAATTGTGACAAAAACATACCTGTATATTTAAGTTGAAATTACAGATTAAAAGCTAGCATTTTAGGATTTAGGGGGACCCTCAAGAACTCAGAAAAAAGACTATTAATGTGTATTTTTAGTCATACCTGAAATCCTACTGACTGCAAAGAGACGATTTCTATGCCATGGGCATTGCAGGTCTGATCGACCCACCACTGAGAAATGCTGAGCATTCTTGAAGCTCCCATTCAGCAGCTTACTGAAGATGTTTAAAGCTTGTAGGACTGAGCTTGAGGTGGGAAGCTACTGTCAGAGAAGAAGGAATGAAAGAGATTAAAAGGATTTTTACTTCCTTCAGTTTTTTAGAAACATAGAATCATTAAGGTGTGAAAAGACATCTGAGATATTCAAGTTCAATCACTGACCCAGCACTGCGTCTTGTGTACAAGGCAGGACTTCTTTCATTTCAGAGGGATTGCATTAGGATGCTTGCAGTTTTAATTAGACCAATTTTAATATGACAAAAATCCAAATTTTATATATATATCTAAGTAGCAGATACATGTAAATACATGTAAAAAATCTTAATGTATTTTAAAGCCTTTCTTTATGTGTAATGTTGAAACTTTATGCAAGATAAACCTTTGTAAGTTTGGTCACACTGGACAGCAGCTGAGAAATGTTCTTAAAATGAATTAGCTGATCGATAAAATCTATCCACTACAAAATTATAATTTATTGTATGATATTTGAAAGAAAAAAGTCAGAAAAACTAACACTTTAAATACACGATCTTACACCTGAGCCAAGTACCCTGTTTTGGTGATGGCCTCATTATACCAAAGATGTGTCACTCACACTACACATTTTGTAGCCTGCTGAAGAACTGATAAAGAAATTTCAGTGCTTTGGGCAGAAGCAAAATACGTAAATATAGAAATTGGAATTAGAAATCAGAAAATTCAAGATAAGATTTTCAAAAGTAGCTTCCAGGTCTCAGGAATTTTAGTCTTTGATAGAACATAGAAATGAGGGTGGCCTGATTTTCAGAGACCAGAATTTTATGATGGTAACAGTCTTCAAAGCTAATTTGTTTTCTTTTGTTGGTTTCTTTCCTTTTTACTTTTTTTTTTTTTTTTTGAGAGAGAGACCCTGATGTCTAAAGTACACAATTACAGATGAAAAGCGCATTTTTTCTGTAGTCGTATCATTATCCGTCTACTCAGTGTTGCAAGACATAACTGATCCAGGGACCTAAGCAAGGGAGTAATTATTGGAAAGGTTAAGGCTGATGAGTTAATTTTTGAGGGGAGGCATAAGTGTCTCATTCTCCTAGACCTTGTAAGACCCAGTGGAACAAGACATGAATATTATATACATACAAAAACTTTCTAATTGATGTCCTGATCCTCCTCAGAGTCATCTGAACTCATTTTGGCAGATCAAGTTGCTTTTGTCTAAGTGCTTAATTACTGACTTACAGATCTCAGATTTTAAATCCATTAAATTCTGAGAGAACAGGATTTAAAACTTGTGTGGACAATATTGTCCTTAAAGAAGGACTTTTTAAAATGGATTTTTGTCCCTCAGAAAATCAAGTGGAGTTCTCTTTACAAAGGAAATATATTTGGTTTGAAATCGTAAAGGGGCTTTCAGCAGGGAATGACATCATGTTGTTTTCCAGAGGAGAAGTGTGGCAGGAGCCATTCTGGTGCACATGCGTGACCAGCACCATAAGCCTTGTTTCATGTTGCTTTTGTTTGTTTATATTAAAAGAACATTAAAATTGCATATTTAGCTACTTGAAAGCTAACACATGCCAGAATGAAAATAGTCTGTACAACCATAATTCAGCCTATTTCTGTAAATCAATTGTTATATAGTATTTAAGTGCATGATCGAATACTGGGTTTCCACTGGATCTTTCCCACACTCTATGAATGGGTATTTTATTTACTTTATTTTATTTATTTTATATTATTGTATTTTATTTTGTCTTATTTTATTCCTCAAATTTAGTGGAGGACTGATGGCACATTAGTTCAACCATTGCACAATACAAAATGATAAATTTCCTCCACTGGAAGGATTCGTTCTGTGGAAAGCATTTTTATCTTCCTTTCACTAGAATAGCTGACTGTGCAACACTTCTACAAGCTTGCTGTCCACAAAAATATAAACCACACCAGTAATATCCAGCTGCAAAAATTTGGGCTGAAATTACTTTCCCAGCCTTTATAACCTCCAATGTAACAGTAAAACTAGTGTTTTCTACGAGAAACTCTCTTCTATTTGCTACTTTTAAGCAGCTAGTACAGCTGAGAAAAGAGATAATTAGTAAACTCTTACTTCATCATCAGCATCTACAGGGTTGTAAAACCCAATATAGATCTAATACCTTTCTTGAAACCTATCAGGGGCAAAAGGATGGACTGGGTACTGCTGAGTACCAAACCAGAAGAAATGGAGTTTACTCAAAAGTGTGAAATTTCTATTAAAAAACCCCAAAAACCTGTCTTTTCTTCCAATAACCCAAGATAAATTTTCTGAGTTTCCCTGTGTTAGCTTTTGAGCAGTTAAATATGCAACCTTAATGGTTCTTTAATGTAAATGGTAATGATTTATAATCTTTCAGATAGAATCTTGAGTTTTCTATTCATTTCTCTCCAGGTGCCTTCAGTGGGAATATGCATTGCTGAAACGTGAGAGCAAAATATGGCCTTAAATACTCTGAGTATAGGTCTAATATTTAGACGTATTACAGACTACAATAAAATAAACATCGTTTATTGCTCCCAATACTGATCTACAGCAAACATTTTTCTAATTACTTCTATTTCTCCCTTGGCTTTTTTTCATAGATCTTCCCACACTATTACTTTACGTGCCAACGCTGAAACAGTTAATCTGAGGCTAAAGCCTGACTACTCTGATAAATAAATCTCCAAATTTCACCTGCTTGTACAGATCCAGAAGATTTCTGATTATTGTTTTTCTTCTTCTTCTTTATTTTAGGACAATTATATGCAGAAAGACGGGCAGCAAACAGCAGAGCATGAAAGCCATTGACGTTAAAATTGAAACCGATCCCTTTGTGAATGACCAATATGATGCTTTTTGTGTAAAGGATGAAGGTCAGCACTGGTATACTTTTGAAATAATGCAGAGTCATCACTGTCTTGCAACATTAAAAGTTTTGCCTTCAGTTTTTCTGCTGCTGAGAGAGAAAGAGGGAATATTAAGGGATAAATCTTCGTAGTAATCGCCCGCTACAAGAGCCAACTGCTGCAAACACACTGGTTGCAGTAAATAAATTGTGTTATCTTTTGTCTTTGCTGCAGTTTAGTGAGTTCAAACAGCACCACTGATCTGGAAGAACCCATTTTGGTGCTCACAGAACATACTTTATGGAAAGGAATATATCTGGCACCAGTCTGATGGAAAAGCCTGAAGCATGACCCTTACTCAGCACTGTAGCTGAGCATAACTCAGCAAGCTGGCTTCCAGCTGTAACGAGACACGCTATTGCTTATCTATCAGTATACAACATTCATATGCAAATAACTTCATTGCCTCCATTTTAGTTTAGTTTTGCTTTGGTTTGGTTTGGGTGTTTTTTTAACAAGTGTAGACCAGGCTGCTAGGACCACTGATATATCCCAGATGATTCTGAAAACCAAACTATTTCCATTGTAAGTTGGTGTTTTAATTTTTCGATATTTAAATTCCAGAACCCACAAGCAAAGATAAATTCTGAAGGCAAAAAGTAAATTGTTACTGATAGGCAGGATTGTGTAAAGAAATTTGGGAACCCCCAAAACAGATTGTTGGTGTCTGCAGTGAGTTTTTGCATCTGATTTCCAGGAAAAGCAAGGGTAAGCAGATGGCATTTACTGAGAAACAATAAGTTCATAATTCAGAGGGGCATTCTGACAAACAGTCAGTGGCAGCAGTGCGGATGAAAACGTGGTTGAAGTGCAATGTGGCAGAGGTGATGCACATTTGATGTGTACCAAATCACTCTTTTTAGAAATAATGATTTTAGCAGAGTTTGACTATCCTCTCGAGTAACCATGTGATGTCAACTCCAGTCTCCGTGCTGCTGTGAGCGACGCCAGCTCTGCCACCCAGTTGCTAATGTGGTGACACAAGCACCTTTGTGCTTTCTTCCATGCTGCTCCTCACATATAGAAGCAGCTCCCTGTAAACATCTGCAAAACTCTCTCATTGTCTTCCTTCAAATCTCTTTTGTCATCATCCTCCCCCTCGAGAAAAACCTTGCAGTGGGTGGGACAGCTGTGGGACGCTGAAATCATTGCTCTGGACACTATTGTTCCATTGTGCCCTTGTGCTCCCCTGTCTGTCCCCACCCGCTCCATCCGAGCTGACGCGTAGATGCTGGATCTCGGAGAAGGAGCTCCGTTTACCTTTTGCATTTGGTTGCTGCTCAGGGTAAAGGGGCAGACAAGAACGTAACCAGACAAGATTATGCTGGAAAGGAGTACTACATAGGACTCAGAAACAGCATGGTTAAAACTTTGGGGAAATTCAGATAATTTGCAAAGGAGGAACAATTAATGAAAAATTTATTTTGTAGAAGGCAGGGAATTTTCTGACGACAGAACAGGATGATCATCTCAATGCACTCATCAAGTAGTCCTTACACACAGAAACATTTCTGTGCAACTCTAAGTTTCCCTCTTCTTTAACTATATAAAAAATATGGGATGCAGAGCCGATGTTTGAACAGAAAGACTTAAGTGAAGTTGTGAGGCAGAGCCTGGTTTGTAGCTGGTATGAAAAGAGCAAAGTCCGGAAAGGAAACAGCCTTAACATTACAACAGTAACACACAAGCCAGCACAGAGCTGTTGGCTGATGGAAGAACATCCTCAGGGATGCCACTTCCAGTTTTATCAAGTATCCAGTAAGAAGCAGCAAGAGCAAACCCCACACCACAACCTCACACACAGTGTATCTGTTCTGATCTTACATACATGTGGCTAATAACTACACATCTAAGTTTGGATTAATGAGTTGTTTCTTACTTGAGGCCTCATGAATATTTTTTTTAGTCTTAGAAATGTGGACATCACCTTTAATCTATACATTTGCAATTATAATATCGTAATACATTAGAGTTAAGTACAAAAGACAAGTTGTTTTGCCCTGCTGAAAGTGATAAATCCCAGATTTCTTACGTGGAGACTTTTGTCCCCATATTAATTTCTCCCAGCCCTTTCATTTCTTTTATATCCGTGCAACCAATAATGAGCAGACAGCAGCTTTCCTTCCTTGTCAGACTGAGATGAGCCAAAGACTCAGACAGACTAGTAGGTTGAAAACAGACAGAAGGAACAGTCACATCAACCTCTACTTCAGAAAATAAGCTGACTTTAGTAACTCTTTGCAACTCTACTTTCAGTTCTCAGGACTGTGCAGAATGCATCTCAAACCGCCATGAAAGTTCTAGTACAAACCATCACAAATTAACTTCTTAGCCCTTGATTTATAACTAATGTTTACTCAATTAACATTTACCATGCAAATGAGTTGAGTCAAATTCCTTAAGCATAAACCTCATCATGCCCCTACACCAGGGCAGTAGTCAGATGCTAGCAAGAGCTCTGGGTGTGCTTACAGCATCAGGCTTTTACAAATGAAAGTCTCGAAGAGAGAGTTTTTTGGTTTTTTTCTGAAATGGATTTTGTTCTGTACACACAGAAGAATCACAGAGGTTGTTGAGACTAAGAGTTATCTTTTACAGGGAATTGATTCTAAGGGTTCTGTTTGACAAGGAAAGATGTAGCTGTAATGTTTTATGAATGCTCTGAGCATAGCTGCAGTTTTCACAGTACAGAGAAATGTGTCTTCTCAGCTTCTCATGAACACACGTTTTATGCAGCCATTAGAGTCAGCAAGACAACTCTGTACAAGCTCAGGATCTGCTGAGATCAGAAAGTTTCCCTCTCAGCCCTGAGTGCCAAAAAATATCTCAAAATATATTAGATTCTGCCAATTCTGAAAATGCAGTACCACACATAAGTTAGATCTGGCACACAGAGCTACTATCTCTATCAAAGTTCATAAGAAAACACCTCAAAGTGTAAAGCAGATAAAGCAAGAAAACCAGAAAGCTGGAATTTTTCCTGCCTTATTTTTTTGTAATACCACATACCGTTCAATTCCATATACATACATACATACATATACATATATAAAATCATCTTGGTTTTCTTTCTTATTTTTTTATTGCAGCAAAGGAAAGATCTCTTTGTTAATAACCCCCAAGTTTTACTGGTTCTTTCTTTCAGTGACCCACTGATATTTACAGGCAACAAATAAGATCTGTTCCATAAGGCTTTGATTTGCTGCCACCACAGGAAAACTAAACAGGCAGCAACTTGTAGTAGAGTACAGCATAAATAGCATAAATGCAAATCAAATTTTTTAAACATGACTGCTGGCTCCAGATATCCATCAAAGCTTGATGGCTTATGTACATATTTCAGTTAGCCTTTTTCAGCAGTAAGAAAAAAAGAAATTAGTGTGTTCTTTACAGCAAATGTATTAAGTGTGCTTTACAAGAGCAGTCAAACTGCAGTTCGCTTTGTGTAGTGTTTGAACAATTTCTTTGTATTTGTCATGCTTTGCTGGAGATACAATTTTTTTTTGTAGTGATGCAGCTTTCTTTTTCAGAGCTTTGCATACAGCTAATTCCCACTTCTCTGGTGATATCACTTAAACTAATAAAGTCCTACCAAGCCCTGTGTGATGTAAGAGGTGTTGGCATCCTAGCACTGGCAGCTTACAAGCAACACTTACAATGGCTATGATTGAGTTTTGATTCTTTGTACTCAGTACTTTTATCCAAACAGAAAAATTCCATGTACTTTAGGGTCTCTGCAATCAAGAAGAAAAATAAACATCCTCACTCATCTCATTCACAGGCCTGACAGTTAAGAGCTGCATTTTCTAATTTCTTAATGACAAGATGACATCCTAAAAATTCCAGTGGCCTCTCTGCAAAAACTCTGCTGAATTGGACAGTTGTAACAGGAGATGTTTTCTGTCAAAGCGGGTGTCTCATGCCAGCTTTCAGAGCATGGTAGACAGTTAAAGCAGCAATTGTAGATAATCAAATCTCCGTAAATTCCTGGTTCTGCCAGGTGATGTGGAAGCTGAAGTCTGCATCTTTTTCATGTTGATTTTTTTTACATTGATCTTAGGCTATCCTTTCTGTAGACAGAATTTTATCAAGACATCTCAAAAAAAAAATCTTTACAGACCAGGGGGATGCTCGTAGTTCAAATAAAGATGCTTCTCCTGTATTCTGGACTGGGGAGGAGAGTTGCTGTGTTCTTAAAATCACGTGTGCCAACTCTTTTCCAGAAGTCACCTATCACAAACTCCTTTCCGCACACATTCTGGGGTTAAAGTTACTATTCTGAGGAGGTATTTTTCCTAAATGCCAATCACGACTGAATGTGCTAACTCAATTAACAGGAGGCCTCTTTAGTCTCATGTAAGAAATAGTTACTGAGTCTCTAAGAGGCCTGTAACCAGAGCTGTGACTAGCCCTAACATATCTGTGCTCAGCACTCATATATTTGCTGTGCCACTTATTCTCATTCATTTACCAGATGTTGACTCTGTTCTGATTTCTGCACATGTATATTGATGTCTTTCTTGACTGTAGTGGTGACTTTCACTCCAGGAGACAGTCTGTGCCAAATTACTGCTGACATGAGGATCTCCTGTGAACTTTAACTAATTTCCTTATATCTGTGCTGTGCTGTCTTGCTCTGAGCCCAATCCACTCTCACTTACTGGAGGTCAGTTAACAACATATGGAGCCCTGTTACGTGTTTGACCTCAGTGTCAACATGTAGAAAATTCTGGAAGGGTCACGATGTCCAGAAGCCAATTCCGAGTTTCCAGATCAAGAATGTGATCCTGAACACAAGCAGGCAGAGCATGGGACCTGCTTGATACTCTGCTGGATGGCCCTGGAGTATCAAGCAGACCCGGCTTTTTTATTGAGAAGCATGAACCAGGCCTAATTTTTTAGCAAGTACTAAGAAAATATGCTGGTTTATGGGAGGATAGATGAGGGACAAATCAGTGCTCCAGATGGATGGAGGAGCCCAGCCCTCATCTACCAACACCACCACTGCAGGCAACCCCTGTGGTCACCTTAACAAAGAGCACTACTGTTCCTCTACATGTCAAGCTGCTGCTAACACACCCTCTGTCACGCTTCGTGGCCCAGATCTGCCTCCTCTCTTCCAGCAAGAAAATGGCCTGAATGCCAGCACTGAGCACAGACTGTTGTTCCAAATAAGCCCATGCTCTTCCAGCTCCTGGTACAAAGGCTGCAGACAAAAACCTGAAGCCTGTCCCCAGAAGTGGCTCAGTTTGATGAGCTGCTGTGCCAGTGTCACTTCTGTATATGTGCCAGAAAGAACAGGTTTGGCAAAAGGCTGAGCAGGAATTGTCATAGCAACCGAGACTGCAGCAGGACGAGGAGCCATAATATGCTGTAACCTGGAAAATTCCTGTACACTTTATGAAGGAGAGGACAGCAGCAAAATGTATGTAGGAACTTGAGTTTGTCTTTGCAGTGTATCAGCTTCCACTTATGCTTGCCCATCAGTGTCACTCAGTATGTTCTGCAGCAAAGGCATGACCTTACAGAGCCTCATGTGAGAGAGTCAAAAGTTCCCCAGACAGTGTTGGTCCATGAACATCTTTAGAATTTCTGCTTTTCTTTCTATTCATGCAACAGCCAGATCTCTCTTTTAGGCTCTCATAATTCAGATACCATGTCTGTTGTCAAATTTTACTGTAAAGATCCCTTCAGCTTTCTTCTTTCCTGGAAGGTTATAATGTGTTTTTTGAATGTGTTTGCCATAGTTATCTAAAGTGTTGCTTTTCTGCTTCCTCTGGCAATGGGATTAAGAAGCAAGGCTTTGTAGATAAGAATACTCTCTGATGTATAATTGTCCCATACAGCCTTGGGATCAATACTTCTCTCAGAACAGATACACAGCTCCCATTTGTATGGAAGGAAGTAGCTACATAAATAAAGTACACGAAATGCACAGCTCTGTAGCCTTCCTATGAGGCGATAAAATAATTTTTTTATACCTTTCATCCACATCAATCTCTATTCATCCGACCAGTTCACAGGAAAGGCATTAGCTGCTAAATGCCCCTCACTTCCTCGGATGCCAAACCTCCATAAAACTCTATATAAACTGAGCTTTGTGTAGCCTCAAAAGCTTGTTTTTTCTGTCAGTGTGTGTGTGCATAACTCCCACTAACTTCTGAAGGTGTTAGACAGTATATATATATATATATGTGTGTGTGTGTACCATACAGAGAACAGGCTTCAAAGCTTTGACTTCAGTAGCATATCCCTTATATTAGTGGCAGATATTTTTCAGCATACCCAGCTGAGAAGTGGTTGTCAGGTCTATCAGACAATTTCCAAAAGCCTGATCCAAAGGAACTTTCACAGAATGTGGATATTTATCATAGGATTTTCATTTCACTGCAAGGTAAACAGCTGGCAAAAGAAATACATCATATTTCTAAATAAGCATGTATTTACCTATGCCTGGGTCAGAAGTGGGTAGATGATGGGAAAAGCTGCAGCCTGGGACTCTCAAGGATTTTGCAGAATGTCCCTGGGGCAAAAGCAGGAAAGCCTGAGCTTTCGCAGAAGGGAGATTGAAAAAGCTTTTCTGTCAAGCCTATTGCCCACTGAAAACCCTGGACATGAACTGGTGTCAATCAAACTGTTGCCTGCAAGATCTTGTGATGATGATGCCCTGAAAGTGGACTCTAGTAAAATAGCAAGAGTGTTCTTTGAAAATGTTTCTCCTTCTGCATGTTTAGAAGCATAGTCTTGGAGTTTTTTCAGCTTCTAAACAAAAGTCTTTTCAAAGAATGCAGTCTTTGCTTTACCAGCTAAGCAACCAGGTTTTTGTACCAAGGCAAACTATTTCAACAAGAGATATCAATACTAGAACATAGACCCAGCCCTGTGTTCCCCTTATCCCATATAATTATCAGAACTCATGAGCCTTTTAATTTTGTTTGTTCTGTATCTGGACAAAAGCAGGTTTTGGATCTTCAGTTCCTTTGGCAAGAGGAACAGGGTTTTTTTCCTAACACAGTCAATAAGGGTTCTAGAACCACTGGAAAAAATTCTCAGATCTGAGAATGAATATAGAAGTGATAATTTGTACCAACACTGCAGACTTTGCCCATTGGGTTTCTTGGTAAAATCCATATTCTGGCATTACAGGTTTTTTTTGTTCGTTTTGTTTTTCTGTAACCAAGAGGTATCTATTCCAAAAAGGACTGTAAAAAACATGGAGGAAAAAGGGACATGGCAAACCCCTTCTGAACAGCTCTTTTCAGAGAGGAAAACCTTTGAGAAAAGGTCTTCACAATGCTTTAAAGTTCTCTAGAAAATCTTGATTTGGCTTGTTAACAATGGCCAAGATCATTCAAACCTGAAAAGGAGAGTTAAAATTCAGTTTACACTGGTGGTGGCAGCTGTCAGCCTGCCTCCCCTCCGCACTTCTTTAATGCAACAAAAACCAGTTTTGTTCTTGTTCACAGTAATTTTTCTTCCTGGCTTCTAATGCTGTCAGCAAAAATACTATCAAACCTCTTGTTGACTTTTATACCCTGATAAATTTAGCTTTTCAGATTCTCACATTCAGCAGAGCTATGTTACCCCTGGGTGTTCTTAAGCTGATGAGCACAAGTCACTATTTATTTTAGGGTGTCTCTAGCCTAAAAAGGGAGATTTGAATATCTGGGAAGATACTTGATTTTGAGAAAGACTAGAAGATTAGAGGTAGTCTGAAAACTGACTGGTGTTGACCTGGACCTTTTCTTTCTGTGGATGTGGACTGGTCCATTGCTCAGCCTCTGCTGGCTTCCTACAGCGTAGAAGAGATCAAAGTGCCAGTATTAAACAATTCCACAAGCATTTCTGTGGTTAAGAAAAATTACTGTGCCCAAGCTGTTGCTTTCCAGTCCCAACCTGTCCAAGCCTTTGTTAGCTTTTGTAGAATCAGGCAGGGAAGACAGCTGTGATTTGGCATCCTGACTTGTTTGAAACAAAGCCCTTCTAGATGCATGACTGTCAGACACAAATAACATCACGGTTATCGCATCACAGTTATAGCCCAATTTATACCTTCCCAATTACAGCTGGAAATAATTGTGAAGGGACATAAGGGCGTGAAACAGATGAGATGTACAATTTCTGTGGAAGTGTATAAGTTTATCCTCAGGGAAACTCTTAGCACAGCCGTTAGCACTGCATTAAAAGACTATCGCAAAGTCTTTACAATATCACCTCTTTTTTCCTTTCAGACAAGCCCTGTGGGGACCCGCCGTCCTTCCCCCACACCATCCTGCACGGGCACACTGGCTTTGAGATGGGAGACGAGCTGCTGTACGTTTGTGCCCAGGGATACGTCATGGGCAACAAGGAGACGGCGTTCACGCTGCTGTGCGACAGCTGCGGCGAGTGGTACGGGCAGGTCCAGGCCTGCGTCAGAGGTGAGCTCACCCAGCGCTCAGAGCATCCCTCCGCGAGGGCACAGCCTAACCACACGGTTCCAGGCTTGTAGGGCGTGTCCTGGGCACCAGCAGTCTCGGTGAAGGCCTTGGGGAATGTCTTAGCTGGCCCAACAGGAGTTTTACAATCCCATCGGTAGACATCTCCAAGAAACCACAGGAAAAAAAGTCTTTCTTGTACTTATATGAATACAAATTTTCTCTCTAGGTAGCAGAATCCATTCAATATAAAAAAATCTTTTAAGTTCTTTACTTTGTCCCCCAGCTTTTTTGTAAGAAGTCAGTTTGTCCGCTCAGAGCTTTTACTAGGTCTTTCCTTTAGCTTTAACATTCTTTGAACTTCTGCCCTTACACATATGATAAATGCTACTTCCTTCTGTCAGGTTGGGAACATTAAAGACCTATGTAAGTTAAGAGAGCTGTCTGTGCCACTCAAACTGTGACCCAAAAAGTGTATGATTTTTTAATTTGCCCCAATAAAAAGGCAAACATTTTTTATGCTGTACCGTGCCTCCAGGACTTTTGTCTACAAACACAAGAGTAGCTGCCCAGATATTTACTCCGTTAAAAAAAATGAAAGTGGATTTTCTTACCAAATGACTTGACTCAAGAAAAGACTTTTCTAAAAAAACCCCAAAACCACAAAACCCCCAAGCAAATTGTAAAATGACATTTCCTTAATTTAAAGCCTCAATAAAATCCACCTTTATGTGTTAAATTCTACAACAGTCTTTTAACCTTCCCTTGTTTAAACATAGGCTAAACAGTACCACGAGTTCAGGTGTGGATGTAATCTGAATTCTGCTTTCTCATGTTACCTTGCTCAATGCACAAACCCACCATTTTTTCCAGTATTTAAGAATGGTCATCAGAGAATCTTAGTATTTTTTGAGAAGGATATCACATCTTTAAGGTAATATTTCTGGCAAAATAGATAAATTTTAAGCAAAGGAATGGGCAGCTGTTGGGTAGCTGAGCTATCTGTATGGGCTGGAGTTAGTATATCCATTTCAGAACCTATACATTCCTTAATGCCCTTAAGAGGCTTGCAAGGAGTTATTTTTACTCATGAATATACCATCAGGCAATGGATAATCATGAGAAAAGGTCAAACTTGTTCTTAGTAGAAATAGGTCATGTCTGTGCACCAGGGAACCAGATTCTCAAACCCATCCAACTGGTGTAGATACAAAAAAAAATTTAAAAATTAAAGCACCAGGGTTTCTCTGAACTGTTTCAGCTTCTAACATTGTTTTTACAAGCAGCAGTTCAGATGATCAAGCAAAACAGTGCAGGGCATAAAGACGGAACATGGAGGGGAAAAGGAGAAAGAAGAGTATCTACATCTGATCACAGAATAAAGAATCATGGAACAGTTTGGGTTGGAAAGAACCTTTAAAGGTCATCTAGTCCAACCCCCCTACAATAAGCAGGGACATCTTCAGCTAATCCAGTGGGTCTGAGTCTCTTCTAATCTGCACCAAATTGATAATTCTTTTTCTTTCACAGAGGTTAGTGGAAATGCTAACTTCATCACACATAGACATAAAGCTATATTACACCAAAGTAAGGAAGGGAAAGAATCAGGCCATTTAAGCTGTGTGTGTTTCACTGTTTTCTCTGGATAAATAGTCTATTTCCCCTGTTTTGCCTGAGCCTTTCACATAACTGCAAGGGAGAGAAAAATATTTTTAAAAGAAATAGGAATGTGTGGGTGTAAAATCACAAACATCAACACTGAAACTTGGGAGCAGATGTGATATAGTGGATTATGATTTTTTAAATTATTTGAATGCTAGGGACCTTCCTCTGATTAATATTTTTGAAATGCATTAAGGACATGGGATAGAAAATACAATAATTGTTCAAGTAATAGTTATATATTTAATCCCCCTGATCATAATTCTTTAAGAAAGAAAACTTTACAGGATGATTAAAATGTGTGATACTAGGTTTCATTATTTTTAAACAAAGTAAGAATCCAGTGAAAAAGAACAACAGAAAAAGGAATTTAATTAAAAGGAACCCAATTTAGAGTTGACTGGTATTTTGGGGTCATAGGAGAGAGAATATCAGTTATTAAGTACTCCAGAAGTCAGCACACAGACTGATTTTTAAGTCCTTTGAGGCAAGAGAGCACTCCCCTGTCACAAAGGTTAATGATGGGACTTAATGGAGAATTTATACTCCGGTTGGCAGACTGGACCACTTCTGTCCTAACTGGCTGACATCAATGGAAAGATGTTCGTGAAGCCACTACAGTGAACATTTAAGTGCTATGTTTAGAGCCTGGTAAGATGATACAGTGCCCTTGTTCTGCATCTGCTCTGGGTGAGCAACAGGGAAATGCGAAGTGGTCCCGATGCTCTTACCCCAGCACAAGGGGACCACGGGTACAAAACTCTGGTCAGAGCATTGAGAGATATAAGGCCTGTTCCTACATCTTGCACTGTCTCTGAGACTAGGGACAAGTCACTATACTGCTCTCTGCTGCTTACTCCACCTCTTCTGTGGAAGAGTGATGACATTTATCCAATTTCATAAAGCTTGCTGGGGTGTGTGGGTGTTACACCTTGAGTACCATTGTTCTACTTGGTAACTGCCCCATTATAATACCCAGCTGTTCAGGCAGAATATCAGACTAAACAGCAATAATTGCATGTTTTCCTTGTTTGTGTAAAAACATCAGACTGGTTTTACATTCCCAGTTGCTCACACTGAGCAAATATGGAGTCACAGAACTATCATCATAGCAGTGTCTAAATATAGCACTTAAATGTTCTTTGAAGTCTCTTTGTGATCATCTTTCCTCTCTGTTTTGATCCAGTAAGAAGAGATACAGTCCATTCTGGCACCTGGGATATAAGTGTACAGCCATACAGTCGGCAGTTTTGCAAATTAAAGCAAAAAACCCCACCCCATTTATAATCAAATAGACATATAATGCAAAATACGTGGCAAAACTTGGCTATGGGCATAACTGAACAAAATAATTTTGGGGTTATATTAAGTGGATTCTGGATACAGTAAAGTATGATGGAAATTTAAGTGGATTCTGGATACAGTAAAGTATGATGGAAATTAGGAAGGCAGTACATTACAAATGGCTGTAATGTACATTGTGCACACCAGGTAATAGACAGTAATTTTTAATTAATATGGCTTTTAACAAAAAAAAGTGACTCTGTTTCCTGTAATTCCTTGTCATGAAAAGATGCTGTGTTCTAGCTGGAAACACAGGGATATTCAGCCCAACAAAGCAACCTTAAGGAGAGAACAGGGAAATACTCGGATTTTTTTACTATTTTTTTACTACTTTTTTAGTTTACTGTTTTCCCTGTTTCTGTGGAGAGAATGCATTTGTTTCACAAAATATATCCTGAAGAACATTGTAGTAAGGTCGGAAAGCAGATGTATATGTGCCATGCTGTGGCTGTCCTGCAAGCACAGAGACTAAACTGACAATTGCTAAATGACATTTGTTTTTTTCCCAAAATAAACCATGAGTTCAATATCAGGAGCATTAATACCAACACTTCAGTGGCGGGGGTCAGGGCTGGACTGCATTAGGCTGCATTCCCTAGGGTTTGCTTCCTCAAAGAGAAGGCAGATGAGACGGCCGGGAAATCATGCTCCATCTCTGCCCTAAAACTGGCTCAGAAGAATGTCATATATCTGTCATTCTCCCTGGATTGTTTTGGGTTTTTCCAGCTATATGCTTGTGGCAGGAGAGTCCCTGTCTTCTACACATCTGAGGAATCTCTCCAGTGATAACACTTGGATATACATCTAGTATGTTCCAAGGTAGTCCAACTTTTCCACACTGAGGACCATCCTTCTGATGTCAGTGTAAGGAGGATTTGGCTGATTTTGACCACTGAATCTGCAGCTACTAGTCTTTTTGCCTGGCTCAACAATTCTCATTACTTCAAACATTACTTTCTGAGTTTTCAAGAATTATATTTATTCACATTCATGTGGTCTGTAAACACGACTAGTTGGCACAATTTCTTTTTGGTTTTTTATTTTTAATGAGGAGAATCAAACAAAATGTCTCTGGCTTTTGATCTTATTTGAGAATGTGCTTTTTTTTTCATTCTGAGAGTGCAAAGGAAGAGTTGTGACAGACAAATATAATCAGGTACAAATATGTCCATGGCCTGTCAAAACAATTGTTATGACAAACTTTGGTTCCCTTTTCAGGCCTGTCACTGAGGGGTTGTATTACATTAATGTAAAGTATCGATCTGGCATGAACTGATTCTGCCAAATGGAATAAGTTAAAAAAATTTTGATGGGTTATTTATTTATATTAGCAGGCTTTCTGCTGGAATAAAAATCATCCTCTTTCTTGTAGCTATTGCAAAAGACAAAAGGCAACACAGTTTCTGTCTTGCATATTGTGGTTGACTAGAGAAAACTTTTTGTACCTGATCCAAACCAAATGGATAAATCTTTGAGATATTGTAGTTCACAAATCTGACTGATCTTAGACAAATTAGTCTACATGTTCTTTTCCTTCCCACCCTTAAAGACAGATGTTGTCTTGTTAATGTTTGCTGTAGCTACTTTGAGATTCTTAGAATAAAGATGTTTTTATACAGTACAAATGTTTATAATGATGGTCTATAGAGAATCAAGTTTCAATTTCCTGTACTCCAAAAATACACCCATAAATATGCAGTGCACTTTATGGTTGTCCAAAATAGCAACACTCAAAATAGAGCTTGGATGCCAACATGCTATCTAGAAGAAAAATTAAACTGAACCTAGAGTGTGGAAAACCAGACTCTTTGTTTCTGCCTGTCTCTATGTTTGGTCACTGTTTTCACATTAGGATCAAAAAAAGTGAAGGACATGAAAGCTCTATAGGACTGGATGCTTCCCAGAAAGGATTAATTATGAATTAAAAGGTTTTTACCTTTTAATTGAGCTTCACAGCTTTGGTAGTATGTCATTTCAGCATCTCTTGCTGTAAAGTGTTCATTTCAGACTCAGTAATCCCTCAGACAGTGAATTAAAACTCACTGATCATTGAGTCTGCCAGAGGAGGATATGGTCAAGATGTAACAATGACCAAATATAGAAAGATTTTTGTCTTGGATAAATGAATTTCAGTTCTGGCTCTTCTTAAAACCAGACCTGCCTAGGTAGAAAGGTAGAAAGGAAGATGCAAGCACTTTTAAATCAAGTTTGGTTTTGGTTTTTTTTTTTTTGCTAGTGGTTTTAAAAATGTGTATGAGTTAACAGTTACAACTTTTTGGATAAGAGGTGGAGCTGAATCTAGTTTGGTTGTTGCTCTTCAGTACCAATACTAAAATTCAGGGAACTGGAGAGTTCAGGAAAGTGCTGAGGAGGTGAGCAAAAAGAAGTGCAGAAGTTGTGCGATCTATTCCTGGAAAATCAAGCTCACGGTGGACTTAAAAGATTGTCATGGTAACACAGAGTCACTAAACACTGAGTCCAAGTCCCACTTGAAGGTCTGAGGCCCAGAAGAAAGAATAGAGTATTATTGCTGTGCAAGTCAATCCAGGATCATATAAATCAAAGCTTCAGAGTAAGGGGGTCTGTGTTTCCTTTGATGGTTAGAGAGCTCAATAGCTGCTTTCATTCCGGCATCCCATAAGCTAACATTAGTTATGTTGATGGTCTTTTCTATAAACTCTACAAATACGGGAGATTGAATATGAAAATATGTTAGAGCAGCTTTACAACTTGGGCCACAATCTGATTGTGAGAGGGAACAAGACTCCCTTATGTGGTGACGAGCAGTGCATAATGAGCTCCAATCTCAGGATCTCTTTAGACTACAATGGGCTTTTTCTTCCCTCAGCTCTGCTTTAAGAAAACACCAATTCATTTCTCTGCAGGCAGGATCAGGCCCAAAGACAGCAAGGATTGATGGAGACTCGACTGATGGTTCAACAAACCTTTAATATGTTCTGATAGAGTGAGGACTTGCATTTTCTTAGAAGCACATGCTTTTTCCTGATATGCCTCCATAGGACCTTCTCCTAGAGGGCTGAAACTACATGCCAGGAGAAACACTAAAACGAAAGAGCTTAAAAATCTATAAAAAGCATGTTACTACAATTGTTAAGCACTCACCAGTGACCCACTCATACATAAGGTACTGGTCAACAAAGTGAATACTAGCTGCCCATTCACACTGCTAACTCAAAAATAGGTCTGGAGGAAACAATTAAAGCACATGGATATAATTTTTGTTTGTGGATGTGTATGCCTGCTCTAGAACACCACAACACAAAAATTACTGTTTGAACCTCAGCTGGATTACCGCAGCGTGAAAAGCAAAGAAGTGGAAAAAACAGAGGTTACAAGAGACACAGAGGTGAAGACAGACTGGTGCAATGATTCAACTCAAAAAACAAAACAATGACCATAACAGCTGGTAAATGGTGACTTCTCACATTATGATGTTCCAGTTCATATCCATGCAACAGACACCTATAGGCTGTCCTCAGACACACTGGATTTTGATGAAGCAGGCATGCCAGATATCAGCTTCTAGCAGGAGTCTGGATGATAAGAGGATAAAATAGTTTGAGGCACCATTTCCATGCAAAGAGAATGCCAGCCAGGTAGCAAAATTCTGAAGTGAAACCAAGAGAAGGGACAAAGTGAGACTAATGTTTGATGGTTAGTAGAAGTGCTACATTGTGATGGATAGTGCCATGCAGAACTTCATGAATATGTTGTTAAAATGCCTTGGTATTCAGAGTTATCCTCCATTCATTTGCAAAAGTCTGAAATACTACTGGAAAAGATTTTAGGATTAATTAGAAAAGTGAAAGTCCTACCAGGAAGCTTTCCACTCTAGGAGCTGTATTCCCCTGACTGTTAAATCACCTTGCACCAGACAGAAGTTTTTCCTGCTTTGGAGAAGATCTAGAGGATTACACAAGCAGATGAGGACACTGGGACCAGGAGGGAGAGAGGTCTGTTGTTGGCACTTCCTGTGAGAGGAGAGGACCTGCAAAGAACATCCAGCTCTCCAGCATGATAGCTTTTACAGAGGTATTAACTCTCTGCAGGCTATGTCACAGATTTGGGTTTCCTTAGCATAACTCCTTTGGTTTCTGGTAGACCCAGACGCTATTCCAAGGAAAATACCTTTTGCTAATGCTCATTCTGTTTTGGCACCTGGCTTAAGCTGTTCTGGCATAAAGTGAGCTGGTGTGAGCTGTATCACCGCTAAGTGGTTTTGGTCAGACTGGTTTGACAATATTTCTAATCTTTCTTAAGAGTAGACCAAATATGGCTCTGCCAGAAGTCTGGGAAGCAGTCTCCAAGGAGAATGTGACTCAGGCGGAAATTGAGGTGGGCCCCAGATGAAAATGTAATTCGAAATTGGTTGAGTGTAAAAAGGCAAAAAAAGATAAGGCTTTATGAAAGCAGTGATCTGTAACACAGGTTCTCCTATCAATTTCTTGTTTCCCGTGTCATGCCAGGTCTATTGCTCCACTGCCCTCACAAAAGACTAAACACCCTCTTAAAAAGAAAAATTCTCACCATGATTCAGTTTGTTTTATTTTCCATATCCCAAGGCACTATTTTTTATGACTTTTAATGCCAGCATAAATCTCAGAAATTACATCAAGTTTCTATGGAGTAAAACTTGTGTGAGCTGAAAATCAACCACCCTGTCTAGTTTGGAAAATTTTTCTTTGAGCTAAGCCTTTAGAATAGTGGAAGAAATATAAATTACAATGCACTATTCCATTCAAATACAAACATTTATCTTCATGATTTGAGTCAAGTCTATTTTGCTATGAGTGGTAGGTCTTTTGAGTATTTCTAAATCAAACTCAAGCTTTGCAATGAATCTGCCCCTCTATTGCACTAAGTTTTTTTACCAATTTGGTTTTGTGGGGTTTTTTTCTCTTTTCTCCATGGCAACATTTAATTCCTTAAAACTGAAAGCCTGAGAGTTGATTACCAACAGACAGGATTATCATGCTAACTAGGTGTTAGGCTTTAAGTGTTGGAGACAGAGTTTTCCAGCCTTGCAGGGTGCATCTTGCTTTCTTCAGATGAAAACAAGCAGAACTCAGTGTCAGCCTTGGTGGTGAAGTCTGCCTCAGTCAGCTCTGAAGAACTCTTACGGAATAAGAAATCCTGTTCGGGCCCCGGGTGTTGTATCACTGTAACACCAAGGTGATTGAAGAAAAGCAGTATACTGATAAGAATGTACCTTGATATCTTGAGCATAAGGTACTGAATATAATTCTTTAAAATCATCTGGCTCAAAAGGGGTGAAGTTGCTGTAACACTTTTAGTTTTGTCTGGTTTTGTTTTTTTTTATTACCAATTAGTAAGTGATTAATTTTTGCTATATGTTTCTTTCCACACACATTGCTTGAATAAGATGAAGGTTTTTTCTCAAGTCTGGCAAAGAGTCATACTAGGGAGAGAAAAGCTTTGAGAAAACAATAAACAATTGAAAGAAGTCCTCTAACTGCAGACACTGAGTTAATTATATGCATTTTTTAATCTGGAAAGGTAAGACATCAGCAGTTAGCATTGACACCTATTGTGATTTTTAAATAAACCTTGAAATTGAGTAACAGCTCAAAGACCATGCCTTTTCAAATAAACAATAACACAGAATGAAAAATACTGCCTAAAAGTCACTTCTCATTGTACCTTTCTTCTTGGCTTCTTGTAATAAATGAGCTCAGTGCTTTTCCAGAGAATTAAATGTTGGCTTATGAGGGTTTTTTTTAATGTTTCTAGATGAAACCGAGGCACACATTGACTACGAAGATAACTTTCCTGATGACAGATCAATACCTATTGTCGAGAATGACCATGGCAATGGCAAAGAGGAAATCAAGCAGGAGCAAATGCAGCTTTCCTTCAGTAAAAGTTCAGAGGAAGGAAGAACTGGAAGTACCAAAGGGGTTACTCAGCATACAGACATTTCTGAAAAAGGAAGCAGGGCACCAACTGAGTCCCCCGTGTCACTCCTAAGCCAAAAAAACTTGTTTTGGTTTCCATCAGAAACTTTCAGTGAGCCTGAATCAGAGAAAGAGACAGGTGATTCCACTAAAGCACAGTTTTCTGAAGGTGATAACCACATTGGGGTGAAGACAGCCTATGACGAACCTGGTGCCAAAATGTTTTATGACAGTGAGGATTTCCCTATTGGACCTATTCTCACACCTAATGATACAAAGACAGCGATGGATGCAGTTGCCATCACTGATGAGTCGTGGTTAGATGGATATCCAGTAACACAAGAGGTGGTGGAGGATGATGAAGAGGAGGGGGATAAAGTTGACGGCTCGATGGGAACAGAAGACGACGTCGTTCTCACAACTGATCAACCGAATCACATGGAAGTAAGAAAATCGGGAAATGGCAGCCCAGCTCCAGAGGAAGGGCTAACACAGATTGTGGCAGCCACAACAGGGACAGACGATGAAGGGGCTAAAGAGACACCAGTACCACTCACGTCGGTGAGCGGTCTGGAGAGCGTTAGTGTGAGCAGGGGTTACGATGATGCCGCATGGGAACATCCGGCTGCATCGCTGGAAACTGCGACTCAGGAGCCCAGTACAACGATCCTGTTTGACATAACCAGCTTAAAAACATCCATGTCAGAAACCTCTGTGACGGTCAGCCCCTCCGATCACACTCCATACCTAGAACCAAGAGACACAACCACCTACTCAGAACAAGTGGCAACCACTGCACCATCTCCAGACATCATTACTGACACAGCGTCCCAGGAATTAGCTGAGCAAGAAAATCTCACCCAGGGCCTTGGAGAAAAGCCCGTTCCCACTTCTGAACCATGTGAGGGAGAGGATTGTCCCAAGTCCAGTAAAGGTGCTATCATAGCAGTAGTAGTGATTCTTCTCTGCTTGTTACTGGTTGCAGCTGCACTGGCTGTGTGGTTTTTCAAAAAACGGCAGCAGAAAAATTCTGTCTATAAACTCAATGGAAGGTGTCAGCCCAGACATCACTGTTACCACCACTACCACCACCAGCACATCGAAATGCAGAAAGTCTAACCAGGGGCCTTTTGGCAGAGATCAGAAGAGAAAACATACTGATGCTAGAAGGATCACATGACTCATGGATGCTAAAATCCAGCAGTGCAGAAAGCAGAAGAAAAAAAGAATGTTAAAAGAACATAGAAGACAGAAAAGGTTTCATCCTTTTGAAATTGCAGTTTAGCATATTCGACTTTTCAGAGCTAAAGAATCTGTACATTTTTATCACAAGGGTCTTTTGGAGACACCAGCAGGACACAGCGTGCTCAGTAGTACATCTTCAATTTGTTCTGCTTTTACATTTTGCTCCTATTAATAATAAATTAATTGATTAATTTCTGTGTTACCTGGTTCTAATATAATGGTAGGGCTGGTCAGGCCTGTTTGGTCTGTTCTCAGTGGAAGAGGAAAAGAAGGAGGGAAGAATAGAAGAAGGATGTTTTTGGAGCAACCAGGTATTTGGTGTTTGTTCCTTTTTTAGAACCTGCCCAAGCTGGTCAGAATAAACCACCATAACAAATTATTACCTGATGTGTCTTAAAAAGAAAAACTGTTTGCTACCAGACTTTAATGGATAGTATTGCAATGATTACTAAGGTAATTTTCTTCAGCGTTGTGAATTTAACAAGCCACAAATGTTGGATCGTTATGCTACTTTTCTGGAAGGTGTTCTTTTAGCCTTAGTGAAGAAATGTCATTCTTATAACTAATCTTCCTGTAGAAATTATGATGTTTCCCTGGACTTCAGAGAATACTGTAAGTGCCATTCTTCCTTGAGTATCAGCAGGAGGGGAGTCAGAGCACCTTCGAATCCAGGTGTTATGATGAGTAGCCTCTTATTACAGAGCCAAACACTGATGAAGCACTTTCCAGGGGAACCCTGTATAAGGTCGGCTGCTTTCTGAACACAATATTGACTGACCAAGATACTGAATTTTAATTCACAGCCAGTAGTACCTCTGGCAACTGAAGCCATGTGTAATACTTTTGCCATGTGAACTCTGTGGAAGGACTGATTTTTCACCATTCTGCTCTTTCATTAGCTGGAGGGGTGGACTTTGGCTATGGGAGATGGGCAGCCCTTTCGCATGCTGCTTATTGTGGTTTTAAAGATAAAGCAGACTTGGGAAAGAAAGAAATTGCATCTAGATGATAAAATGCACTCAGCTTCTAGACTGGGTGTTGGTGTAAAAGCACTGAGGCTTTTCCAACCGCATGTTCCATTTCCAACAGTTCTGAAAATAAACAGGGAGAGAGGGGAATATGTTTTCTAGAATCTCTCAGCATAGTTTGTGTGAGTTTAGTATGAAGTCTTCCTTACATTTCTGAATGAACAAGAGGAAGTCTGGCAACTGTGAATAATCTGCAGGTCAGGAATAAATTCATCTGCCATTCAGCCTTAGTCAAAGAGTAAGAAAAGGTGCCTGGGTGGAGTTCATTCCATGCTCTGGCTTGAGTTGCAGCGGTAATCATCTCTAACTCCATGGAAGGTAGGCTATATGAAATGGAGTACAGAATTGGGTGCATCTTACATGCAGCCATCAATCTCAGGGCTGGTAAGCAGAACAAAGCATTTTTAGACAATGGCTATGTGTTATCTTGGAGAGTTTGACCTCAGAGTGGTAAGTGCTGAATCTTGTTGCCTGGTAAGAGTCACAGTAAATAAAAAAGGACAGAAACTGTACAGATTTGTAAATATGTCTCTGACATACGCATGACTTTATGTTTTTAATACATTCTACACTATGAAATAACCTAGAATTTCTGTTGTAAACTATTTTTTTTATGCAGTTAAAAAAAGAAAAAACCAACAATGGATTTCACGCTAAACAACTTTATGGAGACTGTTAACACAACTAAGACATATCATCTGTAATCCCATGGAAACATGCTGAAAAATAAACACGGAAAAATCCATTAAAAATATTGTTTAACTGAAAGGTACAAGTAGATGTTACAGTTCTGTGTAGCATCATTCAAAATGAAAAGTCAATACTATTTGGCCCAGGAACTGAACGTGTGAAAATGAGACTCAGAATATAATTACGAACACAAACTGTACGAGGATCTTATTTGAGACTTAGAAACACTTGTTATTCATGAACCAGAAGAAAGTGTACATTAACATAATGCTTTGGAGGTATTTAAATAAAACTCAAGTTAAAAAAACACCAGGAAAGGAAGTGTGTGCATGTGTTCTTGTGCAAATCATCCAGTTTGTCCACAAGTTTATGGAGAAAAGATAGGTCTGTTGCTTTCATAATTCTTGTAGAAGACACTTTGATATTAAAAATATTAACTAAAAAGTGTTGAGCTTAGACTGCCAGCCCAGTTCTGCTTTAGAACATTAACGCTCCTTTGGAGCATCATCTGTTTGTATTCACAGTATTCACTTTACTAGAATGATTCAAGGAGTTTGGGAAAACTAATAAACAGATGGGGATAAACAGCTCTTTAATGATACATTTGACTTAGGCTTCCTGCTGTGTGTGAAACTTGGCTAATCACAGATAATGGGAATGGCAAATAATATATACATTTCATGATGAATACAAAACCTGAAGACGATAATATCAAAATACAGTAGGAGAAGAATTACTTAGGAATCAAAGCTGAAACTGGTATCTGCATGTTGAAATTAGGAGAGGGGGAAAAAAGGGGGAAATATCGGAAGTGCTTTTGTGTTGGTGACATCCAGCCATAGATCTGTTACTCTGTGATAAAAGTCATGTATCATTCTCTTCTAAGGACACCACATATTACAACAGGCTGGTCAGAATCTGCCCACTGGGGTCAAGACTGAGACACAATCTCCCTTTCCTCTATTAACCTATTAACTTGGCCGCATTTCATACAGATCTTGTGCCGCTGTGTCTGGACAGAGACTGTACAAATTTGCTCTAGCAGGCTGAGAAGTGACAGTGTGGGGTGTAACATCAAAGCTACTGGCAGTGTTTGGGGGTTCAAACCCGTGCAACCAAAAGGTGTTTGCTCCCTTTTGTACAGAAGCACTGGGTTCCTGCATTTTAGGTGTTTGCTAAACTCTCAGGCTGAAATCCCCTCAATTTCTGTGCTTGTCCTAGCAATATCTGGTTATTGTGTTGTACTGCCTTATTGCTTACTGTACCTCAAAAGCTATTATGCTGCAGATTTGTTGCCATGTGCATTGGACCCAGCATAGATCAATTTTTTTCCTTCAATGATTTACCTTTTTTTTATACCCAATAATTTGTAATGCAAAGATACAACATAATACATAGCTGTGGAAGACCAGAATATGTAGCTATCAATGACCATTTAAAAATTACCCTTGATAAGAAATTACTACACCACTGTAAGGCTTCTCAAGTACAGGATTTCCATCAGCTCAGGATAATACTTAAATGTTTAATTCCTTTTCAGATAAATGATAGTGAGAATGGGGCAAAGGCAGAAAGCCCCTCTTTTATTTTCCTTTGAAGTTAACAGTCATATAAAATTACTGCTCTGACTCCCATATTTCCACCTGAAAGTAAGCAAGTTCCATTGCTTTGCAAAAGAATTAATCAGGTTAAAAAAGCACATTTGTTACTTCACGACACTGAAAAGACCTACCCATGAGATATATCAATGGGAAAAAACAGCTAAAAATAATCAAAGCAAACTTAGAAAGTTTTTCTACAGGAAAGGTTAACATTTATAAACTTCAAAGTTCGAACCCTGTTCAGAATTTCATTTCCATATAACATCAGTACCTTAAGGAGAGAGAAGAGGGGAAGGAGGAGAGATGGATGCCCAAACCACTGAATATTTCCTTGCCAAAAATAAATAAATAAAAAGGTATCTATTTATTTCAATATTTTTTCCTAGGCACTGAAGAGGACTTAAGATACAACCCCCTGATTTGCTGGGGTGTGCAACCTAACTCACTTTGGCAATTTCTTACTTAACTCCTTTTTTGTATAGAGCTTAAACTCTCCACACTAGGTCATTCAAGTCTTGAGTCACCAGGAAAAAGAAGTCGCTGTTTAAAGTATGGCAGACGACCAAAAGCTCAGACAGCTGCAATGAAGGATTAGTTGTGGGTTTTTCTCACTGCCTTGCTACAAACTGCATCACAGCTCTATGTTCAAACATTATTAAATGGGAATGTTTTCTCTGGCACTGACTACTTCTCCCCACAGTTTAAGTATTGAATTTTTTTAACTGAAGTAGCTTTGGTTTACAGCTCACATTAGAACTTAAAAACATATTTCCATAGTAGCTGGCATATGCAGGCAACTGTTTATTCTCAGTACCAGCCATAATAAACACTTGTACATTTATAATCCAACAAATCTTTGTCTAATCACAACTCCGTTTTCAGAGCTGTAAAATTTGCATGCTATTTAAACCATTTTTCATGAAAACTCTCTTGAAATGGAAAGATTTTATAAACTTCTAAGTGTGCTTCCATTATCAATACAGACCAATAATTCACTGTAAAGGATGTGAAGATATATGGTGGGTATTGACGGCAGCAGTCTACTGAGAAAAAAACTTTGTAAAGCAGGACATGCTATCAGATTTTCAGGGGGATAGTTTGTCTGGAAGGTATGGAGAAATTACACCTTCTTGGTTGGATGGGCTCTTCGGATGAATTAAGAACAGCAACTGACTAACTTTTGAGTTTCTATTCTAGCATTCCAAAGCAGTAAACCTCTGGAAAATGGAGCAATTTGAATTTGTTTTTGGCTCATGCCTTGTCAACAGAAGTAATGAAGGTCTGCTTGCAGAACTGCTACGGCAAATGAAAGGGCCCAGCAGGACATTTGTATTCCCATTTAATTTGCCAGAACTGATCATTCTAAAAGTATTTGTTTTTTATAGTTGATTTTATTGGCAATTGCAATTGCCGAGGCACAGAAGTATGGAGCCTGAAATGCTCTTTCATGGGAGCAAAATTAAGCTTTGAGGAGAAAAATCACTACCACCCTTCCTCCTTTTTTTTAATGAATGTTGCTATTTATGAGGACGAATTAGCAAGGAGCCAGTAATAAAAAGAATTGCTATTGGTAAGAGTAGGCATTAAATTGAAAAGGATTACACTCTTAGCAGAGTCTGTGAAATGCACTGATTTTCAACCAATGCATCTCCTCCCTCGTCCAAGCTTTAGTTTTTGCCTAAGAAAGACTGTCCTGACAGACAGCAGCTGTATTTTTCACCTAAACAAATGTCCATCTCAGAGTGACACTGTTTCTGACTGAGTTTAATCTTCAGTTTCCAAGCAGTTCCCCATCATGCAGGACCCCATTCAACAGGAAAACAAGCCCAGGACTCACATGCATGCAGCCCCCTGTGCTACAAATCCACCAGAAGATGGACTTCACCCACCATTCACCTCTAAGAGGTGACAGAACGACGTCCAGACAGAACTACTGCAGGCTTGCTTGTAAGCAGTGACAGAGCATCAGAGGCCAACAGCAGCTACCAGAATAGCCACCTTTGTTATTAGAAATGTGAGTAATTATTAAAAAGTGTAACTGTACAGCTCTACAACAGGCAATACTATCACCAAGGTGGACAGAGACACAGCATCAATACTGCACTCAAGCCTGTCACGCAAACACGGTGTGTTCAACAAGATGATGTTTCCATGAGCATCAGCATCACACTGTAAACCTGGCCACAAGAAGAAATGGAGACAAATGTAAACATCCCATCGGGTTAGGCAGAAGCTGCTAATATCTGAGGCAGACAACTCACAATTGCAGGAATTTGGGATGGCAGAAGGGAGGCAGGAATATTCATCCAGCCTCACAAGAAGAGCTGGCAGGATCAGAGAAGTGGAAGAAGAGATACTAAGTTATTACAGTCACATGTAAATGTTGGCATTTAACAATAGCAGCAGGAAAAGAAAAATCAGTCAAAAGAACCTGAGAATGCTGAAAAAAGCCACAATAAATACTGAAGAACTGGAAGAGGAGCTATTTCTCATTAGAAAAGAACAAGGGTTTGAGAACTACTTGTACTTACTAAGATGGAACTGGCTTGGGACTATATGTAGTGGGAATTAAGAAAGCCAGAAAAAATCCACAGACACTTGAACAAAATGAAAAAGGGATCACGGTGCCATTTCACGAGGCCAGAAGAGTATCCGTTGCCTCCTCAAGTTGAATAGAATGGTAAAGGACATCAGGCTTACTTTAAGTAGGCTTAAGAAAAATAAATCATTGGCTAATGGACATCTTAGTACATCATGAAAGCCCCACCTAAGAAGGCAAAATGGCAGGGGATTTGAGCTGCAAGATCAGGAGCTGAGGAAATGAGTGAACACAAGAAGGGATCAACTAAGGAAGCCTTGAAGACCGAATCACAAGCTTGCCAGAAAATTGATAATACCTGAGAGGCTTGCATTGAAAAACTCTTCGATGAAGAGGAAAAATCAGGGTTCACAGGCACCAAATATATCCCCAGTGTGATCTGTTGAAGTCAAATGAATCACAAAACAGGTAACTCTGGTGCTGAGTTTTTACTGGTTCACCAGTAAAACTAGTGAAAAAAAACCAGTGAAAATATGGCAGTATTTTCCATGTCCTTTGCTCTTTAAAAAAGATAATAGGAATCTCAGACAATTAGTGCTGGAAAGGGGAATGGAGTTCTTTAACTGGACAGGAATAATTCTGGGTGGCAAAACAAAGAGGTCCTAGAATTTATTTTCTGTCGTCTCTTACCTGCTGCAGTCTATGCTACCTGCTCCACCAACAGGCAAAACCTGATTAGAAGCTTCATGCACATGTAATTTCCACACAGGATGTAGTCATGGAACACCTCGGGCTCCGGAACCTGAATTACAACCACTGCTCTTGGAGCCTTTGAGGCTGTGCACTGCGGTACCTGCAGACAGCACACAAGAGCTGGGGCACCACAGGGCACCACAGAAACAAACAGCCAGGCAACAGCCAGAGCTTGGCAGAGCTCTTAAGTCAGTTTGGTAAACGGCAATAGCAAAAAAGTGAACTAAAAATGCTGTAAAACAAAGGCAATGTAGATTGATACAGCCATCCCCAACCAGCTCCACACCCTTTAATGGTGGGATTTCTGGATTTGAATGCTAGAGTATCAAAGATGTATAGGCTATCACAGAATCATTTAATCACAAAACCACAGAATATGCTGAGCTGGAAGGGACCCACAAGGATCATGGAGTCCAGCTCCTGGTCCTGCACAGAACACCCCAAGAGTCACCCCATGTGCCTGAGAGCATTGTCCAAATGCTTCTTGAACTCTGTCAGGCTCGGTGCCATGACCACTTCCCTGGGGAGCTGTTCCAGTGCCCAACCACCACCCTCTGGGTGAAGAACCTTTTCTAATATTCAACCTATACCACCCCTGACACAAGTTCAGGCTATTCCCTCAGGTCCTGTCACTGGTCACTACAGAGAACAGTGCCTGCCCCTCCTCTTCCCCTTACAAGAAAGTTGTAGACTGCAGTGAGGTCTCCCCTCACCACCGGCTGAGTTCCTGAGGACAAAATCTGGACTTGCCCATGCAAGCTGCAAAGCAGAAAGACAAGAGAGGACTCCAGAGCAGTAACCTCTCCTTTGAGCATACACATACCTCCAACAAGAGAAAACTAAGGATAAATTGGAGCAGCTACCCCAGTAGGATATTACACGTATTTCATGGGGTGAAGTGATAGTTTACAATCAACTGCTCGTAAGCAAAGTTTAAAAGCAAATTTCAATTTTTACATAAAACTAAAATGAGTGGAGTGCCAATATCGTGTAGAACAAAACCGTGAGGACATGTGATACATACACGCTTCTGCCAGTTCAAGGCACACAGCAAGCTAGATCCTGGTCTCCTTACCACAAGATGAGCTGGGCAAATTTCCTAGAGTTAAAAGGCTCTTGATAGATTTTCACTGTGAGATTAAATCAGTCTGCCCATCAACTTCAGTGGACTAGTTGTGATTTATATTAAAGCAGTTAAAAAAGCCAGTCTGATCTTCCAAACATCTTTCACACTCAAATTCAAACGTTTCACTGCTGTCATATGCTGAAGGACACTGAAACTTCATCCTATGGATTCTCCTTCTTATCCCCTATAGACACTCAATAGTGTAGACTACTACAGGTTATATAAACTATAGCAGCAACAACTTGGCAAGCTAGTGTAGATCAGGTTTGGCCTTTTTAAAATCTCAAAGCAGATTATGGGTTTGTAATTCATTTCCATTCAGCTGAATTACTGTTCAGACATAGGAGGTGAATGCTCATTTGGATGCTCATATGCACTGAATGCTCATCTCCCCTTGATGCAAGCAGGATGAAACCACTTGCAGAGCTTGATCCTTAAAAACAAAAGAGGAAAGCACAGGAAGAAATCCTGTATCCTTCTCTGAGTTCAAAGGGATTTTTCCTCTTCAGCAGACTTAGGCACTAACTCATTACTCTTCTCTATCACATTTTTTTGGTCTCTGTATTGGACTCTGCCATACAGTTAATAAAAATGACAGGAATTCACACGTAAATATTTTTCACAATTCTATTGAAAATCACCTGTTTCCACCTGTACTTACCTTTGAATGAAAACTATGCAGATAGGCCCACCAGTCTGAAAAAAACAAACTGTTTTGTACAGAAAGGAATACTAAATCCATCAGTCATCAGTATTTCATACAAGATTGTCCCCACCTCAACAGGGACCACAGGCTGTTTCAACAGAAAGAGTAAGAACTGGTAGGAAGAAACAATTATTTTTATTTTCAGTTTCACACAGTGGAATTTAATTTAGTTTTCAGGAAAGATCAAAACTGCTGTCAGAATTCTTTAAGCAATGTTTACAAGATCATTAGTTGTGCTTTGAAATCGCCTTATTTCAGCTATTTAAATGTACCTTAATATCTTTCAGGTGCACTGGGATTCATTATCATTTTATTCACCATCACATAAAAAGACATACATAAATAATACAATTCATAGCGCAGAAAGAGGAACTATTATGTCTTCCACAGTTCATAATCTGACAAAAGTTCTTGAGAATTTAGCCTTTCTGCTACAACTTAGTAGAAGAGCACCGAAATGAGGAACCTTAGTGTTATCCCAGAAAACAGAAATAGTCTGTTTTGTTGTGTTCGTGTAGGGGAAAGAAAGCTCAAGGGGGCAACTCATGTGCAGCACAGTTCTGCACAGTGAAAAGCCATGCTCACAGAAGAGTCAGTGCAGCATGGAAGTGACCTTTCAGGAGCGGATCTTGGGACAAAAGGTGCAGCTTAAAGAAGCACCTTTGAGGTATATCTAACTGGAACTACAGGTGATCAAAAACAGTAGGAAGGAGCAATGGTGAGTCTTCACTTCTGTAAAATACTTTGTGGTGGTTTCACTCATCATGATTCCTTCTTTTCCTCCACTTCTAACAGGTCATCAAGGAATTCCACAACTTCATCCTAGAAAAGATCAAATTTAACAGAAATAAATTAACCCTATACTGCAAAATTGGTGGGAAGTTTCTGCTATTTTGATCAAAAAATAAACTGTAATAATAGGTGTCCAAATATTTTTAACACCCTCCATGCAGACACTAGCACAACAAGCCTATAAAATGCAGGTAAATTGCCCATACAGGGGTAGCACAAGCACTCGCAGTGACACAGACCTTAAGAAAATGTTATAAACTTCACAGTAAATCCTCTCGTACTTTTACAGGTACTTAAATAGACAAAAAAATCCTCAGACTTAGAGAGGAATAAATGTTTAAAGCACCTGTTAAATTAGGAAGTTGTTAGAATACCATAAGACATTAAAAAATTTTAGAAAGCTTCAAAATTCAAAGCCAAAGTGTTTTGTAGAACCATAACTTTGACTTTGTATGTCTGCTCTAACCGTTTACGTCCCCCGTCACACCCTTCAACACACACCTTCTCCACTTTCAACCACAGGTCTTCACACACCATGCTTCAGTGCAGCAAAAATGTGAAGAACCAGAGATACTAGAATCTTTTCCATGCTGGAAACAAATACGTTGGGTTTCGATTCAGACCAGAAAATATCACATTCACGAGCTCCGCTCCGCTAGCACAGGGGCACCAACACAACACAGCAACAACCCAACTTTCTTTAAAGTACTCCTAATGCAGTTCTATGTCCTATACCACAGAAAGACAGCATCTTCCAGACACATTTTGAGATTCAAAACTTTACAGTTTTCTGTTCTGGTGAGAAAAGGGCATTAAAACCTCTGTCAATGAAAACAGTAAGAGGACATAGAGAAATTTTGTCTATTCTGAATACAATAATGGTATTATGGATATTGTGATTAAAAAGGATTAACATCACATTTTTAGGAAGTACGACTAGCCAGGAGAGAAATAATGAAACCAAGCAAACAAAAATAAAAGTAGGAGGAAAGCTGGCTGAAATAACTGCTGTTCTTGTTCCCTGCTTCACAGTTCTATCTCAAAAGACCACCGAGTTCTTGCAACTATTAAGTGCTTTTAGCAAGTCCTGAAGGATGGCAAATTTTTGTGCTTTGAATTTGTTCAAAAGATTTAATTATCCAATTTCATATTATTGTCACACTCATCAGCAAGATAGAATGCTTCGGAAGACACACAACATACAGAGAAAATTCAAGTTTTTTATTTCTGGTATGTTTTCAAATGGAGAAACATGTAAGAAGTGGAAAAGAATATTAAATGCAACAATATTAGGAAAAAGATCCCAAACAAAACTGAAATCTGAAATCTCTAGTGCCTGAAACTGAGCTCTGAAGGAAAGCATTGCAGAAACTGTTGTGGCATAATTAGATGTACTGAGGAGTATGAGAGGTTGAAATATGGCAAAAATATAAAAACAGTGGCTGAAACAACATACATACATAAAATACGCTGCAATACAACTGAATAATTGCCTGGCTGTTGGTTATTTTGGAAAAGCAAAACCTCCAGATCAAAGACAAACAAAACCCCAGTTAAAATATTTCTGCCTGTACCTTCACGCTCAAAATGTACAAACATTTGCAAGTTGTCACTAGCGTGGCTGGCAGCCCAGTGAAAGGTGATAATGCTGCCTCAGAGGAGGCGATTGCATTGTCACACTGGCAGCTGTGACCAGGCTGATCACTGCCCTCATCCCATTAGCACCCACTTGGCACCACACTGGGCATTTAGCATGGCTGAAGTCAGTACTTATTCCGCAGGTGTTCATTCCAGGGAAATAAGCCTTCTGTCTGCTCATATCTAGTAACTTCGTGCTGATCTGTGTCTGCAGATCTGGAGTCTGAAATGAGCCTTTTATACGATTTACTCCCTCAGTAAGACAGAGTCCCCCCTGTTACCTGGTGCGCTCTTCAGCTCCTCCCTGCCTTTACAGAGAGAACATCCAATTTTCCATGCAAAGTCGGCTGCAAACCCGTAATTCTTTCCACTGCCAGCTACTCGAGGGCACAACAGCCACCAGTTCCAACGCAGGTAACACAAATACAGCACTCGAGCCCAGGGCTGATGTAAATCATGGTGAGCAATCCATGGCCCAAAGCGCGATGCAGCCGATGCAGCCGTCTGGCTGCTGGGTAGGAAATCGGGATGTGAAGTCTGACTAAGCTCGGGAAGAGAAGGGTTTGCTGCCAGACCAGTATGTGAGTGATGGTTAGGCAGCCAACAAGTGGGAAAGTGCACACACGTGGGCTGCTTGGTCAGCTGCAGGGAAGCACTTCCTCTGTGCCTGGCCCTCAGTCCATAGTCGTGTCCTCCAGGTTTGCCGGGTACAGGTTCAGCAGATCTGTGGCACCCCACAACCTCCCTTCCTCTGCTACCAATCTCCTCCCTCTCCCAGTCCAGGGACGGTCAGTGGAAAGTGGGACTGACAGACAAAGATGTACGGGAAAAGATGGAACAGGTATAGCCTGAAATATGGGAGGCGTGATATCGAGCAGAAAAAGGGGAATGTTCCCAGACTGGCGTGAGTGGTAGGAGGAATCAGAGAAGCTGATCTGACCAACTGGAACCTCTAATTATCTGTTAGATATGCAAAGTGAGCACTCTTGGCATAGGTTAACAACTGAACAGAGGTCAGACACTTAAGAACAAGTTTCGTGCCACAGTAATTAATTCAAGACATTTTTACAGAGGGTATATGAGTAGGTGGATTATAATAAAAAATAATTTTAAATCAGAGTTCTTGGTCAATTCTGAATAAGCTAACCCAGGCCAGTGGGACTGGCACTATTATAAGAGAAGCTAGAGCACTGGGAAAAAGAAGACCTAAAAAGGAGAAGAATGCAAAACTCCTCACTTAGTACCTCAGTGTACTGAGTGTCCAAGACCACAATATACATTGGGCCAGGCCCTTCCTCATGCAATATTAAATGTCACATTCACACTCACAAAACACAACTTTTTTAAAGAAACACCTGGACTTTGGAGACTCCTAGCCAGCTATTAAATTAAAACAGCAAAGAAGAAGAGCTACCAGTACCCTGGCTCAGTCACGGCACACTCGAGGCCAATGGTCCAGCACCAACTTTTCTTTCAACAGCAGCATTTAAAACCAGGAGCAAGAAGCAGTTGCACTGCTCACTGACAGACCCAGACACTTTGCCATTGCTTGCAATGATTGCCTTCTGCAAATGTAAACATTAATCATTCATGGATCCTTGCCTCCACCTGCAATCTCTCCTGTCCTTTCTCAGTGTGGACTGGAAAAGTTATGGGAAACAATTAGCTTTCTTGTAATAACCCATTCTTTCCAGTCAGATCTGCTGATGGCCTTGTGTATAGGTATTCCGTATGTACTGCAGTGGGATAGCCTGTTCTTCAGGGAGGCAACAGAGAATATAAAAAAAGATAGTGTTCTGGAATCAATTAAGATCTACAAAAAATTACTAATTCTGGACACGCTTTTATGTGCGATTACCAGTGAATGAATAGAAAAAAGCTTTTATTCTAACTCATCCGACAAAGAGCCTTAAGAGACAACACATAGAGCACGAAGAACTGGCTGGATCTTTGTTTCTGTATAATCTAAGACCTAGAAGGAAAATACGTATCTCACAAAATGTCCCCCGGTTGTCCTTCAGAGCAAAAATTCAAATTTTGCTAAAGTTCAAAGAACTCAGTTGGAAACTTGTTCAACAGTGAGAGCAGCAGATTTGATTCCCTTATAAACTGGGTGTAGGTGATCAGGTTGTGGTAGTGGGAAGGGTTGCACAGGTGGCCTCTGTGAGGAGAGGTCAAGGCTGCCCTGTAATTAATGAGTAATTGTCCTGTAACTGCCCTGGTAAGTAATGGGAGTAGTCACAAGGATGAAGTTATGAAAACTAGCAGATTTTGTTCAAGAACAAATAATCACCTTGCAAGAGTGAAGACAAAGGTTAGATAGGAATGACTGTGGAGGACATGTGCTCCCTGGACCTGACAGAGCCTGCACATACACACCACACAGCCCACTAGCCAGCAATGTTTTGGGGGGGGAAAACATTATTTCAGGATAACAGTAAGGCATGTGTCAATGAGTGGCTCAGCCTGAAAGGTCTATTCAGCCTTCAACCAAGAGAAATTTTCTTGATCTAACCTTCAGTTAAAGCCTGAGAGTTCACTGTAACCACCTCAAAGCCCTGCTGGAACCTCCATGAGCTGTACAGTCCAGGCTGGACATTCCTCACATTCTAGCTGGGGAAAAAATAAGAAAATCCCTCAATTCTTTGTGCAGAAAAATTATTTGGCCCTTAACTTATTTATTTTTTCAGACACTTAGTCCACAGTGTGACCCAGTTGCACATGCTTTTAGGGCTTTTTTTTTTTTCAATATTAAAAGAGCTTAGTAGTTTTTCACATGAATATTAACTTTCTCAAATATTTTTCCATTTCATTTTAACGATATATTCTGAACATTTAACTGTTCTTTTCCCATATATTATGGGAGACTACAGTACACTGCAGTTATTACAGTAGTATTTTACAGTCAACCAGTAAATGTGCTTTCCTTTTAACATATTTACAATGCCTATAAAACATGAATCAACCCAATTTCAGAGGAACTTGAACATTGCTCAATTGCACTGAAAGCAGAAGCCTTCCAGTGGCTTTTTTTTTGAGCTCTGCTTATGCTCTCTTGCCTGCTTTATGCTGCATGCAGAAGCTTAAGAGAATCTGGGCAGTAGAAGCTCCTCCTAATGCCAGTACCTTCACCTTGGGGCCATCCTGCCATTTAAGCCCAAACATGCTGGCAGCTTCCCATGTGAAGTGGCTTAAATGGAAGGAGGAACACCTTTGACCAAAACACACATCCAGTGGTGCAGAAGCAAGAGGAGAAAGCAGAAAGACCCAACCATACGGGAAAAATCTCCACTAGGAAATGATGATGGGAAAAAAAAAAATCTCATTTTCTTTTTCCTTTAAAAATGTACATGTTGGACAGGGACTGTAACACTGCCCATTAGCTGGTAAGTGTCTCTGAAACAGCTGCCACCAGCTCTTCTCAGGGCAGCAGTGCAACTGGAGCTGTGCTGGTCTGAGGTCACAGACAGGGCAGGGTTTACAGGTCTGCACTTACAACTTGCTGTTACAAGCACACTTGTGTAAATCATTTGAACATATGCAAGGAGTGAGTTAATAAAGCTCAAAATACGTTGCTAGCAATTCCCAAACAGAAAAATAGACTGAATTCAGATTACTATTTGCTATCAGCACTCCATTGGGCCCTTGTGTTTTGATGCTATTCCATATGTCCTCTTTCCACCAGTCACATTAGTACAGTACTTAATCTGCTTTGCATCACATGGATGTGATGAAACATGGAGTGTTTTAATTTCAGCTACGACACAAATGAACACACACTATATACAAATAAAAAGAAAGAGACGTCAAAAAAAGTGGGTCAGAGCTGCCAACAGCTTTTCACCTACTGATTAAGTACTGAAAGAAAAATCACATTGTAGGTCCATCCCCGCCAAATACTTGTGGTTCTTATGTAATTGTAACAGCTAAGTAGCTATCCCCCCCAAAAAACATTCCATAAGAGCACTGATTTTATGGGCCAAAAACACGTCTCATACAATTAGCGTGGTGCTGAAGTTACATCTACACTAGCTGGGTGTCTGGCTCTTAACAGCATTACAGTTTGCTGCTTAAATCTGTGCAATACCAGGAGCTGTATCCATGATAGCCTTGATGCATTACACATCTGAACAGAAATCAAGAAGCTTGCCTATCCATGGCCAACTAAGATGACAACACTGTAATGTTCTTTTAACTTCCCTGTGGAAAACTGCAAGGATATTTAAGAATAATTACTTTTTCTTAAAAGTAATTTGTAGCTAGTTGGCACTAATATTCTCTGTCACCTCTACTGTGTTAAATGCTTGAATTAGGAGTTTTTCATTTCCTTGTGGAAAAACATTAATAAAGTAACACAAGCAGGACAGTATTTCTTGTAGTAACATATGCAAAAATCATTACTGCCTGTCCCAGCCTCTGCAATTACTGCTATGTATTCCTGAAGAAGCCACAGGTTTTCACTCACTTTGCTAACAGGATTTAGAAAGACACATGGATGATCTGGGATATGGAGCAGTGAGAAGTCTGAATAAAATCAGATTCTCCACTTGAAAATAATGACACTCACATAGGAAGGGATCCTCTTGCCACATCAATCCTTTCGCTTCCATCAAGGAAAAAAGAATTATTTTTTTCCTGCAGATTATCTTGTGAGCTATCTTACTGGCCCACAGACAGCAAACATGGACCACAGAAACTCACAGAAGGTACGGCCTTTGGCCCAAGAAGCACATGGTTTAAATAAGCAGAGTGCACTTAGAAGAGAGCTTGCCTCCATCCTCAACAGTTTTTAATAAAGCTTTTACTGTAATGCCTTATCTGGGGTTTTCATCAGTTTTCAACCTTCCTATGGAACAAACTTTTCTGTATGTGCCAGGAGAAATATTAAACAAAATAAAAAATTCCACTTATACTACCAGGTCCTGCCCATAGAGCAGAAACTGCAAGGTAGTGGTTTTACCTTTGTGCTATTCCTGCTCTATCTGCACTCCCTGGAAGTCTCCTGCAGCCAAAGACAAGTTCTGGTAGCCAGGGATTTATGAGTTCACTACCAAAAGCCAGAGCCAAGCCAGAGGCATGGACAGCCTCCATCCCTCCCAGGTTTTTGGGCCCTAGAGAGGGAGGGCACAGAAGCCCTTCAGCTTTTCCCCTGGGAAGGAGAATGGTAACTTTCCTAATATAAAGAGAGTGTGAGGTGGGGGTGGATATCTGTGGCATGAGCAGGCCCAGTAATTTCGGTTGTTTAACCCAAACATATAATCCAGTGTAATGTGACTTCCTTGTCAGCCCAAAAGTTTAACTGAGGTTTTCACTGCACCCCCCCTCCTGCAGATTGCAAGGTCATTTGTAATTGCCCTGGTGAAAGGGGCTGCAGGAATGAATGCCAGCAAATGAATGCTTGTTTATTCTACACACAGTGCTGGAGGATGAAGATTGTTTCTATAACCCCTTCTTCTAACAACATATGGGGAAAGTCCTCAAAATGGACTTCTTCACCCCCTCCTTAATTACTCATCCCCGTGTTTTGAAGCAGCAGATAGGAAAGAAGGAGAAAAGTACAAGTTAGGTTGATGCCTAACATAAGAAAATATTACAGACACAAAGCACTAACCAACAAGGGAATATAAAAAGTGCTCGAGTATTTCACACCTTGATGAAAATCCATACAGACTAGTCCTCATCTAAGCTTAACCTTAAAGCAAGCTTATTAAACTGTCTTTCAGGGGGTTTTATCACAATGGAAAGTCTTCCTGAAGTCTGGTAACCTTGCAATGGAATTTTACATAGAGTTGTTTTCAGATCACGAGAATACTGAAGGCAGCACAGACATTACTTCTCTGCTATAAAATATTCCCTCTCCCTATGTGTTGGATAACATAAAAATTTCAAAGGTGATTTCAATTTTTAACATAAACCATCTTTGTCTTTTCTAACTAGAAAAGACCTCGGCCATGCTCATTACAGGTACCCTTGCCCCACATAATAACTGAGTACAGCTCTTTCTTTGTCAATGGCAGCAACATTTCATCATTTGAAGATTTTTTTTAAACTTCTAAATGAAAGGTCCCAAAAACAAAGCAAAAGGCAATCCAAAACCTCCCATGAATTATACTTTCATTTCAGCTGCGGAAGAAAAAGAAATGCCTTTTCAACAATTTAACTACTTTTCTTGCACCAAAAGAAAAAATCCCTTTTACATATTTTCCAGTGTAAATAGTAGTCATTATATGTTATTTGACCATGAACTCCAACCATTTAAAAAGCATGACTGGGTGACCAAAATGCCACTAAGCAGAAAAAAAATAACAGATAACAAGACTTCCTTTGGACAAAAACTACAGTTTAGGTGGTTACTTACAGACAAAATCACAAGGATCTTTAAATCTAACTTAAACAACATTTCAGAAAAAAAAAAATCCACCCTCTCACCCACCCCCCCCAAACACCAGACCCAGAAAAACATTTGGTTTAAATATATATATACACCATTTCTCTGCCCCCTGGTGTTACAATTTGAAAACTGGGTTTTCTTTTTTTCTGTGGGCTCAGTGCATTGTATATTTAATTTCGCGTTATTTCTGTCCATGTTTTTCTGAACGGTACATGATGTTCTTTGGGTTTGTTCTTATATTCCACTTACCAAACAAAAGTTTATTATAAATTGGTCATGGGTACAAGAAGATTTTTCCATATTAGTGAAATCCTGGAATTACAGCTATGTATCATCTTCACTTTAAATGTGATTGCTGCTTTTTTGATCATGATTTCATTTCTAGAAAACTCACCTCATCATCATCCATCAGATGTTCCTTTGCAAATGCATACATTTCCAGCTGGAGTGTGGTAATGTTGTGGTATCGAACCGCCTCCTGCCAAAAAACCCCAAAATTTCTGTTACTTTAGGGTAGCAAGACAGGGGAGCGTCACCACATGCCTCCCGAAACTATTCCAGTGAAGTCAGACCCAGACCCAGGAAAGGCAGGTCCAAGGCAGGGTACACACTGTTTGAGAAAGGAAACAGCAAAACAGCAAACAACGTATTCCAAACTCTTCTGTGGATCTTCCTAAGCACAGGCTCCCTCAGTGCAAGAACAAAGCACTCTCCTCTTTCTCATGTTTCAAAGCACTGGCGAGTCTGAGAAAAAGGAATGAGACTGCCAGGGCTGAGCAGCAGCCCGTGCCTGCATTCCAGTGGGCTTTGGACAGGAGAGAGCCTCTGTCTCCCTTCGCGCTGGCGTGTGGCACAGGCAGTTCTGGGAAAGAGACACACTAAGCTGTTTTGCATGATAATGACTCACCAGCCCAGCCTGAGCCTGGGCTAGGGAAGCTCTGCAAGGTCACTCACCTGTCCCTCCTCACTCCCTGGCCGTGTGCCCGAACAGCACAGGGTAGCTCAGTCACACACTCTCATATTCGTGAATACCAGCTGTAATCTACTTTGGTTATTCCGTTTAACTGCTCCAGGGGAAGAAACCAGGAGACTCCCTCTTTCACAAGAACATCTGAAGATTAGTGCCAGGGCCAAATGTTGCTGTCACCCCATTACCACGTTTTGAAAATAAACCAGAGGCATTATGGCTTTCGTGGCAAGTGATCAGGACAGCAAGCAGCTTCTGTTTATAGCTACATAGATCAAAGTACAAGAAAATACAGCTTGTGTGCATTTAATATTTTGTATTTAAAAATCAAATTATCTGTAGTCCCCAGCTACAGAAGTTATCAATGAAGCATTCAGAGTGCATGTGTAGGGCCCTTGTTCTGCCCTCTCTGCACACCTATGCCAAATCTGTCTGCGGTTTGCAGTTCCATACTGTTGCTACCCCTCATTCCCACCACCACCAAACATTGTCTCCAATATGGTTCTAAAGCACGGTTCTGTTCCCAAACGCAGTGACAAAGGAGCAGTCCCCTCCCCCTGTGAGCTCAGACTTGCTGCTGCCTGAAAGAAGCAAATGCATTTTTGCTGCCTTCTGTCTCAGCTTGCCCTGCAGGGCAGGCCTGGGTTCCCACTGTGCCAGTAAAGTCTGTGCTCTAAGAGGCATGACTAGAAGGCACTAAATTTAATTTGTGGAACATGTATTGCTAATGACTAACTAGTTGTACAGCCCATATGACTGATGCCTAAGCAGTCACTGAGGTGTCACAATTTAGCTGCATGACTTAAACCCTGGTAACAAGAAACGCTGGAAAATCCAATTTGATGTCATAGTCCAGGCTGTAAAATTTCCTCGGACATGGAAATTTAAGAACAGCATGGAAACCCATTTTTAAAATAGTTTTCCAAAGCCAGATGATAATTGTTGCTGGATGGACTGGTGTCTTCTTTGCAGCAACCATTTTAATTTAGATAATTAGATGCAGTACAGTCCTGAGCCTTTTTCCATCCTCATCCACCCAACTATGTTCTAAATGGAGTAAGTGGAAAGTCAGTTTAGGCTGGAGTTACCATATCCAGACACATTCTAATGCCCACAGAACCTGAAATAACAAGCTAGTGGGCAACTATGTGTTGGCAAATAATGATTCACAAAAGCCTGAATGTCACTCATAGATTTCATCATCAGAGGCTTCAGGGGCCAGCTGCTTTAATTATAGACGTACATAAAGATATAAATATGCCTAAGTGACAGAGAAGTACCAGTGATGAGTTTACTTCTCATCATATATCCTCTCATAGTATATTTCAACAGAAAGGGAAGAGCTATAATGACATTCACTGTTTACATGACACACTACACCTCTGTGTACAACTTTCTACATGATTTTAATAAAACAGTAAGTGTTAAACTCCAGAACCAGCAGATAGCCCACACTTTCCCAACCTCTGACCCACTGAGCTTCAGAGAAATATTTGAATGTGTCCAGAAGGCATTTTAGGTAATTCACCTACCGATCTGGGCTGAAAATCCTCCTCTTTAAGTCCCCATTTGTCTTTGTGGTACTGGTAATAGACCATGTTCTGTTTCATTACTTCATCTTTCTCATCAAACAGAAGGTAACTAGCAGCACAAGAAGCTGCATTCTTCATGTCATTCACTAAATAATAAACACACAGCAAAAAAATCCAGGTAAAGAAAATGAACAAATTCCTACTATTATCCAAACTCTGGAAAACTCAAATGGAAACAGAGCCCATACTCTACCTCCTCACCAGCTGCATAGAGAAAAAATAAATTGCTCCCCAGAAAGGATATGCTATTTTTGTGTTCTAAAACACGTTAAAGCCATGATTCAGAAACCAACTTACCATCAGCCTCTGATGGTTTTCCGTGAAAACCCTAACCAAATGTTCCTCCCAGATATCCCAGTATCATCCCACAGCTTGGTGATACGCACTGGGGCATTTATTTAAAAAACAAACAAAAATATATTAAACTCCTCCCCACTCCTTTGTACTAGGACTGATAAAGAGGGAAGAGTCAAGGTATAAAGCGTGTGGTCAAACAAAACAAGCAAAAGTCATGAACAGCTTGATGCTACACAGCTGATGTGCCTTCCCTTTGATATTGGAGCCTGCAGGAACAGCTGTAAGGGCTACACGTGTTCTTTACAGTGCAAGTAGCTACTCAAGAAACCACAACTTTCACTGAATAATTTACCTATCAAATATGTCACAATTGAGCACCACTGAGCACCAAACAATTTCTGTTAAGTGGTCCCCTCTTTCTTCAAAACCCATTTAGCTCCATTCTAACAGGATTATAAGAACCCACTAGGAAAAAGCAAATAGTATGAAATACTCTGTAGGTTTGTCTGTGGAAGAAATTCTGTCCCATGTCTGTTAACTACAGTGATAACAAGGAGCAAAAGACACTAGGAAACTCAGATTCTCTGTCTCTGAACAATTTAAAATACAGATTCTGTAGGCCACTACTTACATTCTAAAGCATAAAATTAGAGGGAAAAGATTATGAATGGAAACTATCCCACATCATCCAGCATCAATGTTATTTAAGCACAATAAATCACTACTTACATTTATAATATGCGAACTGCAAGTAATGGTACATGGTGGCCACAAATTTTTCAACGACAAAGCCTCCTATAATGGGTGTCAGATTGCTCTCACACTGCACTTTGCATGCAAGGACTTCGATATAATGATCTGAAAGGAAGAAAACAGCAACAAAGGACACGGATAGCACAGAGTGAATTGTTATAGTCCCTCCCACCAGCCATTAAAATCTGGCCTTATAATGCTCTCCTGGGTCCTGTGCATCTGGACCTTGCTGCTTGGAAGGACTGAGAATCTACAACTCCATCTGAAGTTCAAGTGTTGGTACCAGGCCCTTCCGTAAAAATCTGTGCGGCTGACTTTTAAGGCATCAAAGCTGAAATTCCAGAGGACTGAGCGCTTAGGTTTCACTGACACCTACAGGCACCATGAGGCAGTGGGTTTTATAGAGCATTACAGAGTACTGCATTATTTCCTAGCTGTAAACTTAACAGTGCTTTCTTTCCTTTTTAAAGTTTTGCAGGCCTTCGCAATTTCATTACATTATTGCCCAAATAAGGTCCCCATGCTGCTGAGTACAACTGTGTCACAGACAGACACAGCAGGTGATTGTAAAACAAACCACAGATGGCTGCATTTTGGGCCCGGAGTTTGGGTGTTCTAAGAGAGAAGAAAGAGGAGAATATGCTGCTCACCACAGAACAGCTTTCAGCCAGGAACACGTAAGTTCACAAGCTTACCCAGTCTAAAAAAGCTTGCTATAATGCAATATAGGACTACCTGTGATTTTATCTTCAAGAAAATACATTTCAAGAAAACCTTCAAACAAAAAGTTTCAAGCATTTTCCGGATAGATCACATTCATCAACAGCATGGAAAAGAAATATTTTAAAGTCTTAGTTTCCCTGTTAGCCACATTTGGCAGGTGAAAGAAGTTAGCTAACCTTGTGCAGCAAATTTCCAACCAAGACAAAAGAACACTTTTCATACCTGACAACTCCTAACATGAAGAACACTGAGGTTAACTAAAAATAACTGCTGAAGCTAACTAGAAGTAACTGGCCAAATGAAATTACCAGACCCATCTTTTACAAGAGCAGTGGAATCTCCAGAAACAGTAGTGTTCAATTCCAGCCAGCACTTAAAGACAGAGATGTGAGTCCCTCAGTGAAGTGATCCCATGTGTTGAGGACAACTGGCTTCCTAACATAACTCACCGCTCAGGGATAAATACATACCTAGTGCAAGACCCAAATACTTCTGCTTAACACTTACTGCTATATCTGCTTTCTGCAGACCCTTGGAGGTAGAATATCTCTCCCTGGAACACGAGCACAGTTCAGCCCAGGCAGTGCAAATAAATTTGAATGTTCTTATCTCAAGAGCAAAATACTTGAAATGCATGCACATGGCCATGGTGACATCATGCAGTAATTCCTACCTTTCCTTCCCATCACTACTGCTGGGAATTGTCCTTCCCTTCCAAGGAGGAAGAGGAAGGGTGACAGTGAGTGTCAATCACAGCTGAGCGTGGACACCACAGTGGCTTGGGGATTGTTCTGATGTCAGGGCTCTGACCCACTGGGGAAAAAAGTCTGTGTTTCTTGCTGTACCACCTGTGATTTGCTCTTCACTCCTTATTTGCTGTCCTAGGCACCTGCCTGTTTAGCCCAAGAGCAAGTTGAGGCTTGAGGAACAGCCTGCAGTAGCTATTCCATGTTAGCTGTACTGGTGGATACCAGCTGCACACCATGAGAAACTGGAGCTGCTCATGTATAAACATACTTCACCAAAGTTTCTCCTCACCAAGACATATTATGGCTTTAGGACAAAAAGTTGGAATGTTTTTCCTTAGAGCAACTTAAAAACATGAAAAATGCAAGACAATTTCTAAGTTTACAGAGGAAATATGCAGGTGTTCTCCACACAAATATTGTCAACAACACTGAGCTGTCAGAGCACTGGAGAAATTACTTGTTTCTTTCTCTGCCAAAGAGCATAGGAAATGTATATGCGCCGTTTTGACAACAATCAAAAAAGTTGGTGTCCCTTTTCCTTTGCAAATAAATGGATTTTTTTTTTTTGGCTACACACACAAAATATAGATGTTACCCACTAGTAAAACTCTAATGTAGGAGAGATTAAAAATAGCCAACAGAATCTTTTCATATTTGTGAGAAAGGAGATATAGATCACCGGACCTATACAAAGCACAAAGCTGATTCAAAGGCAGGCTAACCACTGAGCCTCAAAGGTGGCCAAACTGATACTGAAATGCTGGTCAAGAGACCTGGCTGGATGACCACTGCTACCCAGACAGAGCAGTTGTCGTTACTTACACATCTATGTTACTCTGACACAGAACTTCCATGTTAATGTAAGATCTCTGTTCCGATTTCCTGATAGACCTCATTTATGTTCCTGAAGAGAGCAAAAAAGTAAACCAGAATTCAAGCAGTTTTCAGTGAAGCTAATAAACTCCTACGGGCCCGAACTGAGGAACAGGACTTGGGTAACCAGTCCTACGGATAAACTGAAATGTACTTTGGGGACATCTTTCCTTCGTGTTTCCTAACCACTCACCTGCAATGGAAAGATAGAAATCTTTAAAATCTGTGATCTCTCGGGAGCCTTCACAGGCTGCTATGCAGTCATCGTAGGATTTGAAGTAATCAGGAAGAGCCAGTTCCATGTCCGAGATGGATGTCCGCCAATTGTCGCCATTGTACGCTCTCACAGCCCTGACAAAGAGATTCTGAGAAATTGGCAGGAATGAATCAGCAGTAACTGACCCGTGAGAAGTGTTGTGTAAACTCAAACACAGAAAATTATGTCTCCACATTTCTGGATGACTGTATGAGCTGCTCTCCAGGTGATGTGAGGCCAACAAATACAGGAGACTACTGGATTTCACCAGGTATTTCCTAGCGAGCAGAGTATGTAATTCCATTTCCAATCAAAAGAAAAGCCTGCTGGAGAGAAGTAATGGTGCAAGTCTAAAGCACAGGTTGTGACAGAGATTTTCAATGGGATCTTAATGCCAAATGTCTGAGATGTTTTAAGCTGCGTGTCCTGGGTTACAGTGTATTCTACTACCATGAGCTGTTGAAAGCAGGTGCAGCAATGTTCCTTGCCTCCTCCCTCCGGACTATCTGCTGTTAATGGGCCATCAGTGCCTTGCCCCATGACTCACCATCCCATTGGGAGATGCCCCGCCCAGGGGGAAGGAGCCAAGCATTCCCACCTGGATAAAATCTGGGGTTTGGAACAGCACAGGCAGCCTTACCTACTGGGATCCCACAGGACAAGAGCCACACAACCACCACTGGACTTTCCGAGGAGGACCAGACTTTTTCTACAAGATCACTGCTTCAACAGAACCACTTCAAAGAGAGCTGCAGCTACCACCAAATCGGACTGCTACCAACACCCTGCCCGGCAGGGTGCCAGGCCGTACCCCTGACTCTGTCAGGTTAAACCAGTTTCTCTGTATTATTGTTTTGTAATACAGATATATATATAAGTAAAAAACCTGTTATTCCTATTCCTCATATCTTTGCCTGAAAGCCCCTTAATTTCAAATTTATAATAATTCGGAGGGAAGGGGGTTGTATTTTCCATTCCAAGGGGGGCTCCTGCCTTCCTCAGCAGACACCTGTCTTTCAAACCAAGACACTGTGCCACTACAGCACTTATGAATTTGGATAACTATGCACCTGCTTAGCTTAGTAGTGATCTGCATGTAGCAGCTTTCAGGTACACCACTGTCTGTGATTTGCTGTGATTCATTTATGGAACAGTGAAGTGCAGGAGAGGTGAGAGTTACGGAATGCATCAAGAAGGCAGAACAAAGATGGCTGAGACGACAAGAAGAGGGAGATTAAGAACTGAGAACACATAAGCAAATGAGATCCCTGAATCTCACCCAACAAGAGGAGTAATAGAACAGTTCCAAAAGAGCAGACTCTTCTGAATAAAAAGCATACCTCATATGGCTTTGTCTCCAAGTCTTTAATATGCTCCTCAGCATCAGGTATGCTCTTATAGTAGGCCATATTTCTTTGCATCATTTCATCATCTGGATGCTTCAGAAGAAATGTGTGAGCTGCTGCAATAGCTTTTGGAAGATTATTAGCCTAAACAGGGATAGGGAAAAGAAGGTGTTAAAAAAGATTAACTGGAGAAGAAAAAAACCCAAACAGTTCAAAGGTTCCCAGTTTTCTCAGTGTATTTCCCTGCATTCTCTATATTTACAAATTTACTTCTACTGAAAGCACAGTCTCAGTAGATACAACGGTACAATAAAAGTGATATAATTCTTCTCAGTTTTAATCCTAGCTGCATCATCGTGAACAACTCTTTTTTTAACTTTAGAAGTCTATTATTTTTGCAGATAGCATAGATGATTGTTGTAAGTCAAAAACATTAGGTTTTTCCCTTCCCCTTCCCCTGTTCATAGAGCTGACAAGGCAAAAGTCTACACCAGGGCTCCCAGGAGGGATTAATCTCACAGCAAGTACTGATGCTAACCTACGGATACTGGTCAGGAGTCATGACTGTTTATATGTGTTTATGTCAGTTACTTGGCTAGCAACACACAGGACATTATCACAGTAATGTATCTTCCTGGTGCCATTACAAAGTTAGATCAGACTCCAGAGACTTGGTCAAAAATTGTGTCCTAAAAAAATTTTCTGTGCCCATTTTTAAACTAACTTTAATCCCTGTCAGATATACTTTGTGAAGTGTACATTTCTCATTTACAGCTGCACGTACCAAACACGTATGTACTTCTGTGTGCATGCAATTTATGGCTTATATATATATATATATATATACATGTATTTTCATAAATTATATAGTATATATGCACATATTTAGGAAGAGTGAGAGAGAAAGCAAAAGTCTGGGGTATTTGTGAAATGTTAAAACCTTTTTTCTGGGCCAAGATCCACATCAGCCCATTCAGTGTATTGATGTGTAGGCAATACAGAGTTCCACCTCACATGTGAAACAGCTTCTGGCAGTGCGTGTTTGAAACCAAGAGCAAGAATCACGGGCACATGTGCACACACACCCTTCTGTTCACATCCATAAAAGGTGCCCTTTCGTTTTGGAAAGGAACCTGGTAGACGGCTGCACCGAAGCAAGACTTGAACCCGTGCCCTGCTGCTGTGCTGCTAGGAGTGTCCCAGCACTGGAACTCTGCCAGCTGCCCTTCCTGCCTGTCCCAAAACTACATGCTTCCAGTCGGCCCAGACCATGCTAAATGCAAAGGGAAATCTCGGCTGCACTTTCGCCAAATGCCTGGGTTTTTTGTGCTGTAGCTGTAGCCCTGCTTCTTTGGCAGGCTGACAAGTCTCTTTTTCACTTAGGTCCATGATTCACTCTTGGTTTCAATTTTCACCTCTTAGAAAAAAATAAAGGAAGGTTTTGTAGAAACACACTCCTAAGTGAACTCAGTGGCTCTGAGAAAGCTCCCTCCAGAGGAGCAAGCAGCAGTGCAGGAACAGCTGCTCCCAGAATCTTACAACGTGGCAAATTTCTCTGTGGAGCCCACCTGAATACATACATCGTCACTCTAAAAAATTACATAATGCATTTCCCTCCCTCTTCTTCCTATATTAAAAATGCTCTTGAGGGGTTGGAGGGGTGGGGGAAGGGACATTCCTTTTGCAGAAACCACCAGCCAGGAAAAAGGCCTTTGGATTCAGCAGTTTGTAGCTCTAGAAGGCCCATTCAGAACTCCCCAAGTGAGAGAGCTGGACTATAAATCCAGTATGAAACACAATATAAATAACAGACACTAAAGGCAAAACCACCAAACTATGCTGCTCAAATTTACTGCAAACGTGATTGAACAAACAGTTTAAAGGGAGAGGGAGGGGTTCCTCCAATTTCCCTCTCACACTCCTACCTGGCAGTTACTTGACTGTATTTGAAATGGTAAGAAGAAATTATTTTTGGTGTTACCCATACATTGCAAACTTTGTATGTACCACAAGGGGGGAATTAATAGCTAAATTAAGATGAGGAAACAGTTGTGGTGATGTCATTTTTGTATCCATATATGGCTTTGAGAATTCGAGGAATTCCTGCCCTCTCAGTCAAAAGAAAAGGCAGAGTCTTTAATGTATCAAGTTAAGTCCTTTTGTATGGTCTTAGGGAAGGCATTAGATGCCAGTGGGATACTGTGCATGTGGATACTGTTCTGGTTTTATGAGAACACATTTCCCTGCATCTGTTTGGAAAAACTGCTGAGAAAACAGCGCTCCTAAAAATAGCAACAGTTAAGAAGATGTGTGTTTTCAAGAGACAATCTCAAAACAATGCACAAGCATACAACCCTATATATAATGTATAGTGAGATATGTTGGGAGTGAATCTCTAAAAGAGAAAACAATCTAACCAAAGAGCTCAGCTTGTTTCCTCCCCACAGAGATGCCCTGTTTACTTGAAATGCAAATAATTCCAATATCTGAGGTGATGGCAGGAGGAATGGATCTTGATGTAGAGAAAAAAAGATGAAGACAAGAAGAGAGAAAATAATCAATTAGATCCTGGACGGAAAAATTATAAGAAGCTAGAAAAACAGGATGAAATCTGTTAAGACAGAAGTGGCAGACCCAAGAGCAAAAGGTAAATACCATTCCAGGGCTATAGTGTCCCACCTCAGCAGCCAATTTTTGCTTCGTTCCTTCTCACAGCCGTAACGAAGCTGGAGTTTTGCAGGCATGAGGCTATCTGTAAGTCACAGGCTGGGAGCTGCTGCACTTGAAAGAACTGGATCAGAAATGAGCAAGTGAAGAAGGTGGACACGCCGAAGGAGAAGAAGTAGTGAAGATCATTTGCAATAGCAGAGTTGTGACATGAAGAGTCTGAAAAAGGTTCCAGAGAAGTTTAGAAAGTAAGGGAGATGGAAAGATGAGAGGGGCAGGAATGACACAGCTACAGGACACAGAGGCAGGGTCCAGTGGCCGGATGTCTAGGAAGAACTGGAAGGCCTGATCTAGGGGACACGCTGGATGACTAGTAAAAAACGGGTGAAAAGCGAGCTGGATGGTACGTGGGTAATAGGGGGATAGACAAGGCACACACTAATCCCACTGTGGGTTACAGGATGGGAGGAAACAACTGAAAAGCTCGTCAGGGAGAAGATTACAAAGTGTAGGGTTGGCAGCCTAAGGGGGCAAGGACTAACCACGGGGCAGGGAAGAAATGGAGGTGAGGCGGATGACAGCTGGAGCGGAGGGGGTGATGGGGAATGAGGCTGTAGCCCACAGTAACCTGCTCCGAGGGCCAGGCGAGAGGCTGGCACGACAGGAGATTTTTCTAGCATTGGGTGCAGGAGGCACTTGCGTCTGTCGAGACTGTCCTGGGACATGCCACGTGCAGGGACACACTGTGCTGTCCCCCTCCACCACGACACCGACAGGCCCGCTTGGTGTGGCTGGAGCGTGGCACCGCACCAGGCGAGACTTTGAGGAGGAGAGACTGTGACGGAGGCGGGGGAGGGGGGGAGCGGAGGCAGGGCAGAGAGATGGGAGGAGAAAGGAGGAGGCACCAAGGAGGGGGGGCCTCACCTTGAAGTAGGCGAACTGCAGGTACTTGTAGGGCTCGCGGCGCTGGAACTCCTCGAGCAGGTCGCGGCCGGGCTGCGCCTGTCGGAAGGCGGGCAGCCCCTGCTTGCAGCGCCGCAGGCACNCCCGGCGGCGCTGCAGTTGCGGTGGCAGAACGCCTCGCTGTCGCGCAGCAGGCGGTACAGCCGCATGCTGACCTCCAGGTAGCTGACGCTCTCGGGCCAGTTCTCGGTGCTGTACTGGTCCAGCCCGTAGCGATAGGCCGACTCCAGCGGCATCAGCTCGTCCCGCGGGAAGCTGCGGAAGCTGTAGCGCTCGTACTGCGCCCCCGCCGCCGCCAGCAGCGCCGCCAGCGCCGCCACCCACATGGCTGCGCCTCCGCCGCCGCCACCGCGGCCCGCACAGCACCACGTCGCTGCCGCCGGCGGAGGCGGCTCCGGGGCCGGGCGGAGGGAAGGGAAAGGCGGGTGGGCCGGGGCGAAGGCAGGACAGAGGCGGTCCCGGGGCCGAAGCCGGGGCGGAGGGAGAGGCGGCCCCGGGGAGGGAGCACGGCCACGGCGGGGCGGGGCGAGCGGAGCGCAGATCCTCCGGCCGCCTTCAGTGCTGCTGCTCGGCTGGAGCTGGAGCTGGTGCCAGCAGCAGTCGCGTCTGCAAGGAAACTTTTTGTCAATGTGTTTCTGGTGTCTTTTTTAAAATTAATTTATTCTTCTGGTGGTTTTTTGGTTTTGGTTTTTTTTAAATTCTTCTTGATGTGTTTTTCCAGTGTCCACGAGAATTGCTTTTTTGCCATCCACAGTTTAGGGGCTTTGTTTGGAAAATGTCTATTCTAAATCAATCTCTTGTACCCTTCAATTTTTGTGTGTGTGTGTGTGTTTGTCTACAAAACCTGTGACATAGGTTCACACGTTCATATTGTGATGAAGAGCAATAAGTGCGTTGTTGGAATATTCCTAGAATTCTGAGCATTATTTCCCTTGAAACTGGAATTTTAGATATGGTGTTAGAAGGCATTGCAGAAGTGTAAGTATTATTTCTGCCTCTTGTTGCTGTTTGATGTTTGGTGTCCTGAGGAAAAATAATGTGCAAGATCTATAAGGAAAGTGGGTTTGCATTTTTTTGAATACTTGCCAGCTAAGTGTACTTCAAATGTGAGCTATAGAATGCCAACAGTGCCTCCTCCACTGGTTCTGTGCAGTGCTGTGGGGCATTTTCTGATGTCCAGCTACATTAATTAATTAATAATCTTTAGTAAGTGGGAAAAGCTGTGGCTGTAGATCCAAAAAATTTGAAAGTTCCTAATCTAATCAAGCAATTCTTTAGAACTGTTCTTTCAGTCTGACACACAGAAATTATTTGCATTATGACAATATGCAGCCTCCTAGATTTCACAGAGTTTGACCAGCTGCTCTCTCTCCACTGCTCTTGGTGGACTCATGCACTTGGTGGACATGCTCATCAGTGGTGATCTTGGGCCTGGAGAACCCTCCAGCTTGGAAAAAACTTGTGTAGAGCCATTCAAAAATGCTAGCATGGCTTCAAAACTAGACAAACAGCAGAGGCCGAGATCTTTGTCTATTCTTTTTATTTTTAAACTGAGAAGTCACAGGTAATTAAAAACAAAACAAAAAACCCCACCCCATAAAATAACAAAAAAAACCTCAAGCCCCTGACAGTTCCAGTATTTACCTTTCCTTTAGATGACATTTAACCCTGTGATTTCCAGATCTAGTAAGAATAGTTCTCTATCCCTTTGCTTTCTTAGGCTGAGTATCAGTGATTTTGTAGGTGTGTGACCTAAATGACTAGTCATGAAGAAAATTATTCCTTAGAAACACTTTATACTTGGACTGTTTGTCTGCATTTCTCAGCAGAGACAGCCACAGGATGGAGGATGGTGAACTGCTCAAGAATTCTTCATTGCAGTGGCTGCCTTTATAGCAGGGGCTCTCGAAAATTACCGAGCTGAGCCTGCTCTTCTGATGCCAAAATTACCTGCAGGTGCAAGTGTTGGAAATGTTGTATCTAAGTAGTTGTTATTATTTCACACTTCAGGTTTGAGTGGCTGAGTAACCTGGAACACCAGATCCTCTTTCCTGTGGGAAGACAAACACCAAAAGCCAAAACCAAACGAAAATAAAACATCACAGGTCACTGGTGTGTCGTTCCTTTCCACGGGAGGGCCAAGCACCAAAGTTTCTCCAGCCAGGCTTTGAAATTTGGCTTGTTGCCAGCCTTTTGTGTCAGCTCTGCCAGCCTGGACTCTGCATTTCATCTTTGCATGGAATAGGGATGATTTTCCTGTTTTTCCTGGCAGATTGCTGTAAGCACTCTGAATTCCATTTTTAAACTTTCTTGGGTAAAAAAGATGCAGTTAGGAGCTTACACATCGTGGGAGCAACACCCAGGAGGAGGAGTCTGCCAGTCTGGTTTGTGTGTGCGTGTGCATGTTGCTCAGTTTGCCACCATTCCTGCTGAATGCCTCTTGTCCTGTTCCCACTGTCATTCCTGCTCTTACTCACTGACAGTTTCTGCAGTTTTGCTGCCAGCTGATTCCCAGAGACTTGCCAGTATGTTGCCAAAAATGTCAAGATAAATGAAACTCTCTAACACTGTTTTTGTGGTATTAGGGAGTAGGCATTAGTTTATTCCAGGCTGGGGTGCTCCATCTAGATGCACACAGACTTTCAAAACATTTCACTTATTTATACATTTTTAGCAAAGAAATAATTGCCCATTGGTTCTAAGTTACATATTTTTTTGCATTAATTATTATTCTATCTTCTATTGGTTATTGATTTCTCACTTCTCATGCTAATTAGCTTTTTGTTATCTTTTTTCCCAGACAGGGAGTCTCCAGCACATGTTGAGTCATCTTTGTTAGTGTCTGCTTTATCTTCTCGTTGCTTCAACATGTCCTTGGAGGGCTATAAATTCTGGATTCCAGGTGTCCAGCCTTTAACTCCCCAGGGCTTTGTTCATTGTTACTTGGGGCAGGTGACATCTGGAGTGTGGCGCATAACTACAAATTTATGACAAAAACTGATGGTAAACCTCATTAATTTCCCTATTCAACTCTAAGCCCTGTTAGCCCCCAAATTCTTCTTTAAGTCTTGGCAAAAGACTCTTCCTTGTCCTGCAGGTGATGGCTTCTCACAGAAGTGTTCCTTCCTCTCATTGTGGCAGTCATCCTGGAAGTGAGAAAACAACCCAGGCATTTTCATTCCTTTATTTCTAATTCAGTTGGTCAGTTCTACTTTTCTGAATTTCTGTCTGGTTTGGGTGTGACATTTTTTAATTTCATGATTTATTAAAGGCAAGAAGACCAAACATAACCCCTAAACTCTTACATTTACTAATCAATAACCCTTGCTAATGAACTAAGTAGAAAAGCAGTCTCATGAGTTTCCCTATCAAACTCTTTCTACCCCTAGTAAAACCCCAAATTAAGCTTTAATCTTGGGGAGACAGCCTTCCTCCTCCCACAGGCAATGGCTTCTCATGTACATGTTCCTTCCTCTTCTTGTGTCAAACACCCTGTAAGTTAGAAAAAACAAACCTTCATTCCTAATTCCTTTAGTTCCATAAATGCTGTTAAAACCCAGCAGCGTTATTTCAATCTTTATGAATTGTTGCCCACTGAGGGTATGCCAAAGTTTCCTTCTGAAGACTGAGGTTTCAATAAGATGTTTGAGCCGTGAGGGGTGATCCTCCAACTGCTCTCAGCATCCCTTGGGTGGCTTTAGAAGTTTAAATCTGTTTTAAGTCAAAAGCAGCAAGTTTCTAGCAGAAAGAGGAACTTTCATATGTCTCAAACATCCTACAGAGAAACGAGGGGCATTCTTTGACCTCTCTGTCTCCCTGTTTTACTTCCTCAGTGGATGGCAGCTCCTCTTTCGGCTGCCAACAACTTGGAAATCAAAGAGTCTTTATTAATTTTCCCTTCTGTTCAGAAAGGTGAAGAACTAAAGGAAAACAAGCTTGAAAACTCTCAACAGCCCAGGCAATTACACCATCCAGCACAAACATTAACCAGCCCATGCCAACTTTCCAAACACTGAACAGTTGAGAAAGAATTTGGATTTGGCCACAAGGATGGGCTGTGAACACAGAGCTTGGAAGAAAAACCCTCTAATTTATACTGCAATAAGTGGTCAGATAAATAGATAAGTGTATAGATAATATAATGGATAACTACTCACCTCCTCGCGCAGCTCTGGCAGTAAGCGGAGGAGTTCCTGGGCTCACCTCCCACGGCTGTGCTTACTGCTGCCATCTCAGACTGCCCTGAGAGCAGGGCACAGCCTGCAGCTGATACCTGGGTGGCAGCAGGATCCCACTGGAGCTCTCTCTGGACAGCTGCGTCAGTCGTGGTGGCTGCAGAGCTTAGAGAGGCCATGGCTTTCTCCCCATTGGGTACTGCTGCTCCCCGATCAAGCTGGCAGAGCTTCAGTGCCCTTCCTGCATGCTCTTCTGCATCATCTGATGTGCCACAGCCTGTTTTCCTTCCCAGGATGCTGGTGGTCCCCAGGAGCTTCTTATGGGGCCGGGGCGATGGACACTCGGCCACCATTGCTCCTGAAACACCCAGGTCCCATCAGTCACTGTTGTGCCATCTGCATGCTCCTGGCAGCTCTCTCAGCTTCACCTGGGGATCCCCTGTTCAGGAAACCAGGGCTGCTCACCTCAGCAGCCATCTGAAAAATCAGGCCTGTTGTGCTTTCCAGGAAATCAGGGATGGTTAATTAATATTTAGCTGCACAGACTCCCAGGAGAGCAGCCTCCTCAGCAGTGACACCACCACTCCCCTGTCTTTGGCGCTTCTCTACGCCTGCACAGACTCAAGGTGGCCAATTCCACCAGGCTGCACAGTTCACAGCACGGCTACGATTCCCCGTGGGAGCAGCCCACTGCCAGTTTGGCTCTGATACGGGATGAATAGTCTGGTCCCAGGAAGAGGCAAGCATCCAGGGCTGGTCTGTTGCTGCTTGCTGCTACAAGCTCCTTCTTCCAGGCTGTGAATGCTGAGGCTGCTCTGTGCTCTGCCAGGGCTCTGCTGGGGCTCAGCACCGGCCGTGGCTGGGCCCACTCTCACCTCACGTTTCCATTGACAGCTTTGCATCAGATGGGCCCTTTCAGAGCGCACTGACTGATCCTGCTGCTTTTTCATTTGAGTAAGACTCTCATCCAGGCAAAGAGATTAGTTGTACAAACCCAGTGGCTGAGAGCTGAAACCCTCCAGAGCTACAGTTGAAAGCCTGTATCTCCACATGATATTTTGTCTGCCCCACTCTTCATTCGTGTCTGGTTGGAAATGCAAATGTGCTTTCTTCCCCATCTAGGAGTACCATGACTAGGCAAAAACCATCCAGTGGGCTATGTTCCAAAGGCAGGGTAGTCTGGAGTTCGGGAATGAAAGAGACCCTTCTCCAATCCCAAACCATACAAAAAGCCCCATAAATGGGACTTTCTGTCTTTAAGAAACAAGTGACAAAAAGTGAATGTACATCTTAATCACAGGATGAGAAGAAAGGGTATCTACCAGCTGAATTGAGGTTTTAAACAGTTTTTATTCTGAATGCCACCCATCGCTGGCACTAGACAAAGCAGTTCCATCACTGTCGCATCTCCTGTCCTCCCTCAGCTGTCTGGCTGCAATGATCAGACGGGTGAGGCTGGAGAGAGGCTTGGCTGAGAGTAAAAATGGATGCTGCCCAAAGGAAAAGAAAACAAATGAACCATGACTCTCCAAATTAACTTCCACATGGACTCAAGCACTATTCCTCAAGATACCAGAAGGATGCAGAAATAGGTCTGAGGGAACTATCTGCACCTCTGTCTTCATGTTCAGTATCCTATTTGCTATCCCATGCTATCCTATTGCTAGCCCATGTCCAGTACCTGGAATACTTGGCCTATAATTCTATTAATCCATTTATCAGGGTTTCTCCATCTTGATGCAATATTTTCCCTGCCAAGACTCTGGGAATGCTACTTGCAATCCAGGAATTTTCCTCTTTGGGAAACACAAAATATTGACTATGGGGTCCTCCTTCTTGTAGATGTGGGTTATTTTAGTTGTCAAAAAAGATGGGGAGCATAAACTGTTCTTCAAGAAACTCAAGGACAGCTAGGAAATATTTATCCCAGTAGGATCTGGGCCCATGTGTTGATCTGAAGACCACTGAGGTTTTCAGCACCAAAACAAAAGCAGGGAGACAAGTGGCAGAGCGCTGATGGACGCAGCTCTGGCTGGCAGGGAGAGCAGTGTCTACCTTTGCATCCTCTGCACCTCCTATGCTGGCTGGCACCTTCACAGAAGGGACAGCCAAGTGGCACATTCTGCAGCTCCCCATCTGCCACAAAACCTGGCAGCAACCCTGTAGCAGTTCTCATCTACTCAACTGTTGCCAGGCAGCAAAAATGGCTGTGACAAGTTCCACTCAGCTGTCCCTGTTTTGGTGGCAGAAACCTCTAAAAGCATGGCTTGGTGTCAGAAACCTCTGAGAGTGGGGTAGAAGGGACAACATGAGGCCCCTCTGGTGCTCAAAGGGAGTCCCCCAATAACCCCTTCCTTCCCACAGCCAAATCTTGGACCACTTGGGTAGGATGGCTTCTTTGGGTTCCTTCACTACCAGCACCACTTCAGGCCTCCATACCCGGGATCATCCTACTGCAGTTCTTTTGCCACCAGGGAAAACTGAACGTGCTACCAAAACACAGAACGGGGCCACAGAAATCATCAGAGGATGGAACACTTCTCCTATGAGGAAAGGCTGCAAGACTCAGGGTTCTTCAGCCTGGAGAAGGCCCCAGGGAGACCTTACTGAGACCTTTCAATGCTTCAAGGGGGTTCTAAGAAAGATGGGGATGCATTTTTTGTCAGGGCCTATGAAAAAGGGGAAATGCTTTCAAATCAAAGAGGGTCCATTCAGATTAGGTGTAAGGAAGAAACTGTGTATGAGGAGAGCGGGAAAACACTGGAACAGGTTATACAGAGAGGTCCTAGGTACCCCATCCCTAGAAATATTCAAGGTCAGGTCAGACAGGGCTGTAACCAGCCTAATCTACTTCCAGATGTCCCTTCTCATAGTGGGGAAGTTGGACTACATGACCTTTAAAGGTCTCTTCCAACCCAAACTATCCTATGATTCTACTCAGTTTACACTTGAAAAGTACCCAGACTGGGCATTAATATGAGGGGAAGGTCCTCTGATGCCTTTGAGTTTATCTGATGAGAAAACCAATCCACTGGACAGCTGTTTCACTCGCAGCTGCTCCGCATTGTACCTGCAGAAGTTGCTCAGCAGACCATCGAGTGTCCTCATCGGTCTGCAAGCAGCAGTTCAGAAAGTCCTGGAACGCAGCAGACATTTGCTCGGTGTACTCCAGCTTCGGTATCCCTCTCTTAGCTATGAGATCCAGGGCCTAGAGAAAAAGGAAGCACGAGACTCCACCTGTTTCTTTCGTAACTGCTCACATAGACCCCATTTTTTAAGCTCCAGCCTTCAGTGGCAGTTTCTTCGCCGGCAGAGGGTTAGAGATGATTTTTTTGCACTAACAAAAAGACCCCACAAAATAGCAGCCACAGCTATTCCAACATGCAAATGATCTTGCCTTGACAGCTGATTTCATGGGCTGAACAAGTTAGTAGGAAGTACATTAGCCAAAAGCACATTTTGCTACTCTGAGGATTGATTTTACAGACTTTGCAGGCTCTTTTAAAGAGTGAATTTGGTCTAACTACATTATTTCCAAGCGTTGTTACATACAATTCATCTCTGCAGTGCTCACTGGTCTCTAAAGTACAGCTTCCATTAAAAAAAAGGTTGTCAAATTTTTTTCTCTCTCCCTGATAAGAATGGTAACCAGGATGTCAAAAAGGAAATCCATCCACTTATTCCTTGCTTAAAGGAACAGAAACATTTGGAACCTCAGTTCAACATGGACACATTTAGTTGCATGCACAAATATTTTACGATGAAAATGCCTAATTGGGCAGACAGGAGCCACCTGCAACTCTTGTCTTTCATCAGACTCCAAATTCCCAATCAGCTTCACTTCCATGGTCAAAGAAAAGCTTTGAATGGTCTAATCAGAAAAAGGAATAATTTCATCCCTATGGTAACTGTCTGCTAATTTTGATACTCAAATAAATGCATTAACGAAGCTAATTCCTGTGCTAAAACATACTTTTGGAAAAGGATTTGGTAATCAATAATTAAGGCATTCCTAGAACCAGAGGTACTTCCTGAAAGGCTCAGGTAAGTAACTGGCACTGGTGTAAGACTGAAAAGGGTTCCATGCCTGCAGACATGGTTGAAATGCTTTTCACACAAATTCCCCAGTTGGAGAAACTTGGCACTGAATGTTTCTTGTCCTTCTGAGACACAGCTCAAAAAGAGTTCAAAAAGTGCATGAGAAATTTGAAGCGTCACTGAAGGCCAAAATGGGACATTTTTTAACTGGAACATGCCACTCCTCTTCTGAGATTCTCTCACTGATGTAGCCAAAGCTACACCAGACGCTGATGTGCTCCCAGGACAGCTTTTGGTAGATGGGCCTTGGTTGAACTAGTCTGAGCTGAGGCAAATGGGATTTTGTCTCATGGGAGACTAAACACAGGACAGATTAGAGAGACAGCAGCATTTGCTGGTATTTGCACCTTACCTTGAGAGGAATTTCCTCAGAGTAAGGAGGTTCTCCTTGCAGCATTTCTATCACCACAATGCCAAGGGACCAAATATCAACTTTGGTCCCATACGTATCCTTATTCACATATTCTGGTGCCATCCAGTGAGCTGTCCCAACCATCGAACTCTGCCTGTTCTGGTCAGAGGTCATCTGAGCGCAGAGGCCAAAATCAGCTGAGGAGGAAACTCAGTGCTGTTAAAGCCAGCTTGAATTTGGAAACTAAGCAAGAGCATTTCCCACCCTGAGTCTGAGAATGTGGTGTTGAATCTAGCTGGAAAAGAGGCCCTGCTCTGTTTCCTCAGGGTGGTAACCAAGGAAATACGGAATTGGTCACTTATAGAAACCTCCACATTTCACTCAGTGGCTTCTATTCACTTGAAGCTTTAGATTGTAACTCCCTCCCTCTGGAAGGGTCACACAAAAACCAAAGCCACTCTTGACACCTTGTTTATCTCAAGACCTCTCTGCACATTGCAGCTGCACTCTTAGCTTGCAGCAGTGGTCTGTGCACTTCCACAGGCACTGCTCTTGGGGAACTGGTGGTCAGTCTTAAGCAGCTCCACACCCCACATCCCAGGAATGCTGTGCCTGACCAAGAATACTTACCCAGTTTGACAGATCCATCCATTCCAAGAAGAATGTTTTCACTTTTTATATCTCTATGAATCACGAAGTTGGAATGAAGGGAATTTAGTGCTTGCAGGCACTGATAGATAAAAAACAAACAGGAGGGTAAAAATTAATGACACTTTTTCATCACCCAAGAAAGGAAATGGCTCTAAAGGACTTCAGTTCTAGATGAAAGGTGAGTAGTGGCAGAACAGGGTGTTGTCAGGAGGAAGAGTCTGCTGCTTCATCAGTAGTAGAGCAGTATCTTTCTAGGTGAAGACATATTACCTCTTGAAAGAGAAATGGCAATTGTTGTTACAGACTATCCCCTGCAAACACAGCAGAATGACTGCTGCTGCAGGGCATGGGCTCTCTCCATCCAGGTGACAAACAGTTGTTTGATGTTAGTTTAAAATTCTGCTACCAGAATGTTTGCTTTTACAGGCAAGGAATGCCATACAGACAGGCTCAGCCAAATGCTTGAAGAGGCAAAGTTGAGAAAAATAAATAAAATTTTTTAAAAAAGAGAGTACCACAACAGTTGTACTGGCAGGCCCTCCACCTAAAACAATCCTGCTTCTCCATATCATCAAAGCAACATAGAAACAAAGCTCTGAACATGAGATCACTCCTATTCTTACCACCTATCTAGAAGTACCAGCCTGCCCAAACAATCAGAAGAATCAGTGGCATGCCTTACCTCTCGGCAGATGGCTGCCATCTCTCCTTCAGCCATTTGGACTTCTTTAATGACACTGCTTAAAGATCCTCCATCCATGTATTCCATAATTATCCAGAGTTTATCCCCAACAAGGTAGCTGAAAGAAGGAAACAATGGAATGGAGATGAATGTATATAGCTAAATTACCTTACAAAAAACACTACAGTTTATTCCTGTTTTCGGGGCACTTGTAAATGAACAGAGAATAAAAGGAAGAGGCATTCTTCCTAGGTTATGCACTACTTGGAATCTGTGCAGTTAAAATGAGAAAGGCCCATTTGTGAAAACGGAGGGGTCTTAGATGGCAAGCAAGTGAAAAATGCAGGGAAATAAATTTTATGATGAGTTACCAGCACTTATTATAAAATAGAGAAAATATGTTCAACTTAAAAAAAGAAAAACCTGAACCAACCCAAACCAAAAAAAACACATGGAGGTATCAAACTTACAGGCTGTTGTTTTAGTCAGATAGGGCTGACCCAGGTTTTTCAAAACAGGCTTCCAACGATGCATGCCAGAAAAGATCAATGCAAACAAAATGCACTCTCCTCCCATATATTGTATACAAATAGATAAATGAAAGTAAAAAGCTCAATTCTCCAGCAGTGACCAAAGGGGTTTTTTTTAACCTTTGTCTTGCAGTACATAAATGAACATTCATGTGATAATACCAGAACTACTTACCTGTCTAAATAGTTAACAATATTGGGATGCTTATTGTCCCTTACAACTAGGAGTTCATTGACAATTAGTTCCTTTTGGGGCTGTTTTCCGAGACTCACTTGCTTTATGGCCACCTAAAATGACATTGAAAGCCATTAACCTGAGAAGTCTGTTGCAGGAGATCAGAATGAACATGGAGTGAGTGTTTCTGGTGTAATGGAGCCCAGCTATGCCAAACTGCCTTGTGATTACCCATCAGAGCTTAGTGATTGACATTACAACAGCCTATGTGTGCTAGCTCAGGTGCTAGTTAGGACACATGGCCGTAGACATTTTGCCTTGTCAGCTTGGTAAAAACGGTCTCTTAAGCTATCAACCCCAAAGCTCTAACAACACTCTCTGCACCTAAATTCTTTTCCAATGGCCTTAGTTTATCACCACTATTACCATTCACACATGGTTTGCAAGCTTGAAGCAGTTTTGTTTCTGTGAAAATATCACAAAATATCTGGGAATCCTTTAGGAATTCTATGGAGTTTGATAATTTTTTCAAATGCAACTGTTGCGCTTCTTGATGGCATAACAAAGCAAATATAGACAGACATCACAGGTAAAATGCCATCCTAAAAGGATCATTAAGGTTATCCCCCAAAACCATAATCCTACCACTTCCTAACTCATTGAATTTTGATTTGGCAACTCTAAAGAACATTCTAGAACAGTTTAGGTTTGCAGTTGTTTCCTGGATTTAAAAAGAAACAATCCATTCCATGGCATTTTATGGATATGCCCTGGGTCCCTTGTAGACCTCTAAGCACAGTTACAAAGCGTAGCACTGCATGGGGATGAGAAGCTACCAGGAAGAATCAGATGTATTCACTGTCAGCCAGAAATGAGCTTTCAGAAATCTTAAGCTGTAGCCCCAAAGAGCTGTCCAAAATGGACTGGGCTAGTCTGTGCTTTGGAGGAACAGCCTTCATAGGAAAGATCTCCTGGAGACCCAAAGCTCCAGCCACAGCTCACACCAGAGGGGAAAGCACTCAAGAGCTGCAAAATCTGGGATTATTGACACTTACCTCTACTCCTGTGGCAGTATCGGTCGCTGTATAGACCGTTCCGAAACCTCTGGAAACAAAACAGCAGCAAAGGAAGGAGAAGCCATTTAGTTCCTACAAGTGAAAGCCAGCCCAGACAGGTCTCTGCTGCCTGGAGTGTTTATGAAACACCTGGCATCACCTACTCTTCAGCCAAGAGCACAGCAGCCCACTGGCCTTCTGCCATGCAGGGTGTCCAAAAGAAAACTTAGGTGCAACATGAAGGGCTGGTACAAATCTCAGATATACACACTGGATTTATTTTAGTTCAAAACCTAAGTGGGGGCAGGGGTGGGGCATGGAGCATGTCTACAAAAACTGGAAAGTAATATCTTTCACTCTTTTTCCATGTTGCCTTGCAGAGTCCTCAGAACTCTTATTGCTCTCTTCTCAGATCTCTTATTTGAACCTATCTAGGGACCTATCACTTTGTGAAAAATTATTTCTCCTAAGAAAATAGGTAAAGAGGTGCCAGGCACTGGAGGGACAGGAGATATTCCAGGTCCTGCTCCTTGCTGAAGACAAGACAATGACTGTATGAAGTTCTTTGATGATACCTTCAGATCACAGTTATAAATTCTGATCAGTACTGAGAGACAGAAGGATCTAAACCCAGTGTCTGAACATGTTTGAAGCTTGCCTGACTTCACACTTGATCTTACACCAGCAAAATACCTGGCCTGTGGTTCTGGAGAAGGAGCTGTTGTTGGACTTACCCTTTGGCAATCTTTTCCAATCCAATGTATTTTGTCATAGGGTCTCCCACACTCACAATGCTCCCTGAAAAGAACAAAATGAAAGATCACTTCAAAATGGAGATACCACCGTCCAGCAGATCAGAAATGAAGCCCTGCTGTTTGGGGCTGTGAGCTGTAGTCACTTTGGTAACAACAACAACAGCAGCAACAAGACAGGCAGCTCCATAGCACAGATGGCCTGCACAATGACTGGTTTTCTACAGTCCTTTGAAGAGTTACCTGACAGGAAACCAGGAAAAGGGAGAAACATTCAGAGGAGACAGATAGAGGGAAAGAACAGGTACCAAGGCAAGTGTTCATTGTCTGTGAACATTAACACTGCTCTATCAGACAAAAATTGCAGAAGACCTACTTAGTTTCTCTAGATTCTCCTCCTCTGTCCTCTTTTGCTCCTGGTAGGAGTTGCTATACAAACTGCTGGTGCTGGAGTTCTCAGGTGTGGGAATGTCTGTTACAGATGGTACCGGTGAAGTGTCAGCTACTATTCCAGAGGATGCGTAGATCTGTGACAAGAAATCAGTTTGTGTCAGAAAGGTGGCTGGCAGAGATACTTCTCATCAGTATTTCAAGCTTTAGGAAGTGGCCATTAGGAACCACGTTCCAGCCCTACAGAGGCCAGCCTTCTCTTGACATATGGCAGGGCTGCGCAGGATTCTTCTCACCAAGCTTTGGTCATGTAAAAATTATGGGCATAGTCTAAGCTGTTCATTTAGCTACTTAGATAGTCCATGGAGAAGGGCAGAAACCTCCACAGGACAGTTTCTCATAGGTATCCTGCAAGGCTGTGAACTGTACCTTTGGACCCCTGGCTCGGCTGATGACAGGGAGCCTGCACTGATACAAAGTAGCTCGTTTTAACACCGGTAGCATTTAAAGACTCAAAGCTACCTCTTATCCAATGCTAAGATAAAGTCATGCTCCCTGTCAGAATGCCAGGAAAATGACGACTAAACTTGAAAGTTCAGAGCTGATTTTCCAGGTGACAGTTGCTGGCAGTAGGGGAAGCACTTTGTCATGGTAGGACTCCAGCCTTCCAAATTTTTAGCCATGAATGACCAGTGCTGCCTCATCAGAAACAGGAAGCTCTGAATTATACTAAAGACAATGCTGACAAAAGCTGGCCCTTACTGGCTCTGGAAGTTCAGGTTCTGGTCCAAAAACAGGGGGAGCTTGGTTGTCTTCCTTCTCCTCCTCATGTTTTTCAGAAACAGGGGGAGCCCAAGCAGCTTCTGGTTCTGGTGTTGTGCTCTGTGGACAGACAGTAGTGTGAGTGACAGGGAGTTACAAATTATTGACAATCTTATTTATATGCATCAATTCATCCAGCTGTACTAAGGAAAAATCACCAACTTGGACAGGAATGGGATTCTAAGTTGCTAAAACTAAATTAGAGTGGGCTAATTAGACAGCACTGCATATTGTCACGAGCCATATATTCCACCATGGCTAAAAACAAACAGCAAGCCACTTTCTGTCTGCAAAACCAGACTTTCATCTGCTTAAAAGCTCTTCAAGAGAAAATTACAAAACAGCCAGGGACCCGTTTTTTGCTGATGCAAAGACACTGAAATGGACTTTCTTTCAGGCTACAAGGCTGGCACCTATCACAACAGGCAAAGTTCATGGCTTGCTCCACAATCCTGAAATGCTTGGAACGTCAGAGGTTACTTTGCCACTCACCGAAGCATGGGCTTTTCTGTATCCATGTGTGACTCCACCTGTAATGGGCAGGGGAAAATAAAACAGACGTTGTCAGAAAACTGCCTGTTGTGGGGAATCCCACAGAATGAGTCAGCCCAAATAAAGAGCATGTTTCTTCCAGGATGTCCCTCCAGTAGCAAGGATTCTTTTACACAGCAAGCAAGAACACAGCACAATATAGTAAGCTATTCTTTTACTACAGCCATTGTAAAGCCAGACCATCACATCTTTTAATCACAGAATTTAGAAAATAAGTTGCTTTCCCTCAGTTCTGGAGATAACTGCAGAGTCTTTAGACAGACTTCTCAGAAGCTCTGCCAATCTGCATTTTGGAGGTCATCTTTGTTAAACCAGCAAACCAAGGAAATTACAGACCCCATTGCCGCAGGCCAACACATGCAGGGAAAAGAACCCCTGCAGGTTCAATTACAAAAGCTGCCCACACCCCACGGAAGAACTACAGACATCCCCTTTTTGGCTGAAGCTGTTAACATGAGTTTTACCAAAGTACTTAACAGCATTCAGGTATCTTAACAGCATTTTGTTTCAAAACCAACTGTTACTAAGGGATAGCATAAAAACCACATTGATACAAAAGCCAGATTGGATGCACCTAGAAAAAACCTGTACTTACTGGCTAGGTGAGTCACCAACCAGACTTTGTCTGGACATGTATAGAAAGAATAGGCCAATGGAAAAAAATGGCGAACTGCAGCAGAGATTTGCTTGAACATTTTAGCAATGCTGTGCAGCAGTTTCGCAGACTGTGCACTGGAAAGGGGGAAAATGGCACCCCCAGTGCCAAGGGGAAGCCTGTCAGCTGAGAACCCTTGGATCAGGAGTATCCTCTTGCAACGAGAACGTCAAAGAGGTGCTCTGGACAGTCAGGGTTACCATGCACCACAGTAGCATTCCGTTGGCAGCAACATGGCATGGCAGGGCAACCTCCTGCTGACATCACAGTAGCTGCCATTCCATGTTGGTTTGCAAATTTATGCACGGCAACTGAATCTTCTGGAAAGCTAATGAAAAAAACATCCTCACAGTCCATAACCTATTTCTGAAAGGATCCAAAAGTACCACACACCAAACAAGTATGCCCTGTATGCCAATCTGAACACTGAGAAGAAACAAGGACATGAAGAAACCAAAGTAAACATTTGGTCACTAATGCTTCCAACTAAGAACAGGAATGCTTCTCCCATCTCTGTTAGTTCTAAAAACAAGCGTCAAAGGAAAGTCACCATTTTCAGTGACATTTAGGGGACAAAAGGAGAAAAAAAATTCATTTCAGGAGTATTCCACAAGGTGGAATGGTTTCAGGTTACTTCTTGCCCACTTCAGTGTTGAGCTTTGCTCTGACTGAGTATGGAGCCTGACCTCCCTTTTTTGCAGCAAGATGTACCCCCTTACATAAAGCCCCCACGTTTCTGATTGCTAACTGGTTCTTTGGAACCTTAACTTTTGAGAACATCCAGAATAGCCGGATTCTGCTCCAGTTTTGTTCTGTTGGAGTTCTGTAGCAGCCTGGCCCACTGCCCCTGGAATGCCCTGTAGATGTCAAGCCCAAAGAAAGCAGGTTTAGAATAGTCAAAATCTGCAGCCTCACAGATCTTTACCAAGATCCCATGCTACCTTGTAAGATGACTTACAAGGTAGCATGGTACAATGACAAACATTTTGGTCAGCTGCTTCATGCCCAGAACGGCTGGAGAGCCATGGGTGTTTCCATGGCAAGTAATGGCCCTGCAGGAAGCAGGAACAGCAGGTAAAGGGAAACAGAATTCTCCCTTTGGTGATTACTACTTAAAAGGCATTGGAGTTCAAATAGTGAGGATTCTTTCAAACCTACCTGTGGTATACTGGGATAAAAGCTATGGAGTCACTTGCCCTTTATCCTGAAAATTCAGTGGAGTAAAAGAGCAGGGTCCAGAATCCTGGTGCTGTTGAAGCCCTTTGAGTGGATGTTCCACAGTGGATGTTCTTGATTAATTGTACTATTGGGAATTATTGTGCTCTTTGGAATAACTGTACTATTTTGAAGGCTGCTGTGATTTCAAGTCATGTGTCTTACTCTACAGCTGTGAAATGTGAGTGGAAAATGTCTGTTTGAATGGGAAATGAGCTCAGTTTTGTAAAAACAAGGATCAGGAAGTAGCGCACTAAGGATTTCTGCTCTGGGCTCTCCCTGAATTGCATTGTGCTCAGAGAAAATCAGCATGGTAGCTCTTATTAGAATCCTTATTTTATATAGTGAAGAACCACTTCCAAACTGCCTTAAGAATTATTTGCAAAGGACTTTGAGGACCTCAGACAGCCCATGCTTAGTGATACCTCTCATCCCCTATTTTATGTAATGGTAAATGCTCTCTAATAACTTAATATGTTTTTATATTGTGGTGCCCCAAACTGCCCCCAGCACTCGAGGTGAGGCTGCCCAAGTGCAGAGCAGAGCGGGACAATCCCCTCCCTCGCCCAGCTGGCGATGCTGTGTCTGATGCACTCCAGGCCATGGTTGTCCTCCTGGCTGCCAGGACAATGCTGATTCACATCAACTTGCCCTTGACCAGGTCCCTTTCCACAGAGCTTCTCTCCAGCCTCTCATTCTCCAGTTTATCCATACATCCAGGGTTGTCCTAAGCCAGAAGGAGTATCTGGCATTTGTCTTTGTTTAACTTCATACATTTTGTTTTTAAATGTTTTCTTCATTGTTTTCTTTTGATTTTTTTGTTTTGCTGGGGGGAGAGTTTTGTTGTCTTTTTTATTTGTTTGATTTTCACAGGAAAGAGGACCTGCTCTTCCAGGTTTCTCAGCCTTTCAAGACAGATATGTGAAATAATAGCAACCATTAGCTACAACACTTCCAACACTTGGGTCTTGACTATTTTTCAGTTATTCCATTTACATTCTGCTTTCCCAAACAATCCCTACAGATTCACTCAGGACTGCCAGGCATCACCAATAAAGATTATTGGACAGTTCCTGTGACTGCAGTTCAGTGCCATGTAGAGCAATCCCTGCACATCATTTGTAAACCACCTGGGGTTCCTTTGAGTTGAAAATCAGGGCGTGAATTGAAAATATTTATTTTTATTATTACTGCTGTAAAGAGACCAGGGTATCCATGGTAACATTCACTCTGTCAGCACCTAGACCAGCAGTTATTTTATTTTTATCCCTTTACTTTTCAATGTGTAGAAGACTTTGCATGTTTTCAGGAAGTCTGTTTTTATCAAAGACTGCATCAAATTACACCAAATACCCATCCAGTCTGCCAATCTCCAACATATATGCTAGAGGAAATTGTGAAAAAATAGGCACCTGTAACAAGCAGACACGCTGTTGTTGCCTCAGTTCCTAACACAATTAAATTTTACAGGAGCAGCAACAGATTTAGCCATCAGGCACCCGTGTGCTTCTGTAAAACCTGTCACTGAACAAAACCAGGACCTAGGGCAGTACCTCATACTTGCATTGGGCTGGTGAGCACATTAATGCTCAGCCCAGCAGCAGGTTACTCCCAGCCGTGCACTCTGCAGCTTAGCCAGCAGGGAGGATCACTGACTTAAACATGGCCATAAGCTGTGTGTGCTCCTCCTTTCCAGTGACTACACATGGTTAAGGATACACATTAAAAGTGACCTGAAGAGCTCAGGTTTTTAGACACAAAGCATTCCTGCTCTCACATGTTTTCCACCTTGCAAAGCACACACACAGCTCATTCCTGTTTATCCTACAAAACCCAGCTAACAGCCTCATTAAGTTCCTTGCTGATTCCAAGTAAACTTTCTGCTGCAATGACTCCATGTGACAGGTTGGAAACAGAGCACAAAAAGCTTGACTTCTACTGTAAAAAAGTACTATTCTCAAACAAAAAAGTATACTTATTTTTCTATTTATTTTTTTGAGTGGTGTGTGTGGGCATGTGGGAGGGTGGGTGGACAGTGAATGTGACCATTTCATTGCTACAGGAAATAAAAGGTTGTAATATGCGAGACCTCCAACACTGCCATTACTTGGACTCACTTCCAGGACACAGGTGCAGCCTTGGATACGCTTCAGTCCAAACTCTTTACATTGTCAAAGCTGGACTTATGCCCTGGTTCCTTGTCCAGGCTTCTCTTTACTGAACCGATATCCCAGCTACTGCCAAGGAGGCTGTCCCACTAGCAAAGCTTTACCACCAACGTGCACAGACCTACCGCGGCCACCACCTCAGCATAAGCCAACGCACGGAATTCCTCACCATTTCCCCTGCACGCAAAAGACTAAAATCTTTCGGTTTGCCGAAAGCGCTTCAGCACCGCGGACAGCGGCGACAGGCGAGGGGGTCCCGGCGGGGTCCTGGTGCCCGCCCGCCCCAGGGCGCGCCCCGGCCGGGTCAGGACCCAGCTGGAGGAGCCTGTTAGCCAACTGCAGCCTGATATCCCACTTCTCCTTTGTGTCTGGAAAATATCCTCTCCTTTCCCAAGCAGTTCTGTTCCTCAGTGCTCACTGCTTTGCTCTCCTCTTGTGCCCTTACAAAGACATCCGGAAGCACTGCAAAGCTGACTTAACAAGCTATGAATGGGAATTTCCCTCTGCAATTGTTCAACTCTTTTTTGTTCTCTCCGTGTCTCTACCTGTCTTTTCTTCTTGATTTTCCGTGCAGGGAAGTCAGTTTCAGCACAAAGTAGCAAGTTAGGTTAAAAATGCCTCACTCTCCAGGGATGTCGCTTAAACAGGAAGGACCTTCCATATGCATGAGAAGAAGGACTGGAAATGAAAAGTATTAACCTTCCTTATAGAACAACCTTGTCTCCCCATTTTCATCAGTTTCCATGTGTCAGAAAGTTCTACTTAAATATTCATTTGAAAAAAAGAGGATACTTAAAATTGAATGAGTAAAAGTGTTAGTGATGTATAGCATTGTAGGATTGAAATACAGGCACAAAATTTTAAGAAATGCAAGGCAATTTGATGGCCCAACATGAAGCCAAATTAGACACAGGCACTGTACTTGCATCTTTATCTGTATGAGGCTATGTGTGGTTTTTATTTCCTCATGGCATCACCAGCAGGCTCGAAATATGGGATTTCCACACAGTCCCTTCATCTACAGACCCCTCCTACACAGGCCCTGTACAAACAGCCAAAGAATAACATAAAATTTGTTCCCAAGCTGGACCACGTCAGACTTCAGGCAGGCACATGACAAATACTCAGTTTTGATGAATCACCAGCTAAAAGCCACCGTACAATCATGAGGCCAATGTAGCAGCAGGTAGTGTAATGACAATACTATCACAGACGATTGACTCTGCCTCCGTTCCTGGCTCATTCACCAAAACAATGGGCTCCTCCAAGAGATGCCAGGTGAGGTGAGGCTGGGGCTCCCTAACAGGAGGCAGGCAGGATTTTGAAGAAAGAACTTTTTTTAACCACAGCCAGAGGGTTAGAAGACCAAAAGAAAGGAGAGGATGTACTGCAGGACTCTTTCTCGCTTTTCAAAGTGTAAATGCCTAACACTTCCAAGCCTACACATGACTGATTTTAGACGCTTTCCTTGCTCACCCACAATCCACCTGAGAATACTGACCACAAATTGGTAGCAGCTGCCACCCACGGAATGAGGTGAGAGAGCAATATGCTTTCTTCTGGAAATAAGCATAAAAATGGCTTCGCCACCTGTGTTCACATACAGGCAAAATGTGGCTAAAGCCTGTAGAATTACAGAGGGTTGCTCTTACTGCACTGCTCTGGCAAGAGGCTCTGAAAAGGGAAATGGAAACCACTGGAGCAACAATCACAAAATCTGTAGTATACGGTTCTGCAGGCTTGCGGGGGAAAATTCTGACTTGCCTGTATTCCAGCAGCTTTAAGCTGCACGGTGGTGAATCTGAATCAGGACAAGCTGCAGAAGCCTTTCCAAGGCTTTCACACTGGCAGTTTCTCAACAGCTTTGTCCCTGCTGGTAGCCAAAGCAGTGAGCTTGGGTATGCCTGCATGGGCTGGAACAGCAGCTCTGGATAGCAGGGAGGGAATTCTCATGGCAATAATGTGACTCCTAGTTTGGCAAACTGTACATATATGAGAAAAGTGGATGTCAACTAGCCAATGTAATTATTTAAGAATTTAAGATTTCAGGATAACTTATGCCTTGATTTTGCTGAAAGCAGAAGACCAAGACTAAGCATCTCTCGGTGTTTTTACTCCTAAAAAAACCCTAGAAGCAACACAGGAATGATATGGCTTTTAAACATATAATCCACAACAAATTTCAAATGCAAGTCCGTGCTTAGGAGAAAAATACACTAGGTTGAGCCTTTATAGGATAAGAAAGCAAGAGCATCTTGGAAAATAATGTGATGCTAATTAGAAAATAAATATATGTCACAGTTCAAGGAGTCTAGTTCTGATTTGCTATAAATAGAAGGAATTTTTGATCTATAGCACTGTATGTTTTGTTACTCAGCTTTAGTCAGTGATGGAAGAGAGAGAATTAGGACTTCTAGTCTTTCTTTGTAACCCTTTTGAAAGCTTTTTCATGAAGGAAGTACTGAGCATCTAACTGAATCTCAAGGAGACCATGTCCTAACTACAGTTCTGGAAAATGATGTTTCAGTAGCAACCATGAGTTATCCTGACACGTTTTTCTTTCTGGAAAACAGCTGCTTCCTGAAGTTCCTGGAAATCCCAGGGAGGATGGGAATGGGCCAAAATAATGAAATTTTAATGAAAGAATTATAAAAGTGGGTTTCCCAGGGCCCCACAAGCTCCCCAGCCCTTGACTCCCATGCAGCACAGTCTGAGATGGAAAAGCCATGCCATCTTGTGCCAGCCATATACAGCAGTTTTTGTTAGGAAGTTTTTCACAGATGTAATATGGAACAGACCATAGCAAGCCAGGTCAGTCTAAACCCCTTGTATCATCCTCCTGGTTAAAAAAACAGGCTCTTTACAGGTGACAACCTGGAAGGCCTGTGCTTTCACATGTCAGCTGAAAGCTGTATGCGAGATATTTACCTTTGCCTAGTGGAGTACTGTACCACAGAGGACAGATGTCCAAGGGGCAACAGCCTCCCCCTCAGGCCAGAATCTGTTCCTGCTCCTAATCCTATCTGCTTCCTGCTCTCAACTTGCCTCAGAAAGTTCTCAGCTTTCTGCTGGGTCTTATGCACAAACCAAACAAAAACCACCCTGCAAAGAGCTGGAAAGATTCCTGACCTGCACTATGGCCTCAAGCCCCAAAAATACTGCAAGTTTCCAATGCCAGGGGCCAACGCAGCAACTGTTTCCTGCAGCATCCCCAGGATGGGGAACTGGGAGATCAGCTTCCCAGGCCCTTCACTCCAGCTTGCTCTTTGACACTGACACCTTCTGCATATGACACCACACCTGCTCTGATGGAGATGGGACCCTCATTTGAAGGGGATGCTCATTCCATGGTATATCCCCTTCTTTTTTTCCTGTAGGAACAGTGGGTCTCTTCACAGGGCAAAGGATCAGAGTAAACATAAATTAAGACCAGAGACAAATCCACTCAGGCGCTGAAGTGTAAACAGACAATGCTGGGAAATTTGTATTTCCACCTGTTTGCACTAACCCCTGAAAACAACCCCAAAATGAAACCAGTGTTTCCAGTGACTGCACAGCACCATTAGCACAACTGCTCCTCCGCACGTCCCTCACCAGCACCTTCGCTGAGAAAAACACAGTTCCTCTTCTTCTCTGCCACTTGCTTTAAGATGCGTCATTCAATACTTGCCTCTAAAAGCCAGCAACTAGAGCCAGCAATGCACTGAACTTCACCATGTTTAATTGTCCTTTACAGTAGGCAGGACATTCTGTCATCTGTACAAAAAGTGAAAAATGATTTTTGAAAAAGTAAGGTACTCTAGCAGCCACTATCAAGGCTCTGTTACTTGCACCCTGTTACAGGAAAGCTATCAGCACCCTGTAGGGCTGACACTGGTAAGACTGGGTTTGCACCTAGAAAGCACTAGAATGTGACTTTGCTGAAAGTTCTAAAGTTTATTCCATGTTCATTTACCAATGAACTCCATGAAAGTGTTCTATAGCTATATATTTCATCTGAAGGGAAAAAAAAGATATAAACTACAATTTAGATATGAACTTCACTTACAGAGCTGTACAGGATTGGTGGTCATCCAAATTTTGGATGTAACTTCACAGACACCTGAAGTAATCTCATTACCCATTGGTTCTTACAATGTAGAACTCAAAGAAAAATATTGTAAGGGTCAGGATTTAGGCCACTTACCTCAGTGAGTACATACTTTCCTACATGTTCTCTGCTGTTCTTGGCACCAACTTACAAATCACTGAACTGCCACACCCATACCAGTAAATGAGGCATGTCTGGGATATTCCTAGGCACTCTGGCCAACCAATGTGGAGATGATTGCACCTATGCTAATAAATTCTCTCATTCTCCAGGCTGGCTGCACAGAAACAGCTTCCAAGAACACGCCAGCTCCAGAAGAATGTTCAGATGTCCTTGGGAGTGCTCTGCTTGGCACAGGCCAGCACTGTGCCAGCCAGTAACCCAGTTTACTGAGAGTAAGTAATCACATTCCTTTGCCTGGACACTGGTTAACTTACTACGACAAATGCTGCCCAAATCCTCCCAGCAGGGAGTGTCCAAATACACTTGATATGCCAGAACGACAGGATGCTATCCAGAGGGGTCCCCTTACTTTGCTCTGGTGAGGCTTCTCCTGAAATATTGTGTCCAGCTCTGGAATCCTGCTCCTTTCTTGAAGCACAAGAAAGACATGGACCTGTTGCAGCAACTCCACAGAAGGCCAACAAGCAGGATGAGAGGACTAAAACATCTCTCCTCTGAAGAAAGGCTGAGAGAGTTGGAATTTTTCATCCTGGAGAAGTCTCCAGGGACACTTATTGCAGCCTTTTAACATATGAAGGGCTCTTGTAAGAAAGATGGAGAGAGAATTTTTACCAAGGCTGGTAGTGACAGAACAAGGGGCAACAGAGAACCAAAAACTAAGAAGCAGGTCCCTGAAAGAAAAGGCAAAAAAAGAAGCCATGCAGATAGACACTCAAAATCATTGCAGCAAAACAAGAGAGTAATACAGGAATCAATAGTATTTATATTACTGTGACTTATCATATTTCATTAACTTGCAAGAATTTAGCAGCATTGAAGTGGAACATTTTCATATCAACCTTTCTATAGTCTTCCTACAATGATGATAGAAAATTATTGAAGGGTATTTTTAAAAAAGCATCATAATACAAGAATCAACCACTGAGCAAAAAATGATGAGTTCTACAAGTGTCTCTCTTGCTCTAAATTGTTTTTAGATTTAGGTGAAATGTAAATCAGGATGGATATTTTAAGCATTGTTTTGAGGTTCACTGAAGTGATTTACATGAAGATCATGGGCAAGGCAACTCACATAATGCAAAATTTAGCTATTATGCAAACAAGATAACTGAGGTTCATAAGAAAACTACCAGAAAAATCATTGAAAATACCTATGTGACACTGTGCCATTTTAAACCTCACATTTTTACCTCAATTTACTCTTTGAGCTCTTGCTGTGAGTTTGTCATTGTCCCAGCTGCCTGCCCATGTCGACTCACATACCGTGAAAGGACAAGTAGGTCCAACTCTACTTTTGAGATTATAGTATGCTTTAATAGCAGAAGTTATACATATGTAGCTTAGTCTGACATGCCTTACAATTTTCATGATTTTTGTGAAAGAACATTGGCTTTTTCTTTTTTGATATTTACTGCTGAATATGCATCTTCTAAGACCAACAACTGTACCCCACAGAATGTGCAGAATTAGTATTACTAGTATCCAGGCCACCTTTGGAAGGAGAAAAGTACAGCGTGATACAAAGAGAGATTTCCACAGTCCACTACTTAATGACGTTGGAGAACACAGGAGCAACCTGTGAAGACTTGACAGTCGCCATTGGCAACTAAAGCCAACAGGAAATACACTTTTACTGCATGTTCCTGAGAAAAAGCATATTTAAGAACTACAATCGTTTGCTTGTTCCTGATGATGCGGGTCTGCCAATAATGATACTAGCACCTTATCAGGATATGAAAACGTAGCATGCACAAAATACAAACCACTTTCAATAATCAGAGTGCACTAATACCTGTATTTTTCTTCAGCACAGCAGATGTTATCAGGTAGAAATGCCTTTTACCCAGAAACTACACCATAGTTGCTCTGTGAGGCCTCATGCTTTCCGGGCCCTCCAGTGTGTCTTGGGATGAGGGATTTGTATGGCCAATTTCTAACAATCAGACAAGCTGCAAGAGACCTGTGCCATTCACTTTTCCATGCATCTAACCCATAGATGACCCTATACTAGGCTATGTTCCACCTACCTTCTGCCTAGAGACCCTCCTGGCAAAGAGGAGAGTGTTCCTGTTATTAACTTGCATAAGGAATGAGCACTTGGCAAAAGGCAGCAGCGCTCTTACCAGTAGTGCTTAGCCCAGAGGATTTTCAGCTTCATATGGTCACTCCCACTCTCTCTTCCTTTAGAGAGCAGGAAGGAATCCTTTGGAAGAGCTGTACAGCTGGAACACTCTTCCAAGTGCCCAGCGTATTTCACAATTGCATGGAACTTGCACCCCAGCTGGTCTGTGACGAATCACGCATCTGCTTGGTGTGCCGTTGGCAGCTCTATATTCGCTGTGCCATCCTGTGCAACCCTAATCTAGGAAGACAGGCACAGCCTGCTGGTTTGAAGACAGACCAGACCATGGTCTTTTGCCAAGGCCCTGTTTGTCTAGTAGGACGTGCCTAAGATCCATCCGGGCTACCAGTGTTGTAACTACCCACACAATGAACTGACAATTCAGCAAATCTCTCAGTCAGGCTGTCCTTGGCTGAACAGGGATCACAGGGGTTCTGCCTTCCAGGCTTCCCTCTGCAGTTCAAATAAGTAACAATAAACCCACCTTCCCTATATTTGTACTACTTGCCCTTTCTTTCCACTGTCTGGCAGGATGTTGGTGCTTGGCACCTTTGATGGCCTAGCAAATTTTCTGATCTCCTTTTTCAATTGGTTAACCTGTTTAAACAGAAACCCCAATAACCATAAAACTCATCATGAAAGAAAAAGCATTTAATCCAGTATTTCACACTCCAACAGACAAAAGCAATACTGACACCACTTCTCCATTTTACACGCTCACTTTTTCTGCAAGCTTTTTTAACCAGTTTTGCAATGGCCTGAACAATGTCTGTCATGAAGTATTAGGCCTGACAGTACCTCCCCTACCAGTATTAAGCCACTGTCAGTTGGAAAATCTCCATCATAAATCAGAATAAAATGGATTACAATAGCCACTATCTCTCTTATAAACTTAGAGGACAAAGACAGTAAATACTTCACACACCAAGATGATATTCAAATCAAGGGTTGCGTTAAACAGTGAACAAGACTCTAAATAAAAGCCTTCCGTACTCTTAATTTTTCCCACTGAGAACATGGAGTGTCCAATGTGATTATGTGCGATCATGAAATTACTGAATATCACTGTTAATCAAACGAATATTTATATTGATACCAAAACCAGGCAGGACCAGGATCACAATTTTGGCAGGATCCAGACAGCTTTAACTTGGTTTAGATCAGGTCTCACTCCATTCTAGTGGTATATTAAGTAAGTTAAAAAACTGCTCCTGTATCAGCTGCTGTATTTTCAAGATAATTTGTTTGGCAGCTAAGTTGAGGAAAGGCACTGACTTCCAGGCTATAACTTAAGAATGTAGAACGCAGCAGGCCCTTAATGTGTTTTTTTTCCAACCTACAGACCACTTACAAATGCCAAATGGCAACAGATGCAACAGTGGCCTTTCGGAGTAATGTAATGTCTTAACCCTCTAAAATCGTGGAGTTTATATTTTAAGCTTGCATTTCAAAACCTTGAAGATATTTGTTTATCATAAGCTACTGCTACTCTTTTACAGTGTAACTGCCGCACACTGAACTTAGCGGTTATGCTTACAACCCACCTATTCAAGGGTCAAAAGTTTTGTAAAAACTAAAGTAATTGTTCCATGAGCCTATGAGCAGCTGCAATTTGCCCAAGCGCGGGGCCAGACTGGCAATTCTAGCACCAAAAGCCCAGGCTTTAGCACCCCAGGTTTAGACGTTCACCAGATAAAGCATCTGGACAGCTATCGACAGAAATTGTGCCGTGACACCTTCACGTGCAATCACGGCGCTACAGATGGACTAACTGCACCACACTGTCCCTGTGGAAGCCCCTTGGCGCGACGGCTCCATCCCACCCTTCCCGTCTGCGGCAATTTACCTAAACCCTATTCTCACAATGTAAGAATTTAAGAAGCCCAAGCGCTGCCCTCAGGCCGACCTCACCTCTCCCCGCCCCCGCCGCACGCGGCGCGCCCTCACAGGCTGCCGCGAGC
>VXAZ01007504.1:740183-761885 GCA_013399875.1 Gymnorhina tibicen
GGAGGCGGCGGCGCGGCCCCGGCGCTGGGCGCTGCGGGGAGCCCGGGCTGGCGGAGCGCCGCTGGAGCTGGGATGCTCCTCGCAGGCCTCTGTGCAGGACGATGAGCCCGCCCCGTGAAGGCGCTGAGGTCAGTGCGAGCCGCTTGTCCCGGCGCTGCTCGTCTGTCCTGCGCCGTGGGGCGACTCTGCCTCGTCTCTCCCAAGCGCAAAGTTAACAGTTAGCTAACAATTAGCGATGTTGGCAATCTCCGGCTTTTAAATCGCCAGGAAATTTGCGATTTCGTTATTCCGACTCATATCGGACAGATTGCGATCTCGTTATCCGAAGGGGGTCTCTTCATCAGGGGCGGTAGTGTTAAGACGACGAGTAATGGGTACAGATTGAAAGAGAAGTTTAGGTTCGATATGAGGAAGAAATTCTTTACTGTGAGGGTGGTGAGACACTGGAACAGGTTGCCCAGAGAGGTTGCGCATACCCCAATCCTGGCAGTGTTCAAGACCTTAAGCAGTGATCTAGTGGGAGGTGTCCCTGCCCATGGCTGGGGAGTTGGGACTATGAGATCTTTAAGGTCCCATCCAACCCTTAGCATTCTATGATTCTGTGACTGAGCACTCTTTTCCTTACTTCTTTGTTTGGGGAATCTGTGCATTCTTCGTTTTTCGAACTGATTTTTAATTTTTTTTTCACAGAAGGAAGGCCCAGTGTTACCATATTCTTGATGTTTCTTCCTACTGTCTTTGAATTTCACTGACGTGTGTCTCCTCCTTTCCAAAATTAGCTGAAACAAAGCTGCTCAAGCTTATTGAGTATAGTGCCTGTATGTAGGAGGCAGACATTTGAAGGTGTTTCTTTTTTTGGTTTTAAGTTTCTTTCATGTGGATTTTGGTAAATTATGCATCTTTCATATTTCCTACATGGATGCTGCTGTATTTTAAGTATTAGAGGGTTTTTCGAGAGACTGGATTATGGATGACCTTCTGAACTCATGTCCTGTGAATTCTTGCTCGCTGAACAGGCACTAAAACTTGCAGAAGTGCATTTAAACCAATTATCCTATTTGTGCAACTAACTGCATGATCTGTAGGATAAGGATGAAGAGATTTGCTTTAAAGGATAAAGGATATCTGCAGTAAGGACATGGAGATACAGAATCTTCCTGCGGAGCTCTTTTCTTTTTTTGTGTTGTAAACTGGAATACAATTACTGTGCCTCTTTCTCTGCTTCTAGCTGGAACACGATTATGGTTTCTTTGTAACATGTGGCAAAGCCTAGTACTGATTTCCCCTGCCACCTTCAAAGCATGAGTAACACCTGTGATGTTACAGTGTTACCTGTGGCTGGCAGCAGTGGCTCAGTATCTTGTGTGCCAGGCTCTCATCAGTATTTCCCATGCTTGCTGTTCTTCTCATTATAGGAGTTCTCCGGATCAAAGGTACGCAGTGATGGAAGTATCTCCTGCTGTGTGAAAGCTGAACACTACTCCATTGCCCAACTTGAATAGTTTTCCAGGTTCTATTGTATATCTTGAATTTGTATATAGACCATGAACTAGGCTTTACAAAGCCTTTGCCTTAAAAGTGCACATAGTGGGGGATTTCCATTTTTGCCCTTGGAATGCAGACCTCTGTGAAGTGGAATAAATTTGCTTTGCAACGAGGAAGTAATCTTATGCACATTGATTGTTAGGGAGATGAAAAGTTCTCATCAAACCCAGCTTGTTGCACTGCATGATTTGGGAAGTGAGTTTTGACCAGGGCAGGGAGGCGAATATGCTCAAATGTGTGGTTAGCCTGGATCATGACTGCTACACCCTTAGCATCCTGATGATGGGAAAGGAGGAATCACATATAGGATCTACTACAGAAAAGATTGAGGGGGGCTGATATTATTGAAAGTCTTTTGAATGCCCTGGCAACAGATGACGAGTCCCAAGTTCTGGGTTTCTGAAAACTGAGCTTTTCCAGTTAGGGAACAGCGTGCTCCTCAAAAGGAAACTTTCAGGCAGAATCCCTAAGTCACTGATGTCTGGATGCAGCTATTTTGTACAGGATCTGCTTTGTTTAAGAAAATGTTACTAGGCCATATTTCTGATAAACGCTGAGTGAGTATTCAGTGAAGTTACTGTAAGAATTAATATCAGAGTAGCTGTCATCCTGAAGAAGACCTGCCAGCCAGCATGTGTACTTCAAGTCTTAAAATAAGTACCTTCTTGATCATATTTTTTGACTTGTGTAGTAATCTGTTGAAATTTGTGAAAATAATTCTTTTCCTTCAAAGGGGATGACCCATATTTTACCAGAGGGAAGGTTTTAGCCACAGCTGTCACAGCTGTTGGTTTGTCCACCGGTTTTGCAAGTCTCTTAAAGAAACAAAGACACTTCAGTTTGGGGGCAGCTGTTATATTTTCATGAGCTGACTTATGCAAGTATTTATTAGCTACTTCTGCCACTTCAGGTGTCACAGCTAGACTCATTCTGTTCTCTTTAAATTGTAAATCTTTAATGCAGAGGAAAGTTTCTCACTCTTAATGACAAAAAGAGTTCTGCTTGCTTTTCCTGTACTTGTTCGGGTCCCTGAAACAGGTCTTTTAGTGCCAACAGTAGAGGGGGTGTCAGAGGTAGATGTGATAGCCCTAGGTGCTGGTGAAGCTGGGAGCTTCAGAAGGTAAGTCTGCACTCTTAAGGACCGATATATAGGTGTGGTTAACTTTTTTTTTGATGCACGGCCTCCTTAAGACACTTGGGGAAAGGTGGAGTCCCGCTGTTACAGTGCTATTGTCCTGCCTCCATGCCCAGGGAGGAGGAAGTGGGTGTGTATAATGCCCATGACACTGTGTCACTGTCGGGGAAGTTTGACGTTGTCAGGCTGTACAGCCACTCGCAGGGAAAGATACAAAATTATTTCAGTGAGGGATGGTGGATCTAATGGTTACATTTTCCACTCCTGCAGGATGTTTTTGCAGGTGCTACCTTGTTCTTGGTTTTCTAAAAAACAGGTGCCACTGTAGCTGCGGTGTTCTTTTGTTTCTCTTGGGGGTGGGTAGTGAGCAGAGTGAGCGGGAACAAGGGTCACAACCTGGTGGATAGTTCGAGATGCATGAGCAGAACTGGCTGGCTAGTTTTGCTCACATTCCTTTGTGTCAGGAAAAATCATATCTGAAGCAATTTACCAGGAATGCAATGGCCGGGAATTCAGGCACAGGCCAACCAGGAACACCCTGCAGTGAAACACAGCCCTCAGAACTGCTGGGCACCCATGTGAGGCAGAAGTTTGGCCTTACGAAGCCCCCTGAAATCCAGCTGTTTCACCAGGTCGGTCCTGCAGGTATGTGACAGCACAGATTCACTCAAGGGTGAGCAAGTGCTGCAACAAAGGAGGCATTGTCTGCTTGCAAATAGTGCTTTTAGCTGCTTCAAAGATCAGGTGAAACACTAGTATTTGTTAAAGAAACCTAATCCAGCTGACTACTGTTGTGTGATAAATGATCTCCTGTGATCTCTCGCCTCATCAGAAGCTTTAATATTTTCGTGGTACATTAAGCTGACCTCTAACTAAAATCAAGGTATTTTCTCCAAGAGCCTCTACTGTTTCCTGAGAGCATACAGGCTTGTTTTTGTATACTTCTTTCTAAAATAAAAATAGCTATTGCAATTTAATGGCATAATTTTATCCATGGTGAGATTGTTCCTATTGTCTGCTGTTGGTCTGAGGGTTTTGTTTTGTTCACTTTTTCATACCTGGATAGCACATATTTATCATTCTTAACTTTCAAGTTCCTGATTAAATCAGAGTCTTTTCAGAATACTGCTGTAGTAACTCCTCTCAGCTTAGTCAAAAGCCAGTTAAATAGAAAATAATTTTGAACACGAAACCTTAATCCTTTTTTCCTTTATAATTTTTTTTTCTGTCCTACTCCTGGGACTCCCACTGGCCCAAAGGGACTTAGCTTCCTTGTTTTACAGTTTTCACTTGGGATGGGATACTTTCATTACTTTTTCTGTAACTGAAATTCTTTTAAAGTCCTTCAGGATGGTCTGGTTTCCCTGAAAGATAGCAGTTGTTTTTTTTTTTAAAGTTTAAAGGAACATGTGAAAGGTTGGATATTAAAGAAACCATCTCAAATTCCAAGCCAACAAAGAATGACCCAGTAGAAATGTCCTGGCTTCATCTTTCACATGCTAATTTTGCTTCAGTAATTTAACAAATCTGCTGCTTTCTCCTTGAAAGGCCTGTTCTGGACCAATGGTTTTGGTCTTAAATCAAAGGCCTCCCCAAAAGTTCTTTGAAAGAAGAAGCTTTCACTCCTCTTTTTTTTTTTGTTAGAAGAGTACCTGGCTTCTGCCAGGTGCATAGGTGTGGGTTTTCATGGGACTCCTGCAGCCACTTACTGGATTTTACACTCACTGCAGCCTGGTGCTGATCCAGAGCAGAGTGATCGATGCTCCTGTGAGTGGAAAGATTCCTCAGTGAACAGCAGACCTGAAACATCGCTGTAACTGGAAGCAAGAGTGGCGGAGGTGGATGGAGCTGTCAGGAAAGAAGCACAGTTTTGAAGTGCTGCCTCCAAACTGCCTTGATAGTAGCGAGGTTTTAACGTTTGTGATTATAGCCAGTGTGTCTGTTTATTAGACCTTCAGACAGGCAGCACATAGCTGTTGTGGTATTACAGGTGTTGTGAGTAGGGGTACAAAGGAAGCATTGGGGACGGATAACACCTGCTTTTTTGGCATAAGACACTAATTTTCCCAACCTCAAGTTGGCTACACTTAAAGGACAGTTGTTCTGCTTCATGATGAAGGCATTCTGTTTGAAGTCAGGTATCGTCTGTGTGCCCTTCTTGCCCAGCAAAACATGTCTCACTGCCCGCATTTCAACAAGGTGTCCAACAAACCTTGATGGCAACTGCTGCATAGATCTATGTGTTTTAATTATTCTTGCGCCCATTTTGTCAGTTCACTCTGAAATGTGAGATACCTGTTGATAATTTACTGAAATATTAATATTGTTAGCTGGTGAAGTGTGGACAAAATTGAAATGGTCAAATATCCAAGTCCAAGCTCGTTGCAAACTGAGATAGCTGTCACTGTATGCAGAGCAGAAACTAACTTGTGTGGGTACTTTTATTAACCACAGGAGATATCTGATCCGTCTTTAACCTGGTACTGCCACTTTAACGTTAAACTTGACACGATCTAATCTGTATCGCATTCTTACTTTTCCAGAATCTGTTACAAAAGAAGTTGACGATGATGGTGACGATGATGATGATGAAGAAGATGACGAAGATGATGATGATTCTGTAGTTAAAGAAGAAAATGGTGTATTAGTGTTGAATGATGCAAACTTTGACACCTTTACTGCAGACAAGGACACTGTGCTGCTGGAGTTCTATGCACCATGGTGGGTTTGCAGTGGCACTGACTTGGGTGCAGTATCAGAGGGCTTCTCTGCCATCAATGCTTCTAAAAAGTGAACTTGGGTTGCCATTTTAAGGATGACATAGTAGTAACTTGCCTGCAGGAGATGCCCTGGACTCTGCTATAGTCCAGGGAAAGAGATGGTTCTGGTGGTGTGGAGGAACCTTTTTTCCCGCCCCTGTACCATGCAATAACTAACAGCCTGCTCCTATTCCACAGATGTGGGTGATACTGAGGGATCCCATGCCAAGGGAAGCACAAGCACAAGATTCTATCCCTGTTTTATGCTTGTCAGGGAACAGAAATGGTCCCAGTGAGGCCCGGAAAAGTCATGCTGTGTGGTCTTGCAGCCTGCTATTATCCTGTGCCAATGCTGGACCATTGAGAACTTGTGTACTTGCTCATTTAGATGGAGTAATGAAGGCTTTGCTAGTAGAGGAATTGCTAGAAGGTTTTCCTTTCCAAATTCACATTTCTATCCCTGCCAGAAGGGTGTAGTGTGATTAGCTTGTTTGTATTATCAATTTAAGCAGTGCCTTGTACATCTACCTAATGATGGCAGTTCTGCTGGCATCCAGGGTACACAGCACCACTAGTCTGCTCCAGAGAGCTGCAATGGACTTACCTGCATATAACCAAGACAAAGGATTTAGGCCAGAATGCATCCTCTCTTGCATTCTTACCACAAGAACATTAGGGGTGGAATATGACCTGGCTTGAGGTGGAGTTGCATTTTGACTTGTGCCGTTCTTGTCACAGAGAATCCCATCCCTGCTTGGCTGTAGGCACTAATTCTGCAGCTGTAGTTTGCCTGCGTGAAAACTAAACAAGAAGTTTAATTTATCTGAGCAGAAGGATGTGTGTCATCATAGACTAAACACCTCTCCTATTTTTCTACTCCCCCTCCTGCCAGCTGAGAGGCGAAGGAGCACAGGCTATCTGCCACACACTTCTTTCTGTTTTCGCACATTTTCCTGGTTTCATCTTTAGCTTGTCAGGCTAAATTTAGCATTTCATATGCTGGTATCCTCTGTCATGCCTGCTTTTGCAGCAGGAGCCTCTGTTCTTCCCAGAGAGTTCTGGTGTGGCCAGAGAGGGAGCAGGTGCTGTGTTACCATGGCAGGTGAGAGATTTCATTAGGCCAACTTAACTACTGGTTCATTTTCTCTTTAGTTCAATTTAGGGTGCTAGGGAGAGAAGATGAACCTCAATTAGGGAGAAGTTGAAGTTGAATTGAGACTGTATTTGTGGGGGAAGGAAGGAAGGAGAAGCATAGTACAAGGTTTACAATTTTGTTGTAAAAGTAGTTGTTGAATTTTTTTACAGTGGTTTTATAAAGCATATGGCAATGCATTCCACGTTGAATGTGTTTTGATATGAACCAACAATACATTAGCTGCAGTTGTTCTCTATCTCTCCATGATCTGAACATGTAGCAAGACAAACATTTGTGTGTTAATGATGTGAACATCTGTCAGAAGGCATCCTGGAAATGCAGAGCAGCAGAATACCTCTGTGTGTCTGTCATGCGTTTACGTACCTACTTGTGTCTTCCTCTGACAGGTGCGGGCACTGCAAGCAGTTTGCTCCCGAGTATGAAAAGATAGCCAAAACTCTGAAGGAAAATGACCCTCCTATTCCAGTAGCCAAAATAGATGCTACTGCAGCCACTTCACTGTCAAGTCGTTTTGATGTCAGTGGCTACCCAACCATCAAAATCCTGAAAAAAGGTCAAGCTGTTGACTATGATGGGTCTCGGACAGAAGATGGTAAGCACCAGTCCTTTGCAGTTCCCTGTAAGAAAGCAAAGGGGTATATGCTCTTGTTCTTAATATGTGGCTATTTTGAAGGGCTCTGATCTCAGGTTAGTTTATCTTAAGCAGAGTAATATTATGAACGCTGAAATTTTCCCTGTTTTCTCAACAGACTGCATGCTAGAGGACAATTTTGCAGTAGTGGGTAGTGCTATAACTGACAGAAGGTTTCTAGAAATATGACTTGCCTAGAAGGGGAGGCAGTCTCATGTTTGCTGAAGGATCAGCCAATACACATTTGATCTATATATTGACTGTATAGAAATCCTCTTGTATTTTGCTTAATTAATATGCCCAACTCCAGTCAGAGGGGGAAAAACTACCTTTTCTGTCTGTTTTGAGATGGAATTCAGTGCTGCAAAGTACAGATCTGTGCTCTGCATAAGACGCTCTGTGGGGTGAAGAGAAGACCTTGGCAATGCCAACAAGGAAATAAAGCATAAAGGAGCTTGATTAAGAAAGTGTTCTCATGTAAGCTTGATGTGTAAGCATTGGTCCAAGACCATGCTTGCCACTGTGATTTCAAATTCTTGATACCATCTCTTGCATTTGACATGCTATGGATATGATAAAACGCATGCTTGCTAATTGGGTTATTGAACTGTATTTCAGCAATTGTGGCCAAAGTCAAGGAAGTTTCTGACCCCAACTGGACCCCTCCACCCGAAGCTACTCTGGTATTGACCCAGGATAATTTTGATGAAGTCGTGAATGGTGCTGACATAATCCTGGTGGAGTTCTATGCTCCATGGTAAGCATAGAAGGCAGTCACCTGTATTTGTGTGGCACAGATGGCCTGAACACACTTGGTGAACCTCTATTCTGTTGTTATGCCTCTTTACACACCTTTGCCTCATGCAGGTGTGTGTAGCTCTGGTGTACCTCAGTTAGAATCTGCACCTAGGATCACGTTGCAAATCACTTGCAGACTAGACTGGATCTGTGTCTCAGCAAGGGGTGGTGTCTAAAATATCACTGGAGGTTCACGATATTTATTAATTTGGCAACACACTGAGATACTGAAAACCAAAGAGAACTGGTCCTTAGTTTAAAAATGGCCTCTAAAAATGAAGCTCACGCTAGCAGTGTGAGACCAGGCACAGAGGCCAGCTTCATGTTGGAGAGACACGTTTTCCTAGGCTGAAGTGTCCTCTGTAGATTCAGTTATCCCATTTTCTACTTTCTGCATTCTGGAAGACTTAACTCTTCCACTTCAGAGGTAGAAGGTACCTGGCAGGCTTAATGGCTTGTAAAAAGTGCCCTCTGCCCTCCCTCCCTAGGTGTGGGCACTGCAAGAGGCTTGCTCCAGAATACGAGAAGGCTGCCCAGGAGCTCAGCAAGCGCACGCCTCCCATCCCCCTGGCTAAAGTCGACGCCACGGCTGAAACTGAGCTTGCAAAGAAGTTTGATGTTACTGGCTACCCAACTCTCAAAATCTTCCGCAAGGGCAAACCTTATGACTACAGTGGTCCACGGGAAAAATACGGTACTGCAGCTTACACTTTTTTTATTTTCTGGGGGTTTGACCACAAATATTTTGCAGACTTGTTAATGTCGTGGCAGTTGGGAAACCTGAAAAATTGTGGTCTCATACCTACAGAGGCCAGCAGTTTAAATTTGTCTCTAATCTTTATAACATCTTATGGTGGTGCTATCAGCTCCTTTCAGTATAAAGTAAGTTAAATACACATAGTGAAGCGGTGGCAGTATGAGTAAATGGGCAGGTTTTAATTGTGCTGGAATGCAGCATGAGGGCTAGAAAAATACTTATTATTAAGTTTTAATGAGAGGAAGGACTTAAAACTATTCAAATAGCACTTTGGCTCATAGCAGATTCAGGAGACAGTGAAGGGTCTGGAATTTCAGAAAGCAGCGTTGCTTGCAAGACCAGCCAATATCCATGGATTGTGTGCTTGGTCACCTCTTCCGAAACCAACCTGAATGGGAATATTCAGAACTGCAGCTTCAAAAACTTGGACTGTGGTCTTGCTGATTTGGTCTTTAAGTTATTGTGGGAGGGCTGCACAGGAGGAAAGGTGTTCATGGGAAATGTGGTATTAAGCAGTGCTGTAGATGGAATGCCTGAATCTTTCAGTTCAGTAAATGTTCTAAGCAACTTTTTGGGGGCGGGTTTGTCTCACAGGTATTGTCGACTACATGACTGAACAGGCTGGTCCTCCATCCAAACAGATTCAGGCTACCAAGCAGGTACAAGAATTTCTGAGGGATGGGGATGATGTCATCATCATTGGTGTCTTTAGTGGAGAGAATGACAAAACCTATCAGCTCTATCAGGAAGCAGGTAAAGAATGTTTTAAAATATTAATGAAGTATATGTTTTGTTGGGATTCTGCCTAGGACTTTGGGCATGGAGAGATCCTTTGTTTCTGCTCCTAGTTCAGCAGGGGAGGTTGGAGAGTAATAAGAAGAAGTAGGAGGAAGGGTGATCTTCCTCTTGTATGCAAAAAATAAGCTCACACCAGATTTTGAGGCTGTAACTAAAGTGTCAGCCAGTTGTTGAATATACCTCTGCTTGGCAATTGTGTCCCTAAAAACATGTGGACTAAAGAGGAGGGATAATTCCTTCTTGAGGAGCAAACCACAATTTCTTGGCTTAAAGACTAGATATGTTTGTTGTCTGTTACTCTTGTTTCATATCTGGCAATCCAGAGTCACTCTTCACCAAACTCACTTGGGGTGAGAGGCCTGGAGAAAGAGCCATCATCCACTTCTGGGTCAGTTTAGCTAGACCATTCCTGGCAACCTGTCTGTGTCTGATGCTGGGGCTGCTGTCATAGTTGGATTAGGAGCTGATTTGTTTGCCTCAGCATGGCAAGATACAGAACTGTTTCCCAGGCTGCCCCAAAGCAAATAGTTTGGCTAGCTGACCTATTTGGGGGGAAGCCAAGAGGTAGGAGATTGATAAAAGAATAACTGTTTCGCTGTATGTGTTTTGGAAGCTGTTCAAGGTGTTGGAGTGTGTAGAATAACTCATCAAGTGGATGGATTGTTGAACAGCATTCAAATAGTGCTGCTAGAATTGTATGTGTATTCACATGCTTCTCACCCCTGGATGAGAGCTGTTGTCCAAGACTGGGTTGTTCTGTGTCACTCTGAGAACAGGAAGAGTTTCCTTGCAGTTATTGTCTCAAGATCTCAGTTGCTGTCAGTTCATTTCTAATGACTTTTCCTTCACCCTAACCTTAATTTTTCAGCTAACAGTTTGAGAGAAGATTATAAGTTCCATCACACCTTCAGCAAAGAGATTGCAAAACTACTGAAAGCATCTCCGGGAAAACTGGTTGTCATGCAGCCAGAAAAATTTCAGTCGAAGCATGAGCCCAAGATGCACGTTCTGAATCTTAAAGTGAGTAGCTGGTCCAGAGCTAAAAAGTTTGTGTGTGGGATTGAAGGTTCTCTTTCTCTGTATTTATGATCAGTTGGGATCTTCCTGCTGGAAGTACTCCCACTAGATATTTGAGTCAACCTGTTTGTTCACTGAAACTGTATTGCTTTGTTCAAAGGAAGTTTATGAAATTAGTCCAGATGTTACATTTTGAAATAATAATTTGTCCTTACAATATTCAGTACTCAAGGGTTTGAAGAATGTGGTGACAGCCTTGTTTTTATAACATGCCATTCCCTCTTTCGCGTTCGTGTGTGTACCAATATTGGTTTTTTAGTAGTGTATAACAGAAATGCTGCTTAAATCTGTTTGTTTGAACTTTTTTCACAATTTCTTTAAGCAGGACTCTACAGATGGATCGGAGATTAAAGAGCACGTGCTAAAACACGCTTTGCCTCTAGTTGGGCATCGCAAGCCTTCCAATGATGCCAAGAGATACTCCAAGCGTCCTCTAGTGGTTGTCTACTATTCTGTGGACTTCAGTTTTGACTACCGTGTCGGTAAGTTTGCTGCTATTACCCTTCCTCCATTTTGAGAGGAAGCAGGCATTGAATAACTAGAAATTACCAATCCTGTCCTGTTCTGGTTTTTCAGCTACACAGTACTGGAGAGGCAAGGTCCTGGAAGTGGCTAAAGACTTCCCTGAATACGTGTTTGCTGTTTCTGATGAGGAGGATTATTCTTCCGAAATAAAAGACTTGGGCCTGCTTGAGAGTGGGGAAGACGTCAACGCTGCCATTCTGGATGAAGGTGGCAAGAAGTATGCCATGGAGCCAGAAGAGTTTGACTCTGATGTACTCAGGCAGTTTGTGCTGGCGTTCAAAAAAGGTACAGTTTCTAAAATAGGGTTCTCTAAGCTATTTTGTTTACCCTTCCACGAGTTCTTTCCTGAGGCAATGGCTCCAGTACACTGATTGTGTTTTACAAGTCTGAAATGTTCCTGTGGCTTTAAAGTGTGAGCTGATCATTCGTATTTGGGACTACTGTAATAAATCACCGGTTAGTACTTTGTGGATGGACAGCCATAAAAAGAGGAGAAGGGTTCTAAGGAATTGCAAAACAAGCTGTTGCCCATATTTCACTAGGTTATTGGGCCAAAAGGTCACCAGTTAACAAGCCTGTGTTTCATGCTGAGGCAAGTTCATTTGCTGGTGCAGTGATTTTTCCCTGGCAGGAGGATTTACTTCTGCCCTTTCTTAGGGGAGATTGTAAGGGCTGCTCTTACCACATTCTAACAGTGTTGTGTTTTGCTTCCTTGTAGGAAAACTGAAGCCAATTGTGAAGTCCCAGCCAGTGCCAAAAAATAACAAGGGGCCTGTGAAAGTGGTAGTGGGTAAAACTTTTGATACCATAGTGATGGATCCAAAGAATGATGTTCTCATAGAGTTCTATGCCCCGTGGTGTGGACACTGCAAGAAACTAGAACCAGTGTATAATGAGCTAGGCAAAAAATACAAGAATGAGAAAAATTTAATTATAGCCAAGATGGATGCTACTGCCAACGACGTGACGAATGACCACTACAAAGTGGAGGGATTCCCCACCATCTACTTTGCTCCAAAGGACAAGAAGAACAACCCTATTAAATTTGAAGGCGGGGACAGAGATTTAGAGCATTTGAGCAAATTTATAGAGGAGCATGCAACAAAACTCTCCAGAACAAAAGAAGAGCTTTAGATAAGATGAGGGTGGTGAAGAAAAATTGTTTGTACAATGTAGTTAAAATCAAGTTACTGACAAAAGTTTGTGAGAGAAGAATTAAGCAGTTTTGAGCAAAGAGATTCTTGAGCAGTAAAGCAATTGCAGTATCTTTTTTTTTTTTATATGGCAGACGAGTTTTTTTCTGGACACTGAATTTAATACTCTAATATGAATGTCTTATGTTAGTTATGGTTTTGATCTTTGGAGAAAAATACATCCTTTATTTTTTGTGACTATCTTGAGGTTTATTCTTTGACTCCAATGCAGCCCTTTTTAAGTTGAAAGATACTACCAAAAAGAGGGAAGCAGATCCCTCAGAAAAACAGATTTCTCTTATTTGTTGTTATGGTTACTGGGGGGGCAGTCTTTTCAGCTAGTCTTTTCTGTTATGTTTCTGTGTACCTATTCATGTGACTCTCTCACTGTATTCATGCTGAAGATAAGAATGGAGGTTTTCTAAAGTGTGGATGAAGTATTTGGTCCTACTGAGATAAGACACAGGTACCTGCTAACTAAATATGCTCTAGACTTGTTTTAGCTTTGTGTCTCTCTGTAGAGAGGATGATGCTAAAATAGCAAGTTTTTCTAATGTACCTCTCTTTACTAGTTCATATTGACCCATTTATATCTTAGTCTTCCTAAATATGTTTTGGAGTAATTGGAGTATGGCAGAAAAAGAGCATCTAGTGGGTGGAAATGCTGGGTTTCTGATATCAGATCTATGTGTTATTGTCTCCTTTCCTTTTGCAGAGGGGAAAGTTTGATAATGATTCTTCTTTGGACAAGCAGACTGAGATCTTCTAATGGCCTTTATTCCTCTAGCAGGAACTGCAGGTATAAGGGATATTCACATCTTCTCTGTGCTCCCCTTGGGAGTATATGCATTTAAAAGTGGGTTTTTATGTTGAATGGCCCAGATTAGATATGTCCGTAGATTTATGGGCCACGCTGAGGTTGCAGACTTACGTGCTCAAGAAGGACTGTCTGCCTCTTCTCAGGGCTGGGATGCTGCGGTGTGTGCGACTTGAGTGACCCTGAGGCAGTTTTGATTCACATTTCGTTTTACAGGTAGTGCTTCTAGCAGCACCGTTTTCTGTCTTGCAAAATATCACCAGTCTTCCTTCAGTAATTGCTTGTTGCATTAGTTTTTTGCTTTTTGGAGGGTGTGCAAATCTAAAACCACTACCCAATCTTTGTTTTTTCTTCTGGGGAGATGCACTCTTCTGTGTAGCAAGGATAAACCCATGTGCAGGAGGTGGCTGTTCAGGTAGTCTGAGGACCCAAAAGGGATTGCAAAGGGAGTATGTAGTCCTTACACTTTCCTACTGCACTTGGCATCCCTGTTGAAGGGATGTGTTTCCCTTCTGCCTTAACAGGGGACTGTCCCTCACTGTTAACAACCCACACAGCAAAGCATAACTATCAGATTATTCTTGCAGAGGTATATGGGACTGCAGGAAGGCTCTCCCTTAATTAATGGTTTAGCCAAAGCTAGTGAACAAAGCTCACCAGCAGATTATGAATGAAGAGGACAGTATCAAACCTCCTGGGAGTGTTGGCGTGTGCCTGAATGCTATTCAGCTCCTGTTGTTTATCAGCAAAGGCTGGGAAATGCTAAGCAACTAAGTGTTAAAGCAGTCTCATCATTTACCTCAGGCCCTGGCATTGTCCATCTCCTCTTTTCACATTAGAGGGCTTTTTTTTTTCTACTGTCCTTAAGTGTACAGAAGCCTGTTAAGCTTAGGCAGTATTTCACTTACAAGAGTCTTATCAGGTAAAGTGCATTATGTTCCCATCTACTGCCATTTCTGTTTGCAGCTCTTCTGTAGAGCTTTCAAAAGCTATAATCTATTCTAAATGTGTCGTGCAGGCAACAGGAGCGAGATCAGACTTAGCTGAGCACCAGAGATGATCTTTTTCAGCTTTAGAAAATATACGTACTAGCCAAGTAACAAGTTCTGTCCTATTTGCCAACTGAGTGTTACCAACTCAATTCTTCAAAGAAGTAGTCACAGGCTTTTAAAATCAGTTCTTAAAACATAGCTCAGGTTCTATGCCTAAGCAAATACCTCACACAATGCTGCAGGGAACTAAATTGCTCCTCCTTGTTGGTTAGTTGCGGACTTAAAGGGTTTTATTCCAAAACAGATGCTGCCTAACTAACAGGAGGATATGGATAAATATGGAACATGTAGAAGGGAGGGTGAAGAGTCCCTTATTGGTGGTAAGGGCTACAGTCAGGGCTGAAGCACTATTCTCCTTGGGAGAGCAAGGGTTAAATTTGAACATGAGAGTTTCTCACCTCTCTTCTGACAGGTGCTAAATTATTAACATTGCCATTGCCAATGCTGTATTGTGTCTTTAAACTTCTTCCTCCCTGCAGGAGCCAACACCACTCTGGGTTGAAACCTCTACAGCCTCCAGGGAGCCCCTGTGGCAATAAAAGACACAAGACCCATGGGAGTGTCCTAGATGTGTTTGCTCAGTGCTCCTGCCACCTCTCTCTCTCTTCCATGCCTCCACAGGTGGAGGCAGCCTGGTACATAACAGTTACTTCAGTACTGTGCTGAAACACCTGAATCTTGTTCTGGAGCATCAGTGCTTAAGTCAGAGCTGAATAAGAAACAGGAATACAGTAACTGTAGTACTGCTTACTAGTTTCTTGACAACTGTGAGCTGCAAGAGCAGGCAGTGTTACCCCAAGTAGGTTATGGGTTTAGGTTATGAGCAGCAGAGGGAATGAGGATTTGTTCCATCCTTACGCTGGTGTTGCCTGGCCACATTTCCTGTGAGTCCTTGGCTGTGCCACACACCTTGCATCTGCATGTCATAATAAATGCATTTATCGCTTCCCAGCAAGATGAGGATACTGTTGCCTCTAAGCCTTGGGCAGAGTCATACTGGAAAGCAAACTGCTTTCCTTAGTTCCAGTATCCTGTCCTTTGCTGTGTGCACTATCAACATCACATCAACTTTCTGTGAAACTCACTGGGATGGATACATCATGAGGTCTGTTGTCTCTGTACAGAAAGTGATGTTAACGTGACTGATGCATTCTAAGGAGAACAGGTCATACCATCTCTTGGAATTTGTTAAATACATTATGCATGCCTGCTTTTCCCTTCCTGATGCATTAGGATGCTTTCTAAACTTCCTAAATTCCTTTATTAAAGAGTGCTGCTGATTAGCCTTGGTGTTTCCTTCTTACAGAAGGAAAAAAAAATGCATGATGGAGGAGAATAAGGGAGCTCCCCTTACTTGCTCTTAGCGACAGCTGCATGAGCTTATGGCATTATTTCTGATTATAGTTCCAGGTGGAAGAGATCCTGCAGTTCTTGCTTCAGCACAGGGATGATCTGTGCAATATTAACAGTCCATGGAGCCTGGCCTGGTGTATCTCCCACACATGCATCCTCTCGAAAACAAACTTATTTCTGTAAACTGTGAAGTGGTGGGTCTTGAGACTTCTTCAGGGTCAGCTCCTTTCCTTGAAGGGTCAAGAACTAAGGTAGGCAGCAACTGTAGCACAGCTGGTGCTCCTTGAGGAATGAGTTTGTCTGTACTGTGTCTGGGACGGTAAATACTGGCCTGGGATCTTGATACTGCATTAAGTGCTAGTTTTTTTGGTACTGGAAGAGGTTTAACAATAGAGGGTTTGCAGTCAAGGTTATTGCCTGGTCTCTATTCTCAGCAATTTTGTATGTCCAACCTGCTAATTATGGTAGTGGCTGGGTATGGCCCAGGATTTGGCTGGTGGCAAGCAAGCAAGGCACTGCAGAGCTGGTACCACAAAGTTTTATCTGCCCTCTTGTATGTGAGCCTATGCCTTGAGGAAACAGCCTTCTGGAAATTAGAACATGAATAAATTATACAGGTTAAAGGCTTCTCAGAAAATAGCATTTACTGTAGTGACCAGACTGCTGTCCTTTCTTTTTTGGTAGGCAAGAGAAGCCACTGCAAACTGTTCATGCTCCAAAAGGCCTTTTGCTGACAGCCTGCATTGGTAATGGATGCTGGTCAGAGGGCAGAGCGTTGCAGTCTGTATGCTCAGCCTGTGATGTGGGTAGTAAGTCAGGCCCTGTGCAAACTGTGTAATCTGCTTAGTCAAACTGGTATAGACCCTTGTATTTGTTATGCAATTTGGCTTCGGTTTGCTGTACTTGAGTTGCAAAACTCCTTTTGTCAGTGCAGATCAGGGATCTGTGAGCAAACCTAGCCAAATTAAATGCAGTAGCATCTGGGATCAGTTGCCAGGCATTCAGCACAGCTTGAAGTGTCACAGGAATCACTGCACATCACTGTGGTACATTTGCCCAGGGGAGGGCTCTCAGTTGCTGACCATGAAGGGCTCCCCTTTTTTCCTGTCTGGACCCCTGGTAGTTTGTGTGAAGCCATGCAACCATAGGCAGAAGAAATGTTCTTCCACCATGCATGACCTGTCTTGATATCTGCCCAGAATGCCACTCACAAGTCAATTGTTTTCCTTCAACATCCTTGGAGGTTGCTCTGCACTGAAGCCAGTTCATTTAGACACAGTCCTACCTGCTCTCAGGCCACAGACTAATGTCATGTTAACGTTAGTGCTGGATTTTCTGTGTCAGGAGCAGCTGGTTTTATGTGAAGCCATGGTGCTGTAATCTGTCTGAACAAGCTCTATATGTACCATGAAAACTAGATTATCATGTCTTTGCAGAGGCTAGATGAGACTGCTTGGGTCTGGAAGGACATGACCACTCTCCAGTTTCATTTTTGCATCTGGAGAGAAAGGGATCTGATCTATGAACTACTCCAAATCCTTACATTAGAAAGGTGGGAGTTTCGGTTTCAGAAATGCTGTTCACTTCTCAAGCTGTGTGTGACTTGCTTAACAGAAACATAAAGGAGATAAGCTATATTTAATCCAACCATGCAAATAAAACCCTTATCACAATCAGTAACCCAATCCTCTGAAAGATTTACACAGGCTGGGGTTTTGAACAGCCAGTTGCTTCTTCATAGTGAAAGCTGACACTTGTCAGCCTAGCCTGCATTAATACCCTCCTACTTGCCTTTGTCTAAGTTACAGTGGCCTTCCTGAAATCTAGTATGTTTTGCCCTACAATAGGAGAGAATTGTTCTGCAATACAGCCTGGTAAAATGCTGCTCAGAATGATAAAAGCAGAGTAAAAGAAAAATACAGCAGAAGGTGATCTCAGGGGAGGAGAAAAAGGTAAATGATAAATTTCCCTAAAGTTAGAGGAATCACGGCTAGACAGAGCCATTTACTCAGCTAATCTTGTTGGTTTACATATCAGACCACAATTTTTTATCTGTTTTCTTTCCATATTCAGCCTAATAACTTGCATTTAACCTATGGGCCTCTTCCAAACAAAAGCGTGCAACACAAACAGCTCCACAGCTCTGCTAAGTGCAGCTGCTGCACTGATTTCTGAACCACAGAATGCATTCAGGAAATGGGACGTGCCACTTGAAACTGGTACTACTGCTTTGAGTAAGGAAGGCAATTTTGCATTCACTTGCCGTGTGAAATACATCATATGTAACTTTTGCTGATGCCTTTGGACACTGGACTTTAGTGATGGATTTTCATGTGGGGGTTGGCTCTTCTTTTTGATTTTGAGTTGGTTTTGGTCTTTTCCAGTCTCAAAGTGCTGTAATGACTGAAAGATAGCAACTCCACTAGTTTAATTAAGCTGTAGCTTTTTCCAGCCAGCACATCTTCACAGAAGGCCTAGTGGCAGGTTGGTTGAACTTCGTTTAAGCTCCTTTCCCTGAGTCTGAAGGAGCAGTAATAGAGCACCTGACTTCAGCAGCTGCAAATCGAGAGAGCTGTTTAGTGGTGTACTAGTGAGTCCATGGAAATGTAAGTGGCCTTACTATAATCTGCCTGCCTCTTTTTTTTTTTCTCAGAGATTGCCCTTAATGTTCAATTTGGACAAACCAGCCAGTCTTTAAATAGAAAAAACACATTTTAAATAAAAAAAGGGTCACAATGGGCTTTGGTTTTTCATTCTTTCACTTTCGAGATGCACCACAAATGTCAATGATCTTGAAGCATGCTGTTTTCCATAGCCACACAGCAGTGGGTATAAGGGTAGTGCTTCCTCATACAGGAAAATGTCCAAAAGAACTGGTAAGGATCAAAAAGTCCTTCTTTGATCACAGTGCTGTGGTAACAGCTTCAGTGGTAGGACAAAATCAGTGCTTGGTTGGAGTTATTTTCCTAACAATGCAGCTCGTTTTACTGAGAATTGTAGGAATGGTCAAACTTCATCGTCACAAGACATCCAGTACTTAAACACTTCAGCCTGAAGAGGAGCTGTGGATCTATAAGGAGGAAGTCATCCTCTTGTCTGTGAAGCACTGCACTTTGAAAGGCCAGACCTAAGTTACTGATGGAAAACATACTGCTTGGAAAGGAAAGAGGAATTTAGGACAATGTGTGAAGATCACTACACATGTGGAAAGGAATCACAGGCAGTTCCAGGCAATACAGCCAATCACCTGTATTTGCCACTAGTAAACACAGATCAATAACTATATGAAGCAAAAAACCATGAGAAAACATGAGAAATGTATCATTGAGACACCATGAGACATTTAGCCTCAGACATGCACCAGGTCAGATCTAAAATAAGTGCAACTGTACAAAGATGTTCTAGTGCGAATTGTAGATCTTGAGCTACTGTTTGGAGGGGAAAAAAATAACATTGCCACAGAACTGTCTTGGTTTGAAACCTTCCTTGCTTTCATCTTATAACTGGCTGAAATCGATAACCAATTTAGACCACGCACTTTAATAGTGATAAAAGAATGAATGAACATTTTCTGACTCAACAGCAAAATTTAGTTTCTTCAGACACTTTGACTTCAGAGAATCTGTCAAAGGCACTCATAAGTATCCTGCTGTACTCATTTGTTTGCCACAAGAAAGAAGTGGTTATTATGTGGTTCTCTGCTGTCTATGACCTTTCCTTTTTCCCAGGTCAACTTTTCTTTCTTCTCTTAAATTGAATCAAGTGTTAATCTTTTAAATTAAGCAAGATCCATCCAGCATTATGGAGGTATCAAAGTTTTCCTCATCCAAAACCATGACTTATTAAATTCAGTAAAAGATTCAGTATCAAAAAATTAGGTGCCTGGCACCTGCACTGGAATGTAAAGCCTGAAGTTTGGTATCTGGGATGCACCTACAGGGGGAAAATCTGTCTGGAGTGGGAGAATGAGATGAGATCCAAAACAAACAGGGTGGTGAGTAAAGCCCAGTGAAGCTCCAGCCAACAGAAAAGGTCCTGAAAGCCACCTTGCTTTCACACTTAGGCAGCCTTCTTGAGGTCACAGAACTGTGCTTGCAGTCTGTTGTGATCATCAGCATAAAATTCTCTCTGGAAAGCAGGTGCCTAACATGCTCCATCAAAGAACTTATCTTTGAGCAGGAGGTGTGACCCTCCATGGTTTTACAACAGTGGTTAGACCTTCTGCCCAAGGCCAAGGAGACTCCTCTCTCTTCCTAAAAATGCTCAAATGTGCATCATTCCAGACAATGCTTTAGCTCTCCACCTATCAGAGACAGCTAGGCTGTCCCTTCTGCCACCTTGGTTCTGCTGCACCTGTCTGACCAGGTGTAGTTTCAAAAATGAGGTTCCTATACTGCTTCTCAAAAATACTTAGCAACACTTTTAATTGTGCTAAGTGGTATGTATCTATAAACGTGTTGGTATTCATAAAAAAGTAGGAGTAAATTTTCAAGAACAAATTAACTACTTCACATATTTCATTCTTCCTCAGAAATCCTTTGTGGTTTTTTGTTCCCCTGAGGAAGAACAGACAGTTCTCTTCCCATTATTTCAAAATTAAAAAACCAGACCCAAACCAAAAAAAGTTACATTATATCTGTAGTCCTTTGTGCTACCTCGCCTTTCTCCAAACCCCCTTAGCTTAGAAATGCCCTGAATTCTTCAGTCTGTGGCTCTCCTGAGGTGCCTGTCGTACCTGAGCCCAGGTTTTGGATCATCCATAAACTTTCTCTTCCCGCAAAAACCTCACAGCTTCTCCTAACAAACCTGATGCTCCTGGGCTTCCCCTGGAGCTCTAAACCCCTGCATGTTAAACCCCTTACATGCAGTCGAGTCTGGTTTGGCACCAGCCATGCTAGATTTGCCTCTCTCATTTCCCCACTCGCAGCCCTGGGCAAGGGGATGCAAAGGCCGGTGAGTGTTTTGGGTCCTGTACTCTGCTGAAAGCAGGGCAGTGACTGCAAGAAATGCGCGGGGCCTTCATGGCTGAGCGCTCTCCACTCTCTCTGTCACCCTGCTCTCCAGAGAGGCAGGAGTGATGCTGGCCCCTGTGCATTAACCCTTGTCCATCCCAGCACGTCTGGGAGCTGTAAGGAGCTTCATGTAGCCAGTCCTATCTCTATGGGTCACCTCTGCTCAGAGCACCCTGCTGTGGTTTTGACGTGTCACCAAGTTAATCTAAATTACCTGGGTTACATTCAGTGCTTTGAAGGCTTCAGGCAGCACCCGGCAAGCTGAACTACCAAGAATTCGGCTGGCAGTGTGGATATTGTGATGGAAGGCACTGTTATAAACACTTTTTAAAAAGTTTTTGAGGGTTTTTTTTGTGTGTGTGCGTGTGTGCTTTCCCTTGCACTAGAACTGAGAGGCCGGTGGTGGTGGTGAACAAAAGCTGCGGGAGGGTCTGCTCGTGGTGCAAAAGACTAGTCAAGTGCAGTAGTGGGAAGGGGGGAAAGAGAGAACGAGGAGATCAATCTGTAACTGACTGTGAACAATCAATTGAGATACCCCACTACCTTCGGACCAGCCGAAATGCTCTGCTGACCCCAGGGGTATTTATACCTCCCTTTAAAACACACCCTGCAGGTTATGGCTACTCGCAGAGCGGCGTCCCTCGTTTTCCACTGCCCAGGCGTTCGGGTCTCTAACCCCGACAGGGCAGTGAAAGCCCCGGTTGCAAAGACACGGCTTTCAGTGCAGGAACAATCCTTTCCTTCCCACTGGGAGGCCCCGCCGCATGCTGGGAAAGCAGTATGGAAATCACTAGTCCCGCCCCTGCTCCCAGCGCCACCTCCCACCGCCCTTCCCTGGGAACGGTGCAGCTCTGGAGAGTTTCTCCGTGAGCCTCTTAAGAGCTGGCATTCCCCCTCCGCCCCCCATCTCTTTACCGTGTTTTCGGAAGAAGAAGAAAAAAAAATTTCGAAGAAAATCGAGCTTCCAGTGTGTACACACAATTACTGCTTGTTTGCATCTCCCTCCTTCAGCTTGTTTTAATGGCTTTAATGGGTGGAATGGCAAAAATAATTCCTTTTTTAACAGCTAAGGGAAAAAAGGAAGGAAGGAAGGA
>VXAZ01007504.1:761952-790183 GCA_013399875.1 Gymnorhina tibicen
AGGAAGGAAGGAAGGAAGGAAGGAAGGAAGGATGGAAGGAAGGAAGGAAGGAAGGAAGGAAGGAAGGAGCTCCCAGGCACCCTGATGGAGAGGAGCTTTGTGGTTTCCACCCAAGGTGTTTCAAAGAATGGCCTGTGAACAGGCTTCATTGATTCAATGTATTCATGCTTCGGGCCAGTGCTGAAAATTTGTATCAGCTCACTGAGAAACTTGATGAGCACCAGAGGCAGCCCAAGAGGAGCAGTGGCAGCACGCGTTTAGGATAAGTTAGGAAATGGGTGTATCCCCACCTACCAGAAGCAAGCTCGGCTGCAGAAAGGAACTTCATGTCTGATAATTTCCCTTCAGCTTATTTTTCACCTTCTTCTGCATGTAATGAATGCAGACGTCAATAAGCACTGATTCATCTGACTTATCTTCCTTTGGGCTTCTCTCCCCTTTCTCAAGAGGGCTGCTTTTGTTACGGGAATTCATAGTCTCTTCTGCCTAGTGGAACCCTGACCCAGGCACAGCGGCATTCTCTCCTTACTTAATAAGTAGAAGGAACTGGTAGTTAATCTCTCTGATTGCTACCTTTTTCCTTCCCCAAAGGAAATTTCCTTGTCACTACTGAAGGAAGCTAGGTTTTCCTGGACTTGGGGGAATTCTTGGGTTTTCTCTCAAGGCCTTTGGGTGCTTGTCTGCATGGCTGCCAGTGTAATTCTTCATTGGAAGTGTTTCCATAATTGACTTTGAGGAATGCTTCGCAGCTCAGTCTCTCTTAAAACACTTGAAAGTTTCTTTGGGTACCAGCATACATGCTGGGGAAAATCTGTCCTGGTTAAATAATTAGCAGGAGAACATAGAGTTTTATCCCCATAGTCCTGCTCTGGTGAGTGTACAGTGAAATGTAACATGCCCAAGCTGCATGGGATTTTAATACTCAGAAAAGACGCAAGTGCAGAAAAGACCCAAGTATTTGGTTCTCAAGTTTCTAATACATATGCAGGAGGAGACTATCTGTCTCTCACCCATTGCTATGTTTCCATCATGTCTCTTCCTTAACCCTTCCCAGAGACATGGCAAGAGGTGCTCTTTTCCTCCTGAGGCCTTGCAAACTGCCACTATCATAGCTACAGCGTGACCCATGGGGAGGAGCCCCGAAGAGAGTGGTGAAGTAGGCTGTGAAAAAAACTGGTGGCTCCCTTGGATCTGGAGGACATGTGATTATGAAACCTGAGATAGGTAAAACGGGCTGTAACAGGAAGGAAACTCATTACTCTGTCACAAAGACAGCTTTCAGAATGGTTCTGTGTCACATACAGAAATCAGCTAGATGAACCATCTCAGCAGCAGTAAAACCTGAAATACACAATATGTTAAAGCAGAGAGAAATCCTCCAAGGGCTGCACTTGCTGTATTTTGCATGGAATCATATGATAAACATTCCCTGCATTTTCTCCTGGATGTTCGTTTTTTTGTAATGCTGAAGATACCCATCTGTAAAGAGGAGAAGTGGTGAAAGAGTGGGAATTAACAAAAGATAGGTGCTTAAATGTTTGGGTGGATTGCTGGAAGCAATGTTTTGACTTCTTTTTTTTTTTTTTTAAAGCAAGAACAGCAGCATTATTAGTTACCCAAAACCTCAAACCTTCATATCTGACCTTTACCTTGCATTTTCAGAGGATGGGTGACAATTAAATATAGTCACAGATGATCACTGAGATGTTAAACTCCCACACTTTGATATCTATTTAGTCTCTCTTCTTTTCTTCTATCAAAGTTTTATTATATATCACTATTACAAATTGAGTAAATTCTGGTCCGTTTGATTTAGCCTGAGTTTCTTTTTTATTTTTTCATTAGAAGATCATGAACTCAGATTTTTATCTGACCAGCTTTCTCTTTTGGAACCAATTACAGAAACACAAATAAGATCAGACTTGTTGCCTAGTCCTCCTGCTTAGGGTGAGAACTCTAGAACAGCAGGAGGTATTGAAAATTATTTAGAGGCCATGGTGCCATTCATTGTGGCTATAGAAATTTCCATGAAAAAATAATTGTTTGCAAAATGGTTTATTTTATCCATACTGTTTGGCTTCTCTAAAACTTGGGGATTTTTTTCAAGGTTTTCTGCTGTACTGTAGCTGTTCTATTCTAGCTAGTCTGTATGTGAAGTTTCCATTCAATTTTATTTTTATGCTTGCTGATAATTAGGTCCATGCCTTCAGTAAGTGTAAAAGACTATTGCTTTATTAACATCGTTACTGTTAGCTCTTATTGACATTGAGAGAGCACCCACAAGTCTCAACAAAACCAGCTCCCCCTCTGACAGATGACAGTACCAACAGCAGGCAAGAGACATTTCCCTGCAAGCTCCTTAAGGCATAGAATTAATGCATTCTGATTTACAGCAGCTACGGTCCTTGGTGTATTCACAGGGCTAGGACAGTGACAGGGAATGATACACACTTACTGCAGCACATTCTGAAAGCATATCTCCTTTAGATGTGGAACCTGATGTTGTTTCAAATTGATGGGGAGAAACTTCTTAAATTATGGATCTGTGTTTTCAAGACAACAGAGAAAATTATTTCATGTGGCACTGTTAGCAGCACTTCCTTCTGAGACTGAGTGAGACATGTTTTTCCCCTTCTCGGGCTATCAGTCCTAAGAGAGATAACCTGTATCACTGTGAAAATGTTTTGTGTTTTCTGGGGTGGAAAAAAACTGTGAAGTATCTGAAATTACACACCATGCCTTTTTTTTTTTTTTCTTGCAGAGCTTCCATAAGATTTAGAGATTGGGAAGACTCTCTCCCCTTTGGGAATTAATTAAAATGACTTTATTTAATCTCTGCGGACTATAGGTATTTGTATATTCAGTCTTCTAACATCCCTCCCTAGGGAACGCTCGCTAAAGGAAAAGCTCAGCCTTTTCAGCAGAGGTAACAATGTTGCATATTTGCAATTATTATTTCTTACACTAAGCACCTAAGTTAATACTTCCAGAATTCAGTTTAAACAACAAAACAAACTTCTAGTGAAAGGATAACTTTGCCTAGAGAGAAGGTACTTTCTCTAACTGTACTTTGAGCTGTGTTCTCTTCAAAATGTTTGTTTTGTTTAATGAGAGAATGTTGTAATCTCTTAGCCTTACGCTACTTTTGTAAAACTCAGCTAAAAGAAATTGAGCAAATTTCACAAGAAACTTGGTCGTGTTGCAAGGAAGATTATTTTAATGTATTTTCATTTATCACATTTGACTCTTGCAGGTTTATGGTGTAGATGTGGCCAAAATGGTTGTGTTTGGTGTCTAAAGACTGATGTGGGAGCCGGGAAGCAGTTTTCCTTTTGCAGCTTATTTTGGGGACAATCCTCTTCCCTCCTGCATGGGTGTAGACAACCTTCTGGCAGAAACATAGCACTGTTTCTGTGACAGACTGTCCAGCAGAAGGCAGAGGTACTGTGCCAGGTGCAGCAGGTGCCACACCTGTGTAGGGGGACAGGGATGCATGGAAAGCATCAGCTGTAGGTCTGAGGACCCCCACCACCCTACACAAGGGCTTCCCCCAGTGAGTTACTGTCCCAGCAGGCAGAATGTCTCTGCTGCAGTGTGGTGCGACTCCCTGGTGCTGCAGGAGGGAGGATATTTCCTTTTCTCCAGAGGGAAGGAGCTCTCTAACATGCACCACTGGGACTAATTGCTGATGACTGGATTTTGTCTTCCCCGTGGAAATTTCATTGGTCTTAATTAAGTTACCTTAACCTTTCTTTCTTGGTCTGCTGAACTCCATGGGCCTGAGATGTAGAAAAACAATGGCTCCATAAATAAGCTGCTCTGATCATAAAAAGAGCTATGAGCCTGGGAGAAGTGATTAAAAATTCCTAATGAAAATTCCACTTGGGTGATCAAACCAAGAGCAGATGATTGCTATCACTGTCACTGACCTTTCTATCACATTCATTTATGTGAGACTCAGCTGTTGCAGTTTATATCACAGTAATAAAAAATTCACTAGAATTTGCTGTACAGTGTTCTAGTAACTAGTATTCTATTAATTGATACCCTGGATGATTAATAAAACCAGCCTGTAAAATTCCATTTGAAACCTAGCACCTGGATACAAATTTCGCAGGCTCAAAGCACTATGAAGACAAGGAATTTTCTAGGAAAAAAGTCATCACACATATGTAAAAGACATTTGATGTAATTTTTACTTCCTCACATAAGGTACAGTGTTTTAAAATATATCTTGAGATTAGAGTTGTATTTAGTAGGAATTTATCTACTGATCTGGTGCCTGCAAAGCCAACCAGGAGACATAATCAGCAGAGCTAGCTAACATATTCTTTGTGGACTCCCAAATACTTCAAGTCAGAAAGTCTGCTGCGTCTTGCTTATTTAAAAGGTTTCTTTAAAAATGACTGTGCTTGCCTAGAGGATGCAGGAAGTGATAGGAAGAAGTGGTTAGAAAACAGAATCAAGACTGTGTTTCCAATGTGGGAAAATAAAGAGAAAATTCTTCATGAAAGCAGAGCAGACTAGGATCCTATACTGTAAGATGATAGCAAAATATAAATGCATCTGGATGCAGTAATGAGTAATGCAGGTGTCTTCCCTGCAAGACTGTGGGGAGGCAGGCAGCACCCCAGCTTGGACAGGCTCCAGTCACAGCCAAAAGAGTGACTGAAAGCTGGGGTGAGGCAGGGAAGAGAAAATGGCATCGAGGCCTGGCTGCCCAAGAGCAATAGGGGCTGCCAGCAGGAAAGGTGGGCTGGTGGCACAAGCAGGGAGGAGGCACGATGGTGAAAAAGGTCAGTGCCGAAAAAGAGATGAATGCTTCCTGCACCTCATACAGAGGCCACTCAGCTCCAGGCTGCCCACATGTGGGCCTGGTCTTTGGGCCATGGCTGCTGGCAGTGCCAGCTAAAGGGGCCTGGTGTGAGGGCAAGGAGGGGCTTTCCCCAGGCATTTGCAGCCCTTCCCCAAAAAAGGTGCTATTGAGTTTGGAACCAGCTTCACAACTTGTGCCCTCTTGGCAAAACGACTTCCAGGACACCTGTTAGGCAAAGGTGGATGTCTCAACAATGAGGGAGCAGGCAGGCTCTCTGCTGGGATCCCAGCAGGAATGTGTGATGAACGGCTCGGTGGAGATATGCCTCACATATTAACTCTCATAATTTAACCCGGCTCTCAGCGTTATCCCTGATGTGCATATCCCTTGGGATTTAGAAGGGCTGTGTCACTGTGGCAGGGATGGGAGGGCTCGTTCTGTGATTCAGACAGAGCTGAGTGTTTGCAACCACCACACCCACTGAAAAGAAAGGGAGCACAATTTAGGAAAGGAAAGGGAAAGGGAGCACAATTATTGCCACGGTGATTAACTGTGATAAATTAAATATTAATATGTGACAAAGGAGTGTTACTGGAAGGTTGTCTTTAGCCCTCATTAGGAAAAAGCTTCCACACCCTTGGAGAAGGGTTGCAGTAGCACACCTGTAAGAGGGAAACTTGGTAGGAAAAAGCTTCCACACCCTTGGAGAAGGGTTGTAGTGGCACACCTGTAAGAGGGAAACTTGTAACTGGTAAAGAAAATCCTGAAGGTGAGAAATAAAATATATATATAGGATTTAAATCTATGACAGCATGCAGGTTTCTAGTGGCATATTCATGTCATTTGGGTTTATGGAGAGGTACATGGCTCTCGATTTCTGGGGCTGTGCCTGCAGGTCTTGTGGTGCAGTCGCAGTGTGTGAGCACAAGAGAGCTGTCACCGCCTTTGCGTGTTCAGCCTGTGGACATGGCTGGAGGCAGGTTGTGGAGGTGGTGATAGGAGCACACAGTACAACTTTGCCTCTGCAGCTTAGTCTGCAAAAGGAGCCTTTTATTCACAGGCTATGAGCTTGTGGGGCTGTAAGGCATTTATGAGGTAGCTGTAGCTGAAAGGACAGCTGTGGAAAAAACCTGAAGGGGAATGGAAGAGAAAGGTCAACAGGAACAATAGCATTTTAGCCAGAAGAATTTAATAATTAAACAATAAATGTAGATTTCAAAACCATGATAAATGCTGATTAAAGAACCTACAGGAAAATTAATCTCTGGTGGCTGAGGATATATTTGTCTCAGCAATTTACATCTCACAGCTGACTTAAAAAAATCCCCTGCACGTTTCCCCCAGTCTAGAAAGAGGGGCCTAAGATGGCTCGAGGAAATGAGCTTTGAGCCACCACCTGTGAGAGTGATCATTAAAGAAAGGTTTCAGGCTCACAACAATCAAAAATTAAGTACCTTTCTGCATGAAACAAGGACTTCCACCTTGTTCAGTTGCTGTACTCTCTGGTAATAAAATGGCACGTTGGCCTGAAGGGCCTAGAGCAGAAATTCTTGTGTTTTGTAGGTGAAAGGTTTAGGCAGTCATCACGTGTTTCTGCTATGTATCCTTTTGACTATTTCATTAATCTGCGAAAAGCATGCTGTGTGTTAGAAATGAAAACCATATAATTAAAGCAGAATCTCAGGTGAGTGACTCCTCTTTCCGCCTCTGCCCCCAGCAGTGAGTAACACTTTCAACTGCTGTTGCACAAATGCCTTTGAAGCACAGTGCCTGTGTTGTTAACAATGGCAAAAACCAAGTAAGTAGCAGGTACTGGCTGTTCCATGAGGGATTAAGATTGGAATATATACTCTTGACTTAATCCTCATTTATTCTAGAAAATGAGAGGCTAACAAAAGAGACTGTCGGCTAGCAAATTAAAGGGAATATCAAGAAAATTAGGACCTTCAGCAGCAAAAGACCAGTCAAGTGCAGCAGTGGGTGTGGAGAAAGAACAAAGAAATCTGTAACTGACTGTGATCAATTATAAATACCACTGCCATCGGACCAGCCGAGAGAGTCTGTGGCAGGATAGGTATTTATAGCTCTGAGAAGGGAATACTGTCTTGTCACGATGACTGTGCTAATACCCAGATTTCGCAAAACCAAGTGGTCGTGGGTTTCTCTTTCAAAAGCAACAGGCTGAGTCTCTCCTGGTGTCCCACATGTGTTATATTTCGCGTGGGCATTCTCGTGGAGGCACGGCCGGGCACCGCTGCATGCTGGGTAGGCGCTATGCAGATGAGCAGGGGACGGGGAGCTGCCGGGGGAGGGCTCCGTGCTGCAGCTCTGCCTGCGGGGCTGGCACCGCGGGTGAGCTCTGACAGGAGAGAAAAAAAGGCTGCTCACGGATGATCTTTAACAAGTGAAGCGTGCGGAGTTCACCGTGCGAGTTTGCTGTGTGGGCAGAGGCAAACAAGCAGCTTCACAGATATGTCTGAGCTGTTACATTCTTTCAGCCGCGTCCGCTGTAGCTCGTAACAAACAGCGCTCACCTTTCTCTGCTCGGGAGGGGCTGCCGAAGCCTCGGGTCTCCGCTCCACACCGCATCAGTGCTGCAAATGGGGAGGTGGAGGGGCCAGGAGCAAATGGGCACGGGTGGGATCCGGATCTCCGCAGCTACTAAGAAACTATTGCTGCAAAATAGGACTTTTATATAAGGTGTAAAACAAACACCTAAAAAAAAAATCGTGGGGAGGTTTTTTTTTTGTTTGGGTTTGCGTTTTTGGGTTTGGTTTGGTTTTTCTTTTCCGTTTTCTGACAATATTAGAGCAAAAGGGCATCAGTGAAAAAGCAAATCCAGAAGGTAGAGTTTCAGTGAAACGCTCTTGCAAACAAAATCAGCTGCAGAAGGCTCTTCCTCCTACCCCAGGCATTCCCACATCCACCAGCCCCTCAGCAACTACTTCTGCAGGAAACCCTCACACCCTGGGAGAAGGCGGTCTCAGCTTTGCAAACCAAAACCCCCATGTAATATGTGGAGGGTCCAGGTTGGTGCAGACCAGCTCAGCTACACAGTTTAAAGTCCAGCTCTCCAAAAGAGCACAACTGAGAGGGCAATGCACCGCAGCACTGGGTGTAAAGGTTTTGAGTGGGATAGGGTTGATTTTATTCCTAGCAGCTGGTACAGTGCTGTGTTTTGGATTTAGTGTGAGAGTAACACTGATAGCACACTGATAGTTTAGTTGTTCCTGTCCAGCACTTACCCTAAGTCAAGGACTTTTCAGCTTCCCATGCTGTGCCAGGGAGCAGGTGCACAAGACAGGACAACTGACCCAAACTGGCCAAAGGGATATTCTACAGCAGAGAATGTCATGCCCAGTATATAAATTGGGGGGGGAGGGGGGGGGGGGGTTGGTAGGGAGCCACTGATTGCTGCTGGGGAATGGGCTGGGCATCAGTCATTGTTAGGTGAGCAATAATGTGCATCACTTCTTTCTCTTGAGCTTTTTTCCTCTCTCTCTTCTTCTCATTATTATTAACTTTATTTCAATTATTAAGTGGATCTTACCTCAACCTGTATGTTTTATTGTTCGCATTCTCCCCATCCCAGGGGAGGGGTGGAAGGGTGGGGAGTGAGCAAGCAGTTGCGTGGCACTTAGTTGGCATCTGGGGTTAAACCACAACACTGGGTCAGGAGTTTTTCCACCTTCCAAAAACAGCATCTCATTCACTGCTATTTCATTGTGCTGCAGTTCTTTTCATGTCCCCTTTTGGTCACTTCACAAAGGAGACCTTTTGAGCAGCTCTACAGCCTCTTCTGCTGACTTACGTCTGAGCACNCCTGTCCAGCACTTACCCTAAGTCAAGGACTTTTCAGCTTCCCATGCTGTGCCAGGGAGCAGGTGCACAAGACAGGACAACTGACCCAAACTGGCCAAAGGGATATTCTACAGCAGAGAATGTCATGCCCAGTATATAAATTGGGGGGGGAGGGGGGGGGGGGGTTGGTAGGGAGCCACTGATTGCTGCTGGGGAATGGGCTGGGCATCAGTCATTGTTAGGTGAGCAATAATGTGCATCACTTCTTTCTCTTGAGCTTTTTTCCTCTCTCTCTTCTTCTCATTATTATTAACTTTATTTCAATTATTAAGTGGATCTTACCTCAACCTGTATGTTTTATTGTTCGCATTCTCCCCATCCCAGGGGAGGGGTGGAAGGGTGGGGAGTGAGCAAGCAGTTGCGTGGCACTTAGTTGGCATCTGGGGTTAAACCACAACACTGGGTCAGGAGTTTTTCCACCTTCCAAAAACAGCATCTCATTCACTGCTATTTCATTGTGCTGCAGTTCTTTTCATGTCCCCTTTTGGTCACTTCACAAAGGAGACCTTTTGAGCAGCTCTACAGCCTCTTCTGCTGACTTACGTCTGAGCACCTGAGGTCACACCTTTGGCTCCTGCTTTCCCACCTGCAGTCTCACGCTCTCCCTTGTATTGACACATCTAATCTTGGAAAGTGATACAGTGGCAAATAGAAGTTCAAATGTTACCTTTTCAGCCCAAGAGTGCGAGGCAGCAGTGAGGAAAGAAGGAATTGCCTTGGAAAATCTTCAGGAGCCTGGTTTTAGATTGTCTTCAAATTACTGTGTGCACAGTAGCTCACTGTCTCATCTCAGGAGTAGGTTTAATAATCCTAAAGAGAGTAAACATCCCTCTTAGTGATTTCAGAGAGACTGGCTTAAAATATTCCAGAGACTCAATTCAGCTTGGTGTCTGTGATCTATCAGGCTTCTTTGGTCTATAAAAAGTGAAAATGCAGTCATTCCTTGCTCCAAAAGGAGAATAGAAAATGAAGTTATTTTCAAAAATTTGGAGTAATGTCTGAATTTCAAAATTTGGGCTGTTTGGCCTCTGCATTTATAGCACTAGGCTGGAACCAGAAAAAAAGTTTTAGGTTGGGGTTTTCTTGTAGTAGAATACTGGTGTCCTGATGGCACCATGATTAATGGATGAATTTCTTCAGAACAGTGCTGTGCTTTCATTCCAATACCCACTGAGTGCCAGAATTTTTTATTCTGAAACCAGATAAACCACGAAGTGAAGAGTCAAAGTGTCATCCAATTTGTTCTTTTTGAAGGCATAACATTCTGTTGTGCTTGAGACCCAGCAGGTTCAACCTGGGTCTGAGAAAGCTTAAAATAAAACAAGTAGGGGCACAAAAGCAGTGTCTCTTTCATGGGAAAGTAGTTTCCAGCCCACAATAATAGCCAAATCTGTTGTCTTTGGTCTTCCTCCTTAAAGTGAAGACCTTATTACCCATCCTGATTTATCAGAAGATCAAAAGTGGTGGGCTTTTGTTTTGGTTTTTTTGTTTTGTTGGGTTGGTTGGGTTTTTGTGGGTTGTTTTTGTTGGGGTGTTGGGTTTTTTGTTTGTTTTTTTTTTTTTGTAGTCCTGCAGTGTTCTTTTTGGCTACATAAACCTACTGAGCATAAAGAGAGGCAGGGGAAAAAAAAAAAAGGACATGCCATTGTAGAAAATCAGCTAAAATGCAATGCAAGGGATGCACACACAATTTGGAATGATTCCTGAGATTATTTGCTACCTCTCGTTTTTGTCAAATACTTTGGTAATGCTGCAAATATGTTTGGTTAGGGATTTGTTTATGCAACGCAGTCTGTTTGCACATGTTTTACATCAGTAATATTGTATCCAGGCTTTTTCAAACAAGTTCCTAATCTGACAACAACTTTTTGGACTTTATCACAGTTGGAATCCATTTCACTTACTACTGCTTCAAAATCTGTGGGGCTCTTTTTTAAAAATTAATTTTCTTTAAAAAGTTGCAAAACTGGGCCACTCTCAGCTGTCTCCCAATGCTTTTGTGCCATTGTTACAGCAGGCTCCAGCAAGTGAATATGCATTGGAAGTTACCTCTTTTCCCCTTAAAAAGGATTGTGTATTTTCCTTGAGTTTTCATACTCTTTTCTCATGTGTATTGTTTTACAACTTACCTTCACAGATACATCTTTTACCTATTGCAGAGATTTACAAGGAATGAAATTCTTGCATCTAATATTCCCTTGTCATGGAAAAACCCCAAAATATTTGTAAACCCTGGCAGAAAATGGGAACCTTAAATCAGGTTGTTCTGAGGGTTTCATCTTTGCCCTCCTTCCAGCCACATCCCCCAGGCCCAAAATCCAGTATTATTTTATCACACTAATTAGATACCCAGCAGCATGAACTGGGCTTCAGGGCTAAATTTTGGGATATGTGTAATCTTCTATACCACCCTTTTGAATGTACATTTGAAACATGGGCTGGAGCCTTGCTATGTGTTCCAGAAGAGCCCATCTACAGGGGAGACCCACTCTGAATGTAATAAGACAGGGTTTTTTTTAATAAGAGATCAAGAGGATTTCTTTATGTGGCATGTGTTAATTTGCTTGCTGCGAACCACTGCTCTTCTGACTAGCCCTGCTTAATGCCAGCTTCTCTTTTGTGACCCACTCCCTCTGTGTTTGGCTGTGTCTTTAGAGACTTAACACACAGTCAAAATATTTGACATGTTAAGTCAGAGGCTTAATGTTGCTACAGGAAACTTTGTGAGCACTTGTGTAAGGTTACTTTTAATTAATTTTTACAGACTGGAGAAAAGGTGACAAAGATTCTGCAATGTGCTTCACACACAGTGTGCTACACAGCACTTAAAAATCTAATGTTGGTGATGGCATTCACTAAAATGATTTCACGTGACGTTTCAACACAAACTCTAGACAACACATTCCTGAGAGTGTTTGAGGAATGCAAGAGGACACACAATTCAATGAGCATCTCCACATCATCTTTACACCTGTCAATATAAAGAATGAGAGGTGTCTCCTTCCACTGTGTAGGAAAAGTAACTTACGTCAGTCAAAGCATTTTCCCCATGAAAAGTAAATTCTTGAAAAGAAATGCTTGATGGATTTTGCTGAATTTAGCAAACAATAGTATAGCTGGTATCTCAGAAAGGAATTTTGTTAACCAGGAAACTCATTCAAAGCACTGAGAACTAAAACTTCCTTGATTTCCATACAGCTCTAATCTATCAAAAGAAAATAAAGGAGGAAAATTACCCTGCCGAGGGATTTATTCTGGATTTTTCTAAGTGAAATAATCTTGCACTGGGTGGAGATAAGGTCCCAAAACCATCTCTTTTCTCCTTTACCTTATAATTCCTAAGAGAAACATGGTTTGGTTTGTGGGTGGGGGCATTTTTTTGGTTGATTTTTGTGGGTTTTTTTCCTCAGTGTCCCTGGATTCATAAAGTTTTAAAAAGCATCATAAGTGTAGCCAAGAAGCAGTAGTAAAACCAGTGTTTGGTGATGAAAATTTTTCCCACTGATGGCTGAGCTTTCTGGTCAAAATCAACTAAATATCACAGTATGGCATTCATTTTCTTTGAAATAACTTCTTTTTGTTCTCTGTAACATAAGCTCTCTAATTCACTGCAGACTTGCAAGTGTCCACTGAAGACAAATTGATTTACTGAATAACCTAATTTCTTGCTAGTGCATACTGCTTCCGCCTTCTTCCCAGGAGTTTCAGTAAGGCCATAACACTGCAGAATTATCAGAAGCCATATGTAGCAGCAGAACAATGTCTCTGCTGTTCTGCTTTTGCTTTGCGTCTATAAATGCAGTAGTAAATGGCAGGATATTTCAGAGATTGAAGAAGTGATCAGACAGGGACATGATGAGTTGGGCAAGGAGTCTTTGTTGTTTCACCTAAGGCAAAAGCCTATTAATTGGCATTTATGTAATTAGAAATTTGAATACTACTTTTTCAAGTTTTTCCAGACATGGGGAAAAATTACTTTCTAATTTCTCTCTTTCTGTTTTAGAGGTACAGCATAATTTAGTAAGGTGAGTAAACTAAATGTTGCAATTTATTGAGAGTATTAAATGGAGTAACAAGTTTTCCCACCTCTACAGGCAAGAGATCAGAAGCAAAATATTTAAAGGCTTGTGATGTTCATGGTTATTAGCTACTTGAAAATTATCTTCTCAAGGATTAAACCTTATTTTATTTGCTTCTGTCCAGACATCTTTAGGAAATGTCACCTGAAAATTGATTTCTATCAGTTTCACATGAGAAAATGATTTTGCTCTTTATTTCCTTCTGATAGACCTGGCCAAGTCCACTCAGAAATTTTTATTGCAGTTTAAACCGCCTACCAAGAAGTCTCTTGGTAGTCTCTGTACTTCATCTTTCTAATCCAACTTGTTCTTCCAAAGCTAAATTGATACAGCAATTTCCTAATTTGTGATGTCATGTCATCTTATTCAGGAACCGACAGATGCTGAAATCTTAATGCAGTAGTAATGTTATGCCCTGTATAAACTGGTACATCAATTACATTTGTCATTTGGAACATCTCAGCTGAATTGCTTTGGATGGGTCTGATCAGGGAATAAGACTGTTGTGGTTAGAATAGGAATTTAAATATAAAAATATAAATTATTGGCAGGGATGCCAATACAATCATGTTCCAAAATATCTCTGTTCCAGCTAATAAATATTTAGGTCTGTCCTTGAGAAGTGCTTAGTATATAATGGTTTTAACTTAGTGTTTCAAATAATTTTCACTATCAGTACTTGGCACTCAGCTGGTTTTCAAGTAAAAAAAAAAATGGATGCCTCTTTGCATTTATTATTTATTTATTTATTTGCTGTTTTATTTACATGACATGTTCTTATTAAAGCTGCCACCTTTTACTATACAGGCAGTTTATGACCGTACGCAAACAGTTCAATGGCTTATGGGAAAGCAGTGCTTCATCAAATCCCATTTAGCCACAGTGTCAGCTGAAGTCCTGATCCAGCAAGATACTTAAATTTTGGCACTACTGTAAGCATGCAGCCACTCCTTTCAGTTTTGAAAATATTGTGCATGAGCTTAATCCTGAATCAAGGCCTAATAATGTTTCATGTGTGCTGGTTGTCTAGACTCTGTTACAGATGTTTTCCTGCAAAGGCTTTGGCATGTTGCATATTTGTGCTACAAGTGGAAGCCAGTCCTCCTCTTGCTGTTTTCACAGCATCCCTCCCCAGACGATTTTTTCCTTGTTGTTTTCACAGCATCCCTCCCCAGAGGATTTTTTTCCCTCCCCAGAACCACAGTGTTAGGAAAGGCCCAGGCTTAGAGACACAAGAAAATCAGGTTAATTCAGTCCTCAGCAAGCAGATGTGGAGTACTTCCTAAATTTTGTATGCCTAAATGTCTCTGCAAAAGTGGGTCCCAATGAGTTCCTGAGCGGCTGTAATGTAAACAAAGCAACAATAGCTCTTATTTCTCCTTTCCTCTTATCTCACCTGCAGCTTAGGTTTATTGTTGACATCAAAAATAAGACATCTGCTATTCTAGAAACCTAAATAACAGCTACTTTCTACACTTCAAGAAAGCACTATGGAACATGAAAGCAGTTTATTTTGACAGACTGCAGTGCACCAGCAAGGAAGGATTCAAATTTTGGAAAGATACTAAAGCGTTTTTGTATTAGGGGAAAAATAATAATCAGTATGTTACCCTTAAAATAACAGCTTCATTTAAAAAGTTCTTATTCTAAGGAGTCAGTCAAGGCTAATGAGGAAATTTAACATTGGTTGAAGGTCCCTGAGAAAGACAAAGTTATGAGATCCTCAAGACTGTGCTTTAATAAAAGGCATTGAATAGCATTGGGCAAGCACATACACATACACACATTACTGCATATATGCAAGCACAAGTAATGTTTATGTTGCTACAACACTCAGGAATGACCTAAGGAGGCCTCATTTGGATTCAGTTTACTTTTATAGTAATGTAGACTGTTATCCAAGCTTGAGCCAGAGATTCTTATTCTGAAGGTTTTCCTTCCAGACTTTCTTTCCTTGTATTGTAAATACTTTTTTTTCCAGATCAGTTACCTTAAATTGAATGAGAAATTGAAGTTCCTCCTGAGTTTCAGGATTGTGATTTCTGCTGTCTTGCACCACTGTTGCAAGGGGAAAAAAAAAAGCCCCCAAAACTTTGGGATATTGGATATGTTTTAGACTACTAACCGTGAATAATTTCCCTTTATGTGTTTGTATTTCATTTCCCCCCTACCTAGCAAATGCTACCTGACACTCAACTGCTGTGAGGACAACCAGGTTAATTAAATAAATATGCTCAGCTCATTCTACTGACAGTTGGAAGTTTTCATTAATTTTACATGGTGGTCCCTGAATCTTCCTGATTTCTGGAGAACAGTGTAGGAATTGAATTCTTACATTGAATTAGAATTCTTTAATTCTTATAGTTTGAGGAATTCTCCAACTAAAAATCACTGGAAAAAAACCAAAATGTGTCTGAGAAAACAAAGATAGTGAGAAACAAGCAAGGTTTTTCTCAGAGATCCACAGAGAACATTTGTCTGGTATGATAACTCCTAATCCAGGCAAATAATCTAGAGACCAGTTCCTACAGATCAGGCAAGAATCTCTAATCAACAAAAAGGTTTTCTTCCAATCCTCAGCTTTTTGTTGTTGTATAAAAAAAATTATCTTCTGTGCAAGATAATTACCCACATAAATGCCGGATCAGTATTGTACCCCTGATTCTACTTTTGTCACAAAGCCAGATTTATCGTCTCTATTTTTAGGTAGTTTCCTTTATTGACTATAATGGCCCAAGTACCTAGAATCACGGAGTTATTACTTCTGCCAAAAAACCATAGAAACTTTGAAACCCAGTGCTCCTTATCCCGTACGTAGAATTATTATTCATTTCTGTCACAGAGGCAGACGTACCACACAGCAAATTTTTGCGTTCCGTAAATATCACGGTACGCAGTGAGACTTGACAGTGGCAGCACAAAGTTTACCTGGGGAACTACAATGTCAGCATAACTACACACTGACAGATGTGACCAGCAGCTGTCAACTTGTTAGGAAGAGCAGGTATCTAAGAAGGCTTTAAAAAGACCAGTCAAGGTTAGCAGTGGGGTGGAATAGAGAAAGGTTAGTTTAACTAACAGTAATAATTTCTGTGTACCCACTACCATCGGACCAGCCGGTACTCACGCTGCCCTGGCGTTTATATGAGTCTCTCAAATCACTGCTCCACTCTATTTAGGATGATCTGTTCAACTCAATCCAAGCAAGGAAGATGATTAACGGGGAGTATATACTTTGTGTCGTGAGCGCCGGTAAACCACGCCCCTGCCCCCCGTCCACATTTCTTTGGCAGTTCAGAGAGCAGAACTAGTTCTTGGCTTGCAACAAATTTGCATGATGGGAAATATAAGCAAATGACTGAGTTGTAAACTCTCCTGTCTGTGCTGTGAAAACATCGTTTGAGTTTGGGCGAGTAGCGGGAGGGAGGTTTAGTTACCGAATTAAAAAGGAGTACGGGCTGCTTTGAAACTGCTGCGGAGGGACGGATTTTGTGGGGCTCGTTCTACTTTCTGAGCTCTTCCGCGTATGATTAAGGAAAAAACTCCCTCCACGAGCCTGCTGATGAAATGCAGCAGATGGCAGCAATGCACAAAGGAAACATGGCCCTCGGCTTATCTCGAGATTACTCTGAGCACACAGACTTCACCCTTCCTCACACCGACTGCCTGGCCCTAAAGCTACTAAATGTCTCCATTTTACTGGTCTGGATTTCAACTCGCTCTTGTCTATTTGTCAGCAAGTGTTTTAAATCAAAAATCAGACAGGAGGATTCAAAGCTGAATGCCTTTATAAGTTCAAAAGAACTTCACTGAGGAGTTGCCATTATAAATAAATAACCTGAAAAGAAAGAGCTGCTGATATTAAGACACACCTACTCGGAAAAAGAATGTCATCTTGACTTCATTTTAGTAATATTTTCAAAGCACCTGTGCCAGCAATTAAAAGGGTGAAGCAGATAAATGCAGTTTTATGGCTTTAAAAAACAGCATTTCATGGATTCATGCCTATTTGAAAAGAGCAGTACAGCTCTCCTCAATGCTGTCAGTTACAGAATTTCACCACGTATTTCCTGCAAAAAACTATAATAATTTTCAGCAAAATAGGGCAAGTCTTACAGAGAAACATAAAGTATTATTGACACATGGTGGGAGATTATTACATAATTTTTAGAAATATTTGACTAAAAATGAAGGGAGAAAAAGAAATCCTCCTTTTGATGCCACTTAGAAGACCTTCAGCAGGGAGGTGTCCAAAGCTGTTCCCACTCCCGGTTTCCATGCTGTCCCTGCTCATTCTGTGTTCTGTCAGATTGATAACTCTGGGCTCCAACTCACAGCTTGCACTGGAGCAGTGCATGACCCAGCTTTATGTTACAGACAGATTTAGAAGAATTAGCTGAACGGTGCTGCATCTGATTTTCAGCCACTGCTGAAATACATATCAAACCTGAGATCAGCAATGCTCTGCGTTTAAATGTTGGGCTGTGACCTGTGACAAGAGGGTTGTGGCCACCCTGGTGGTTTGGCTGTGGAGCGGAGAGAGCCAGCACTGCCAGAGATGAGGAGCTGCAAGGCGGCTTTGACATGAGTTGTCAGGAATCATGAATTATGGGCTTATGGATGCTCAGATTTCAGCCACTCTGTAGCTGCCTTTTCAACTGCCCATGATTTACACCCTGGCAAATCTCACAGCACCACTATGATCTCATTGCACATGGAGGCATTTGCTTTCAGTGCAGCAGTGCCCGAAATTCCCCATAGACGGATCCCTGTGGCCAGTCCCAGAAATAAAACTACCACTAATCTGTCTCCAAAAAAAGCACAAGCACGGCTTTGAAATCAGGAGCTGGGAAGGAAATGGGTTAACTGTATATACTGCAGTTTTCTGACCTCTTTGACCCCGTGATTTTATCTGCGTTGAGGATGGAAACAAACTGTTGTGAGTTGGCAAAGCCCAGGCAGCACCTAATAGAGGATACTGAAGCTCCCTCGTTTCTCCTCAATGCATCTGCCCTTGATTTTAACCAAGAGGTCAAGGAATGAGCTTTAGAAGAAAAGGCAGATGACATTCACTGTTAATCAGGGCTCTCATTAAAAAGCACCCACGAGGAGTTAATTTTCTGTCCCTGCCTCTCTTCAGCATTCCTGAGGCCCAACTGCAGGGTTTGCTTTGACTTTCCTCTCTCTCGGGAATGCCATCAGTTACCAGTGTTTGAGTAAAGTGCCTTTTAACACCTGGAACTGAAACCAGTTTTTGTTACTGTATTTCTTGAGAAGATTTTTTTTTTCCTTAAGGAAGAGTGATTCTTCTTTCTCTTTTTTCAGTGGCCAGGAAAGTAAATGAATAGAAAACAAAAGAACAGTAAACAAAAGCTTCGTTTCTTTTTATTTTTAAAATGACATCCAGAATTTTGTTGCCCCAGCCAGCCAACTCCACTGCAAAACAGACGAACTAATTAAAATCACTAGATGATAACACTCATCTCCTGCAAGCCAGTGGCGACTGATATGCTAACAGAAACTATGCTGCAGGTAAAACTTATGAGTAGAGAGCCCATTTTCTTTGGGTCTATCAAACCTAGCAGGTGCAATACTTAGAATTATGTTCTAAGCAAAAATATTTTGATAAAGACAAGTTGATCTGGAATAGTCCTGCAGAATTGAATGCCTTTCAGAAAGGAACCAAGCAGAGCCCAGTCCCAGAAACTCCAACACAGAAAACCGTGTGTCTTTTCTGTCTGCCTGGCATCAGCTCAACTCACTGACAGTTCAGCTCGTTGTGGAGTGTGACACTTTCCTTTTCACAATAAAAAAAAAAAGGTGTTCTTAAAATGAGTCTTACTTTTCATATATCTGCATATTTGTTGCAATTCGTCAGAAAAGCAATTTCTGGAACAAACTAGTCAATGAAAATGAAAGTAATTATTTCATGACTCTAACAATAACCTGGAGGCCAGCCTGTTGGCATTCCATCTAATTACTTCATATAACATCTTTTATTCTTCGGGGGTTATTTGCTTAAAAATTTCACTGTAATGTTATTCACACTTAGAGAGAAGCAAAGCTCTAATTTCTGCCACTATTGTGATGGATGTAAAGCAATACTACTGGCTGTGAAATAAATTAATTGAAATTATGTACAACCCTGTCTTGTTCAGAGCTGTATTCAGAATGAATATCTAAGCATTTATGTGAAATCATCTACAGGCTTCGCATTAAATAAAACAGCAGCTCTTTAGCCTTTACAAGAAAGATGTTACTGTACCATGTGTACTAAACAAACACAGAGGAGATACGAAGATTACTCACATAACCTCAGCTATCTTGGATGTGTCCTTAACATAAAATTTAATCTTCCCATTTTCCCAGCCAGCGAGGCATATAGAGTATGATCTGCTGCTGCTGGGCAGAATGCTGAGGTACATCTGTGTTAAGAGAAAGCACTCTTCCCATATTTTAGGGATTTTAATTTCAGGTTATGCCTGTCACTTAACTTTAGTGTCCTTTTATGACCTATTTTTTATTTTTATGAGGAGTATTCCATGATGTTTTCGCAAAATCCTGAACCAATTATATTCAAAGAAGTATCTGAGACAAATTTGTAGTCTAAATGCTTTCAATTTTTTTAAAATAAAAAATTCTTTATTTTAGCTTTCCTTTGAATATGGTAAAGCAGAAATGATCTGCCACTGATAAGCCATACTGCAGAGTAGGTTCTCTGGGTCATTCAGTGCGTAAAAAATAAGGCAGTGCTCAATTTCCTCTGCAGATGAATGCAGAGATATTGGAAAGGATAATTACAAGAAATGGTGACTCAAAGAGGGAGAATATATTCTTTTAAATACAGCAAAATACCAAAAGGACAATAAAAACCCCCAAACAATGAAACAACAAATGTCAAATAAAAAAAAATAGGATCCTAGAGTATATATTCTTCTTGTATTTAAAATTATTTATTCCTTCTCTGCAGGAAGCAGGGAAAGATAATAAAAAACAGGAAATACATTGGCTTACAAGAGTTTGTTCTGTGGGTGTAAAAGGTATGCATCATAGGGAAAATTTACCTGCTTATTTTATTACTGTTTCAACTGTTTTACTTTAAATCATGGCATGTACTATTTATACAGGCTTAAACAGAATATTAATTAGAAGTGACTGTTAAGCCTGAATATAAATCAAGATGTTAAGTGAGTAGTCTCGGTGGACATTTATAATTAGCATTTGAATGTATAAGTAGATATCAATTGCAAGCAAAGAGCTGTAGAAAAATCTATAGTTTTGAGTGTGAAGGGGGCTGGATTTTACACGACTGCGTTCACCCATGCAACACATTGGGATAAATGCAGATTCTCTCGGCTCCCGGTCTCCCCGAACCCACAGCGAGCAGATTTTCTTCATGTTCGTCAAGACAACGACGGGTTTTTTTTTTTTTCTCCGTCAAAAAAGAATCTGGCTGGGATTCCCTTGACCCCAGGATGCTGGATGGCCTTTTTACAAACCCTGCACTGAGCGCAGCTGTGCGGGTGCCAAGCGGCACCGGAGCGACACGTCTCAATAGCGCTCAGCTGACTGCGCCCCGAGCAGGACGCGGCGGGAGTGCCCGAGCCGAGCCCCGCAGCGTCCCTGCCATCGCACGGCCTTGCCTGCCGTGGCCCGACGGCCGTCCCGGCCCTCCCTCTGCTTCACCCATCGCCGCTGGTAGGGAAGGAATTGGAATTTAAGTGGTAATTTCATTAGGGATTCGTAAGCCCCAGTAAAGCCCAGCTGACTCTCCATCAGCTCTGCAGCTCTGTAAGTGCTAACAGGTAGTTACGGGTACACTTTTGTCAGCATTACAAGCTTCCAAAATTTGGGGAGAGATGAGATACCTCATGTAGTAAAATAACATTTTTTTAAATTTTGAAAACAAATACTTAAAATCCTTTATATTGTCTAAATATCTGTATTACAAATACAGTATTCTAAAACTATTATTTTAGTTATAAATACAAACATTTTAACTGCATTTTTTGGAAACTATTATTTTTCTAATTAGAAACCTGCTTCCCAATCAATTTTTTAACACTGTGTTTTTGTCTGCACTAACAGAGTTCAAACCAGAAAATAATACCATTATTAATTTAATCCCTTGTCATTATTACCACTGCATAACTTGCAGTAATTCACCATAGATGTTAAAAATTCTACTTAGTATAAAAGGAATAGATTATAATATTCTGCTTAATTTTCGTGCATAAACCAGTAACCAAAATTTATATGGAGCCAGTCTGAGCATTTGCATTCTGACATATATCGAAATTTTACTGTTATTAAAAAGACATAAAAATAACAATAGGAAAAAAGTTTAAGTGCAGTGAGCTGTGAATTTTCATCATCATCATTGCTACTACTACTACTACTACTACTACTACTACTACTACTACTACTACTACTATTTTTGTAGGGAACATTTGGCATTAAAAAATCACGCTGGAAAATTTAAAAAGTTTTTTAGCTAATAGTTAGGCTAATTTTTAGGCTAATTATATTTCTGATGTTCTGCCAGCCAAGGTTTAAGAGGTGTTTTACAAAAGTCTGTATTTCATCTGTATTCTCTGGTAAAAAAATAAAGAAAGAGGTGTAAAAACTGTGAATTGCTCCAAAAGCCAAGTATGTCTGGGAAAGTGAAGAACAAACCCAAAGCCTCTTGACTTGCATCCATCTCCTTTGTTGTGTCAGCAATGAAACAGAGCACCAGTGAGAGACTAAAAGGATATGTAGGCTCTACATTTCTATGTGTGGGTTTGAACAGGAGGTAGTAGTGAAAAAGTGCTGGAACTTACTTTCTTTATGCCTGGTAGATAACCCGGTAGTTTTCCTAAAGCCCATCAGCACAGACGTAGTGTCAACTAGAGAAAATGAGACCAAAGGCAAAGAGAAAATAATGAAGCAGTGTTGTACCCCACAAAGTAATCCCCCAAAGACTGAAGTGTTACTAAGATGCTATATTTAGGACAGAAGTCTTCAAGGTATTTTCTAGCTCATCAGGTCTAACAGTGGCTACCACAAGCACTACATCTTGTAATTTATATTTAAACCCTAGCTGACTCCATAACTCTTTCTCCTTTTGCGTATTTACTCAACATCTCAATACCTTCCGCTCCCCTTTCTGTGCATACCCCCTTTTCTCTGGTTTTCACTGATTTACATTCAGATGTTTGTATTTCCTTCTTCTTTTCCCCACTGACTTCCTGACAGGCGTGCAGAGAAATCCCTCCCTTCCTCCTGCTGCTTACTTCTCTCTTTTGTCCTTAGCCCTTTTTTGGTTGCACCAGGGCAGCTCCATTTCAGGGAAAGCTCTGCATAACATTTAACACTTCAGTGTATTTGAGGAATACCAGAGTCACTTAAAAATGCTGAAACAAACAGAAACGCTGGAAATCCCCAGCTACATAATTAATTCTTAAATGTGTATTTGTACTAGACAAAACTTACCTCAGGTGGCTTTGCTTGCACACCTTGCAGCTGGAGCGACATCTCAGTTATCTATGGGCTCACTAAAGTAGGGGTTACTTCACATTTACCTCAGAATAGAGTTTTACGATTTATTAAATGAATTAATTTACTGCTAAGTAGAGTTTTATTCCATCCGTTAAAGACGAACTTCTTTAGAATTTATTTGCATTCATACTAAATTAGAAACTGGACTGTTAATTTATCTACTAACTATAAAAACAGGGCCTATAATAAATGTCCTTTTCTGTTTATACCTTCACTGATACATGCAGGTACGCAAAAGCATGGCTTCAGCTAAAAATATCTTCTCTCTAACACAAAGACCCAAGTTTTGATATTGTTCCCTGATCCCCTACAAGTAAGCAACTTTCCTGTCCTCTCCTGATCAGTTTGAGACTTCCAGAGATCTGGGCAGGTCTCAGCATCTGGAGCTCAAAGTCTGGGCATATGAGTGAGGTACTGGCTGGCTCTTCCACTAAAAGAGGTGAAGGCAAACAACCTTGATTCTGTAGATTAGAAAGCAAATCAAAAGGTAAATACCTCTTCCATTTCCCAACAAAGTCTGACAGTCTACAACTGTATTAAATCTGCTGCACAGCAAATGTGTGCTTTATACTGCAAATAGTCTTTACAGTTTATACACTTTGTAAAATATCAGAGTTGACCAGCTGTACTACAAACGTCTTCAACCCTTTCTGGTCTATTATACAATTCATTGCATATTTTGAATGTGTATGCAACAAATAGTAACAAGTAATAGGTGCTGGTTCCTTGTTTCAGACCATAGTGTAATCACATCATCGTGGTCCTGAAGCTCTCGTTGACTTGCTAAGCCTGACCCGCAGAGCTCAAGAGCTGATTGTGAGCATACTCAGGCAAGAGAGAAAAGATAATGTGTGGATTCATCTATGCTCAGGCAAGCTTAAGTAAAACACACCAGAAAACAAAACTGGGGAGAAGTAACTGGAAACCAATGATTAGAAAGGACAATAGCTCAATAAAATAAGAAATCAGTGAAAAGCATCAGTAATTCTAAAACTGTATCTATCATCTTCATTTAACCATAGAATGAAATACTTCCTGAGAGCATCATACAATCTGAAAAAATCATAGCTTTCAAAGTTTCAGACCACACTGGTTTTGTAAATTTTATATTTAATGATGAATGCTGTTCCTCTTGGCTCTTCCTCCAGTACAAAACAGTGTGTGTGTGTGTGGTTTGCACAGGTGTGATAAGCCTGCCAGGAAATGGGTCTAAGAGTGCAAAAGCACTTGAAGAGATTAGTATACAAAAAAAATTGTCAAATGGTAAATGCTACTAAAAATACTTTTATTCATAACTTGGAAGACATTTTTGCTTGCTATCCAAAAAGCTTAAATTAGCTAATACTTATGAAACAGGTGTAGGTATTAGCACAAACCACTTAGCCAATAAACCCACGAAACCCTTGGATGAAGAGAAGTGTTATATTCTTGCAATATAAAAATTCCTATGAAATATCAAAGAAGACAAATATTTCATATTGGACACAGTATGTTTGTCATTTTGCAAATTTTGACATTTCAGCTGGTTGATCTCCTTCAGAAACTGAGGCATTTGGAAAAAATCCAGAAAATTATTAGAATCATTCCATTTACACAGCACTACAGTTTTATTGAAGCAAGGCAGATACCAATAATTAAATTAAATTTTGAAAGATGCTGAACTACACTGCTGCATCTATTAATGTTTTCCAGTAATAAGGAGGTGCACAGTCCTTCCCAGAGTTTGTCTTGGTGTCTTTGACTAGCACATATATTGCTTTTTTTTTTTTAATAGGTTCTGTAATCAGAAACAAGCTGCCCCTTTTATTACAAAGATATGCATTCTTACAGAAAATGTTATTGATCTCAAGGATAGAAAACATGCATTATTTTTGGTTATTCCCAGTGTTAACATTTTGGTCTAATCCATTTCAGATCTCTGGCAGACATTATTCCCTAAATCAGGACACTAGCAGCTTATGAGGTAGGATCACATCTCACTGCCACATGCAATGCTAAATGAATTTAAAATCAGACTGTGATTTCATGACAGCATAAACTTGAATTTAACACTCAGACCAGCCCTGCATGAAAACCACAGTGGCCGCTGCAATTTGCAACACCAACTCAGTATAAACTCTCTCAATGTTTCAAATGTGTTGATGGCCTCGGATGAAGAACCTTGCAGTGCCAGGCTTTAGTGCCAGGGCAGGGAGTCCCTCTCTGAACTACTCTGACCTTGAGGTGTCTTATGGAGCCTCAGTTTCACCATGGCTGATGCAGAGCCTGCACAGAAAACAGTGTCAGAATAGGCACAGCTCCTCAGTAAGCCGAGAGCAGCGTGATCACAGGCCCTGGGTTGAACACACGCTCGTGGGGACAGCGCAGTGAACGGCTGAGAGAGTGATGGCAGGGGACCCACTGCTTCACCAAAAAATATACCCAGTTCAACAGCTGCTCTTCTGAAAATAAGATTACAACCTTAAGTGTTTGCAAGTCTTCTGCAGCCTCTGTGGTGTCAAAAGATTGCAGCATTAGGGAGAAAAAAATTTGTTTATACTTTTTTTACATATAGGGAGGAAAAAAATAAGGCTGACCAAACACAATTTGTCTTGAGTTAAATTTTACAGGGCAGATTTTCTCTGTCCTTCCTGGGTTTCAGTCACGACAAACAGATTTTTAATATAACAGAAAAACAGGAAAATATCCTGTAAAATCACAGACTTCTTTCTGCAGGCCTACACTATCTCTATGTTGCATATATTACATATGTCTAAAGTGGCAGATGATTCATAAAGAAGTCACAATAGGGACCTCTATAATTTTTCAATTACTCTCAACTATCCACTTTTACACTCATATTTGATATTGTATATATATTATTGATTTTGTATGATACTGGGATTAAGTCTGAGCATTTTTCAACCTACCAAAGCAGACTCTACTGATGATATGATCTAAATTTCAGCTATTCAATAACTGGGAATAAATCCTCTTCTGATCCCTCCTTCTCCTACTCTGTGGATAGCAAGAGCACAGGCTTTAGTTTTCTTTTCTTTCAATAAATGTGAATTCTAGCTGTTCTTCCTCAGGGAAGATAAGATTAAAAAGAGGATCGGATTTCTGAGATGAAACAGAAAAAAATTTATTGTTATTGGTAAATTGGTGTATTCCATAGCTTACATGCATTATAAAAAGGAACTGACTCCTTTACACACACATCATGTTTTGAAACATACAGGTAATTTAGACTTTAGAAACTATGGAATGATGCATAAATGGAAAATAAAGTGCTCGTGTAATTAAAACTTTAGAAACTATAGAATGATGCATAAATAGAATATAAAGTACTCTTGTACAAATTCTTACATTACCAATCCCATGGGAAATGATCGGGGTTCATAAACATGTTTACTGCTGTTGATTATGGACAATGAATACTGAATGGCCAAATAACAGCTACTCGAGGTCTCCACTTGCTTCTGCAACCTGCATTTTTCTTTACTCAGCACTCACAGCAGACTTACACAAGAAGCTTGGGACTAGCTGTTAATTTGAAACATTCACATTTTCAAGGCAGGCTTATTTGCAAGCTAGGTTGCAAATCCAGCTCTAACATACGACTTTTTTTCTAAACAGATCAAAATTATGTGATTCTTGGCAGACTTGACTTCAACTAGAAGACGGGACTGTAAGTAGGTTCTGGGACCAGCAGAGCACTGTTTATCCTAATGTAATTGGGGAATTTTTTTTTTACATGCTATTTCTTTTAGTCTTTTCAGTCAAATGAAATATCCACTATCAAATTCAAAATAATAGTAAATAGTAAAGGTTCAGATGTTTCCTCCCTTAAATAATTAAACAAAACCAGGGACCACACTCCCCCCAGGGGCTACCCTTCCTCCCAGTATCTTCTTAGAAACATGCAATATACACTGGACTAAACCAGTTAAAGCCAAATTCTTCATATATTTGGCATTGTAAAATATTGGTGATCAATCATATTATAAATATGCTTCAGAAAGATTGTTAACCAGTTAACTCAGGTCTCAAACATTTATTTATACATTATTGTGTTTGAGAAATTGTTCAGATAATAAATTGCCAAATACCATACATTTTTAAATGAAGAACATGCTAATCAATAAAGATACTTCAGCAGGCCTTAGAAGGATATATATTTTGAAGCTCCTTCAGCAGAGAGGTGCTGGAATTCCTTTCTTTGTTAGTAACTTGCTGGATGTTGTTCACTTCGGGCTAATGAGTAGCAGGTAATTAAAAAACCCAAATTTGACAGCACAGAATTGTTCTCTAATTCACTAATGCAGGACGTTAACAACCACAAAATGCAAATATCAAGCTTCTACAACAATATAAGTTGGGTCACAGTGTACATCTGGTTTATTTTACAGCACACATTAAACAGCAGAAGTATAGCAATTAATGTATTCAGTTAATTTTATTAGAGTTTTATTTATTTATTAAGCAAAGGCTTAATCACATTTTTCCAAACAAGTGTGGGCAGTTTACTTGGTTTGATCCAGGTGTTAGTATCTTTTTCTCAAAATTTGTGAAGTTTCTGCAGTTTGAGAGGGGCCACAATCTTGAATAAATGTAACAAGGAAAACAAGAGGAGAAAACTGTCTCCATTCAGTGCAGCATTGCTGACATAAGAACATTAACTTTTGCATTTCCTGACTTCTTACATTTTAACTAGGTAACTGTATGTGTGTATGAATGTAGGGCTTCATTTCTTTATTTTTGCATGCAATTACCTAAGTTTGATGTTTTTTTAAATAAGAGGGAAAGCGAATAAAAACACAAAGCCTTCTGTTTATGCAGTCTAATGAAGCTGATTTGGTGCTTTTGATGTGGTATTCTCTGTGTGCTGGGTAAGGCACACAGGGATAAGTGTTTCTCAGCAGTGCAGTTTAGAAAAGCCCTCTGAACAGCCAGCGTCCTTTGGATACAGCTTGAATCCCAGGATTAATGAAGTTACTCTTTACCTGCCTTCATAGAGTTTCTCAGGAAAACACTGTACATACTATAAATAATTGAGCTGAAGCTCTGAGAACATGCAAAAAAAGCATGGATCTGAAGCTGTTCACGCTGGACATTCCCACAGCATTGTACAAACGGGTTTTAATGATGCAGCTTCTGTAGCAGTTTTCTTGTCCCTTGAGTCTATACAGAGAGAATGGCAGCAAAAGCTGGTGAAATAAATTTGGATACTCATAATATGTGTCAATGAGCAGCTGTCAAATGACAGCAGTTCTTTATTATTGATCCTCTCTGTCTTCACAGCGATGTGAACTTCTCGACCTGTGAGAGGCACTTTGTGAAAGAGGGGCTGCAACAGAGTGTGTGATGTGCAAAGCCTACGCATTCAACTTCCACGCTCTGAGGGAGCACGAGGAGAATTCTGAATAGGTTACATGAAGTATGGGCTAAGAAGGTGGAAAAGTGCAGCACTTCCAGATGGTAGTCCATTATCTTTAGTGACCTCATGCACAAAAGTATTCATGAGGTTCTCCTTTAGTACAGGCAATACTATAAGGACAAATATAAAATACAGAATTAATCATTCAGATTTAGATTTTTGTCTATTAGTCTAGTTTAAGAAACAGAGTGCAATCTGATAGCTTGTCACCAGAGAAGGAAGTAACACGTGCTGAAGAGGCCCCACTGCATAATAAATTACCAGAAAGAGAGAAGCAAAATGCCCTGTTTACTGATGGGTCCTGTCATGTTGTAGGGAAGCATCAGAGATGGAAAGTGGTTGTAGAGGGTTCCCTGTGACAAGTCACAGAAACTGCTGAAGGAGAAGCTTTGCAGAGGTGAAAGCTATCCAGCTGGCTTTAGGTGTTGCTGAATGAGAGAAATGGCCAGCATTTTATCTCTACACTGACTCATGGGTATTGAAAAATGCCCTGTGGGAGTGGTTGCAGTGATGGAA
>VXAZ01007504.1:790620-801960 GCA_013399875.1 Gymnorhina tibicen
AATATTGCTGTGGGAGTGGTTGCAGTGATGGAAGCAGAATAACTGGCAGCACTGCCATTGTGGCGTTGACACTGCTGTGGCAAGATACTGCTGCCTGGGTGGAGAACCTGGGTGTGAAAATACGTCATGCAGATGTTCAAGTATTCAAGAGTTGGGTCACTGAAGAAAATCAGAACAACCAGAAGATGGATTAGGCTGCTAAGATTAAAGTGTCTCAGGTGGATCTGGATTGGCAACATAAGTGTGCATTATTTCTAGCTCAGTGGGCCCATGACACCTTGGGCCATCAAGGAAGGGATGTAACTCACAGATGGGCTCGTGACTGAGGGGTGGAACTTATCCACGGACACTCTCACAAAGGTTATCCATGAATGTGAAACATGAGCTGCAATCAAGCAGGACAAGCTTGTGTGCAGGATGGTGTCTGCAGTATAAACGTGGGAGGGCCTGGCAGACTGGCTATAACACATTCCAAAAACCCACCAGGGCCAGGGCCATGTGCTTACAGTGGTGGAAGCAGCGCTGGATGGCCGGACAGAGATCCTGTGTCCCATGCCACTGCCCAGAACACTATCCTGGGCCTTGAAAAACAAGGCTTGTGGTGACATTATACCCCAGGAAAAAGTGAGTAAGACAACGAGACTCAATTCTGAAAGAACTTCAGAGACACCTGGGTTAAAGAACGTGGCATGCAGTGGCTGTATCACATCCCCTGTAATGCACCAGCCACCACGAAAATCTACTGATGCAATGGACTGTTAATGATGAAACAGAGCAATGGGTGGTGGGATCTTCAAACATTGGGAGACACTGATCACTGCTGGGAGATGAGCTGGGCATCAAGCAACAGGGGGTGAGCAAACATGTTGTGCATCATTTGTTTCTCTCGGGTTTTATTCCCCACTCTCTCTCTCTCCTTTTCATTATTATTATTATTACTGTTGTTATTATTATTATTATTATTATTATCACCATCATCATCATCATCACCATTATTATCAACTTTATTTCAATTATTTAATTGTTATTAAACCTTGGAGTATATCTTTTTTTCCACTTCTCCTCCCCATCCCACCAGAGGGGCAGGGGAGAGTGAGCTAGCCGCTGTGTGGTATTTAGCTGCTGGCTGAGGGTAAACCATAACATAACTTCATGAAGCAAATGCTCTTCAGTTAACCTCCATGATCCGTGGTAGATGTCAAGCCACAGCCCAACTGTGACCTTTTGAAGATCTGCAAGAATTACATGCAGACAAGCATTTGCTTGCTCTATGGTGTAACCTTGCCCTTTCTTATCAGAAAAGTTGATTCAGCTGTGGGCAGGGTTTCTCTCTCCATGTGTTTGGTCACCCAAAATAAATATGGCATGATTTAACTCCTACTTATCTTCCAATACTGTATTTCAATATTGCGTTCAAATTGTCCAATACTGAATGTACTCCGAAAATAATTCAAATGTTTCACAAGTAAGTTTCCACTCTAACAATCATATCCTGAGATCTAAAACCTCCTTTTCTCTTGGCATGAAAAGCACTTTATAAAGATTCATTAATCCCATCCTCATCTTGAAAATGTGAGAATTAGCACATGCAAATGTAGTTGCAAAAAACCACAAGGTAAACTAAAGGAAGAGTAAATCACATCTGTTCCCTGGACCATCTACTCCTCACACCTCAAGCTCCCAGAAATTAATCCTGAAGAACTGGACTGAAATAACTCACAAACCTTCTCCTTTGAAACACAGTACATTTCATGGAAATGTTGTTCAGCCTTCTCTATTCAGTAGCATTGTTTGGAATTGATAGAAGGAGACTCAGAGTCTCAGAAGAACATCAGCCAATTTTCAGTTCTTAATAAAGTGGCTGCTAATGGTAGGCTTAGATAGGAATACATGTTTTGATTGAAGAAGATTTTTACCCTTTATTGATCAGTTTAAAACCTAGACTGATAATTCACTCCTTTCTATAAAAGAGTTTTGCCATTTAAAACTTTTTCAATAATTTTAACCTTTGTTTGTTCCTGAATTTGATAATTTTTGTCATGAGACCTGAATGAAATCCTACCCTAGTTTTACCACTGCCTGGATAACTAGGACATATGCGCCTTCCATCAGGGCATAAGTCACAAATTTTTACCTTTGGCATTGAGCTTGAACACATATCAGCGACAATTTTGCTTGTAAAGTCAGATAGCTCTTTCAGCTAGGAAAACCCAAGAGAATCCGAAAACTGTTACTCTCTGTAAAGCTAGCCACATAGTCTAAGGCATTTAAATCAAGACCAAATACACTTGGAAAAGATGGCAGCATATGCAGAACATCAGCATTTTGCTAAATCACTTTGTCTGCCAAATCATGTCCTTCTCTGGAGGACTGCCATCCAAACCTGGAGGATGAAAAAGAAAAGGATTCGTGCTTTTTAAAGAATGGCAAAATGTTGTCAGATCATAAGATACATGAAAAAATACTGCCAGCTGCTCAATTTACTGAAATGTTCTGAGAGAGTGTAGTGCAGATGAGAGGGCAGAAATTGGCTTAGGATCAGGAAATATCTTGTACTGGAACAATCAGCCAACATACAAGAAAGAGCCTGAAAAAACTGTAGGATTAATTATGTAATATACATATGTTTCCCATAAACTTGACTTTTAAATTCAGAATAATTTACAATAATTAAAAGCAGTCTCCAACTCAGGTCAAGACATCAGAGTTGTTGAAATGCTGGTAACAACTAACGCTTGATATATTTTCTTTGACCATTTCTACTACTGGAAGTTATATTTCTTTTTCTTTTTTTTTCCTTTTAAATTTTTTAAAATATTTTTTATCCTTTTTTTTTTGAGAGAAAAGGAAAGATAAGCAAGCCTTCAGGAAGAAAAAAAAAAGCCATAGGGAGAAAAAACTGTAAGTTTTTAAAAATTCTAGACCATTTCTTTATATCCCCGCATCATACCTATGATTTGATTGAATTTTAGCATAGTGTTGACTCCTGTTCTCTTAATTGCATGCAGCTATTGAATGAAAAGTGACAACAGAACATGATTTATATATGACATAACAGAATAAGGTTTTATTCTGCTTCTGTTTGTGCTATTTGAAGGAATAAGCTTTTAGGGTGCCAAAATTATTGCTAGCCTTGTTAACTACTTTGGAAGCAAAATAGTTGACATAAGGATAGCCAAATCTGTTCTTTTATGAACGTGTAATAAGACAGAAAATCATTTCATTGTCAGATAATGCTTCAGTTTATACGACACAATTAGATTTGCAATAAACTACAAACAGATTTGATAATGTCACTTACAACAATAATCCTGGAAGAAGAAGTAGTGTAGCATTCAGCTCCCTGACGCCAATGAGCTGGAAGCAACCTGCCAGGGAGCAGCTGATTACCCAATCCTGAATTCCATGTATGAAACTGAAAACAGGCTTTGACAGGCTATAGATCATATTTTTAAATTTGTCTCCCAACTACATAACAAGTTTAGCTCCTGTCTACGTGCATTAATATTCCAAACACTCGGCTCATTAGTCTAATCAAGGGATGGGAAGACCACACAAATGTATGGATTGTTCAGCAACCCTGACCCCACTCATTCACACACATGTAATAGCCCTGCCATTCACTCATGCATAGAAATGATCACAAAAGCAAACAATGCCGCGCTCACTCATTCACTTAATTAGTTAGTCACTGTTTCACTCAGTTGGTTGACTCAGTCCTTCATACTTACAGCCTTAGAATCTCATCTCACTTTCCCAGTGAGTAATGCCAATTAAAATTCACTTAAGGCCCACATAGATTGAGAAAATCAGAATTACACCCTCAGTCTGACAGATACTAAACTTCATGAAGCAATTCCTCAATGTGACTTGGAGTATTTTAAGATCTTAAGTAGAAATTTAGTGCTGCACAAGCCCTGCCTAGAGTTCTCTTTCTCTCCTCTTTAACCCTCTTGCTTTGAAAGCAAAAGATGGGTTTCTGCCCTTGGTATTATTTAAGTAAGCATTATTGAGAGCAAAATCTGACTTTTTGTATGTAAATTATAGACAAGGTTTCAACACTTATGTAATTGTCAGCCATCTATGCTTCAAAAAACATTTCCCAGCATCAGTCTGCGCAGACACTCAGTTATTTCATAGTTTTCTTGGCTAAGGTCCAGTTCCCTTAATTTCTCTTAATTGTATGTTTCATACCCAGCATGAAGGCTTCAGAGAGGAAAGGGATATGTAACATATTTAAATTGCTAAACAAACGACCTTTTTCATTCTATGATACAAGTTGGATACAAATTCAAGTTGGTCATTCTTTCCGTTACATATCTCACCAGCATATTCAGCTGACACCTAAAATGTAATGTTGTCTGTCAGTCTCACGACCAAGTCTTGCATCGCTGCATGACAGATTTTAATGTGCAGGTCTGTCTGTATTTGTACATACACATAAATCACTGCAGTGGTGATCCTTTCATAAAGCATGGTCATAAAGCATGAAAAGCTTATTGTCTTCTGATCTTCTAAATAGATTATTTTCCCAGTAAAAGCTTTCTCAGACCAGCAGCAGAGTGTACTTTTTTTTTACCATTTTGATCTTCAGAGATGTGTATATTACAAAGAACTGTGTATTTGGCAAAAAATAATTAGAAATAACTAGAAATCCTTATACCCAGGAAATAAACTCATTGACACAACATCACAACATAGTGAATGGGTCTGTGTAATCCATTTTCTAAATTTGCATTGATTTGTGGATGTTTTTATCGAGGGTTAAGACTGGAAAAGAAAAAGTCTGGGGTGCAAATGAGATAGATATTTTGTACTTTGTACATCTCCATAAACTTTTGTGAACATCTTATTTTTATGACTTGCATTAGTTTATTTAAGGGGTGGATGAGTATCATTATGTTTTCACTTTCACTGTAAAGTCTTTACCATAGACCTTCTTAAACTGATTTTTGATGATATAACTTACCAGTCCTGGCTAGATTTAACAGTTTATCAAATCCTTTTTCAAACTATAGGTTTTCCTAGTCTTTTCCCATAAAGGCAAGAAGATTGGGTGTTATTCATTCAGCTTAATCAAGTTTATGTTGATAAACATTATTTTCATTTTTACATTTATGAATTTACTAACCTTGACTATGTCAGATCTCATGTATATATATACAACATAATACGCATTATTTTAAAACAGGCATGTAGGGTTGGCATAACTGCAAATACCTCCTACTGTTTTAGATGTCAGGATTAGGTCATTCTAGGACAGAACTGGACAGGACAGTACCTTTACAAAGTAGGAGATGAAAGTACACATGACATAAATATCGAAGAGAGAATGAGGAGGGGTAAATGATGCTAAAAATGGAGGCATATGAATGGCAAATTCACACAAAGATGGAAGGGTGGTTACATTTGGAGGTAAGCCTTTGGAGGTGAAATGATGAACAGAGGAAAGATTGCACAACTGCATTTGCTTTTGCAAACAGTCTGAGTTATCACTACATGTATGTTGCCCGTGGCTGTCTGAAGAAGTACCTTCTGCAGCCAAACATGAAGATTTGATTCTAGTCAGTGAACCCTGTCCATCTGCTAGGGTAATTTAGCCACTGCCACTGGAGAACTTCGACACAGCAGAAACACAATATTCAAATAGAGCTCAGGCTTTTAATATTGGATGTGGCCTGATGGGACACCATCATCCATCAACACTCATTTAATACCCACTAGAACTTTCAAATTTGCAGCAAAATTCTCCCCTGTGAGTGGCACACTCAGCAGTTTCATACGGCTACACTGCCAAAACCACCCGGAAATGGGACCAGGGCTTTGCAGTTTAAGTTCTCAGGCATATGTCTTCAAGGTAATTTTGTGATATGATACCATTTAGATATTTAAGTGGTTTGAATGCAAGAGTAAATGCAGGTCAGGTAAGGAATAAGAAGAAAAGGAAAATGCAAGCAGAAAAAGATGAGAAAGTATTTTTCTCACACAACTTAAGCAGCTTCTGTGACCACAAAATAATCGGAAGTAGATTCTTTTAGGTGAAAGAATTTCCTATAGATAGTCTTAAAGACCATTTCCAGTTGAAGGCAGGGGAAGTCAATTAATCCCTTTCACAGATTGAAATGGATGATCACATGCAATAACCTTAATCTCTGCATGTTAAAGAAAGTTAATGGAAAATCACTTACATTGCTTCAGTTCTTGCATAAAAACAACACTGGAGCTTTCCTTTCAGCAACATTTCTGCTTAGCCAAAAGGATACTGTCCTGCATTTAATATAGAACCATAGTTTGTGTGAGTTGTTTGTATCACTCTTGCTCCCACCTTTATTTGTCTTGCATCCCCAGTAAAATCTCCTTGAACACAGTATGACTTAGTTGAGGTGGCCCAGCATATTGAAAACACTTATACCCAGCATAAAATGCATTACATACCTTTACCATGACACATGATAAAGGCAAACATTCAGTGACAGGTCAGGTAGCTTTCTGTTACTTGGGGGCAAGTGTGAGGTGTGTGTATGCAACTGATGTGTTTGCAGAGCAAGGAACCAGCTGCATGTGTAACCATTCACAGCATCAGATGCAGGCAGCCCGCCCGCAACTGGCACAGAAATCTGTGTATTTTCCTGTAACAGCACCGCATCAAATCCTGGCTAGGTTTAGCAACGTACTCCTTATTCAACCTTTTTTTCATGCCTGCAGTCTGTCTAATTGTCGTGGTGCTCCAGTGTTAGACAATATGCCCACACTTGCTGCTGAATGTGTTTCGCACCCAGACTGAGAACATCTCCTTTGGTTGGTTGAGTTTCCAGGTACTGGCTCTTGTGACAAGTGCATCAAGTGAATCGGCGGCCACTCCTTTAGTTGCACAGCAGGCAAAGAGTCCACAGCAGGAGTAACTTCTGCTAGCAGGGACCCTTAGAGCACGGTGTGGTGCTTCTTTTGGGGGCACGCCTTTGGTGGTGGCTCTGTGCTGCTGTCCTTTCCAGGCCTCAGGCCCTGTGCCTTCAGGCCTCAGCACTCTACTTTGGAGTGTGAGGGAAGCCAGAAGGACAGTGCAGGACCCTCATGCACCGTTCCTGAGATGTGGCAGGTCTGACAGACACCGGTGTGGGTGTTATACATTGCAGTGACTCGTCTCCTCCTCATTTACTCTAATGAACACCATACCCAAAGTTAGGTTTGCCTATTTTCTGATTATTAAATGCAATTCTGCAGAGAAGCATATGGCAAATGGGGAAAAAAAAGAGGTCAGAAATGGTGCACAAAACAGTTCATAAGGCTGTATTTCTTTCAGGGAAATTGGTCCATAAGTACCATTAAGATAATAATGGAAAAACATTTTAAACCAGCTCATCTCAAAGTGGCTAGTTACAAAACATAGTCCTTAATTGCTTGTTAAAAGTTAACACAAACCCCCTGCTTTTTTATAATAATGTTACAAGAGGCCAATTCTTAAAAAAGGGTAGGGTATGTGCTGATTTCTGTGTAATCATTGCTGTGCATAAGAGATACATATTATTGCAGATTTAGACTGTATTTACTTTAGATTTTAGATCGTCCTTACATTTCCATGTATGTAAACATTTTGTAAAATCTCATCAAATTGACATGGACCAAAATGCAGAATTTCAGACACACAAGCAGCTGGGGTATCAGGAAAAGTACAGAGTTAGGAAATGAATGATTAATGTACGGATGGCACTTTTTGAATATGTAAGATATATTTAAAAAACCCGAAACACAAAGAAACAAAGATCATGCTCCTTAAACATACTGCTGGATGATTGCAGCGCTACTGGCTTTGATTGTAGGGGTAGGTATAACCAGGACAGGGTGTGCATCTTCCTTCCCTTCCCTCCACCGAGCAAGGGAGCTCAAACACAAGCAGACTGAACCTCTCGTGGCTGTGTGACTAATCCGTGGAGCCCACCAGCCCGCGCCACAGAGGAGACCCAGCCCAAAGCTGCACACAGCTTTGTTATGCTGCCATTCCGGAGCACAAAGGAAAGCGACGCTGCCATCAGCAAGTCACCAGCTTATCGACAAGAATTACGGATGCAGCTACCGGCGTGTCTGCTCCGGGCTGCTAGTGCTGGGGGCAGCCTTGCTGTGCCTCTCCTGAACGAAACCGGGTGAGCAAGGGGAAAGCTGGCCAATATCTCTTGTTATTCCAGGCCAAGGTAGTTCCCAGATAGGTCTTTCTTGCTTGGTTCCCCCAGCCAGATGAAAAAATACCATATGATTCTGACTACAAGGAAATCTTAGGATAATAATGCATAAAAAATAACCTGTGCTTTGGAAATACTGCCTTATTTGAGATGTTAAAAATATCTAAAAGAAACCAGTTAACTGTTAATTTTGCTTTGTAGCAAAATTCTGTACGTACTTTTTTTCCTGGACTCAAATGCCACTCTTTTAAAGGGTGAAAAGAGGCACGTAAGTATCCCCCCATGGAAGCAATCTTAGTTAAGAACATCCTCTGACGCTGTCAAAAAATGATTTTTATGTCTAATTGATGCTGGTGATACAGCACTGACAAATCCTTATTCTACTACTTAGTCATACATACAATATGAATGTACATGTTACATTCAGGTGTTGGGAGTATGGAAAAAGCTCTTCTACAGTGTGTTAGCTATAAAAAAAAAGGGCAAATGCTTTCGTGAGCCTGATTTTATTTCATTGTCATGTAACACGTGTATATTTCCTCAATGTTAGTCACTTTCCTCAAAAGCATTGTTCCATGCTGCCACCAGAATTCACTCCTTTCAGAAGGGCTTCTCAAAATACCAGGTTTTGTAATTCTTTCAAAAATTGTTGCACTATTTTTGCCTAAAGATCCAATCTGAATGTCTCTGCATAACACAGATCCTTGTTCCAATAGTTGTTCCTTAATCACAAAAATACAGCAGAAACAGAAAACCACTTGGGTGGTTTACTCTGTGAAAACAGAAAGTCTGCACAGAGCTCGTTGCAGCATTAAACCCCTGTGTAGAGAATCAAACAGTTGCTAAAATTCTCCTGGATTTTTGAGACAGCCTGAACTATGGATCAGGAAATAAGCACCTCATGGAGTTTCTCGACGGGAGTACATCAGTTTTAGCGCCTAGAATGGAGCCTTGGTGGAGAGGTTGTTTTGCTACAGTGCAAGGGAGAAAGAGTAACTCAGTTCAGAACACGTTAAGTTTTCTAGTTTCAGGTATAGCAGATGAATAACCTTCTGTGCGAGAGAGGAAAAGGATGTGATCAGCGCTGAGGTCTAGTTCACAGGGTAGGTAGTTCGCAATGCAGATTCTTTCACCTTATGACTGAGTGTACTTGTTACATTAAGTTACCTCACACTTATTTAGCAGTTGTTATTTTTCTTGCTGACTAAAACCAGATCACATGAAGTGCAACTTGAAGGATCAAAATAAATTACAAAACCTAAGTTGTGAAGGTTGTGAATGACTGGGTAGCCATTTTGGTGGTGGCAGCCATCTTGGGGCAGAATAGATTCAAAATAGCTGAATTTCCAGAAATGACTAGTATTTTTCAAATGTAATATTTTAAAGACAATCTTCCCAATTGTCAGCCACTCCACTAGAATTAGAGGAAGGTTATAGCTGTCTACCACACTATGACATGTAACCGTAACAGGAAATAATTTCTGCTGCACGTTTTTTGCTCATAGCTCACGAAACTCCAGAGATTTAAAAAAAATAAAATGCACTATTATTAGAAACCCCTTTTCAAGGCCATGAGGTAAATCAAGAACATACAGTGTAGGAATGCCCACACTTGAGATCTCACTCCAAGTTTAATACACAATGAAGTCTGGAAATTTTAAGTAATTACACATAAACTACTACAAAAACACATGAGCACATCGCCCTTCAGTAGAACACCGAGCCTCACTTGACACGTAAGCCAACTGCATTATTTGGGAATGAAGGTGCATTTATGATTTATTTCCCCTGCAAGAGACTTTTATCACTCAGGACCTCGTTACAGTGGCCGCTGCTCATTTTTGGAGCTTTGACCCTGTGGAAGCACTAAGGTATTCACAACGAAAAGGGGAGCTGCTATTTGGTGACGAAGGATGACGGAAGCAAGGATGTGTCGATTGCTCCGTGCACATGGGAAGTGGCACTTGATGTGGGACGCATCGGAAAGGGATCTAGTCACAAGGGAGGTGAGAAGTACCCATTAGAAAACTTATCTTGGCATTTTTATTTTTCGCTGCTGAAGAGGAATAAAGGCTGGAGCGATCAGAGAGCAGGACGACAGCAGAGTAAAGGTGCACGAATCCTCAAGGTTTAAATACAACCTCGGCAACAAGATTGATGAGCATGGTTCAAGGATTAGAAACGAGGGAAAACGTTAGCAACCTTAGAGGCTGGAGACAGCACGTAGCGAGCAACAGGATCCGAGCTTGATGCGGAGCGAGCACTTTGCTGCTGCTGCGATTTATGACATCCCCCCACGACAGGGGGAAACCACGCTGGGTGCGGAACAGCGAGGGAGAGGAAGCTGCCGGTGCGATGCACAAAAGGAAGGCTGGTGGCGGTAAAGTTTGGGCAAGCAAAGGTCAAACACGGGGACACGAGGCAGCAGCGCTGCGAAGTGACTCAGCCGGCCGAGACATCCGCCGGGGAGCGGCGGGGCTGCCCCGCGGGCGTGTGCGGGGGTGCGCCGGCTGTTCCCAGCCTCCAAGGCTGATACATCCTCGTTCTCCTTCGCTTCTAATCTGTGAGCCACGCTCGCAGATCTGACACGTAAGCCTACGGCATGATTCGGGAATGAGGGCGCGCTTGTGATTTATTTCCCCCGCGAAAGACTTTTAACAGTCAGGACCCTCTTACAGTGGCCGCTGATCATTTCTGATCCTGAAGATCCTCTGAGATAGCCACAAGGAAGAGGGGAGGTGATATTTGGTGAGGAAGGATGACGGGACTTGTGGCGGCAAGGATGCGGCGATTGCTCCAGTGCATCTCGGAAGTAGCAGTCGATGCGGGACGCATCGGAAAGGGATGCGGTCACAAGGGAAGGGCTAAGTACCCGCTAGGAAAACTTATCTTGGCAATTTTATTTCTCCCTGCTGAAGATGGGAGAAATGCTGGAGTGACCTCCAGTGGCTGAGCTCCCACGCCGGGGGAGCAACAGGCGGAGCGGCGGCGAGGACGGAGGGCCCGCTCCGGGCATTCCCGCCCCCCGGGACCGTTACGGCCGTTACGCCTCTCCCGCTCTCGGACCGATTCAAACTCGGCAGCGGCGCCGAGCGGGAGCGGGAGCGCGGCCCCTCCCGGTGCCCGCCAATCCTCTCGCCTGCCTCCCTCCCCTTTCCCCTCCCTC
>VXAZ01007504.1:802755-858011 GCA_013399875.1 Gymnorhina tibicen
CGGGGGGTGGCGGGCGGGTGGCGAGAAGGAGAACGGGGGGGAGACCCGGCGATTCCCTTCCCCTCCTCTCTGCTCCAGCCGGCGGCACGCGGCGGCGGCTCCGGCGCGGGCAGAGGGAGGTGTGTGTGAGCCCGGCGCACGCCGGGCAGGGGAAATCCGTGTGCCCGCCGTGGGCAGCGCGGCGCACAGCTCGTCCCTCTCCTCCCGGGAGGCTGGGACAGGTCCGCCCGGGCTCCCGGAAGCCGGGGCGATCCGGGCGGGGAGGCTGAGCGCGCCCCGGGCCGCCCGCCCGCACCCGCGGGACGGCGGGGCTGGGCTGGGGGCTCCCGCCCCTGCCTTTGGGGCGCTGCAGGCTTAGCGAGGGAGCTCAGGAGGGGCCAGGGGGTAACTCAGTCTGGCGGCCCCTCCGGCGAACTTCCTAATCTCGAAGGACACCGTGCGATCCCGATCTTCCAGAGCGCCGCAAGAAAGTTAATAAATAGCTGAAAATTCTGGGGGTTTGGGTCTAATGTCGCCAAGCACGGCGATACGGAGCGCTGTCTAAAACTAGGGTGTTTGGGGAGGTGCGAAGGAGGGCACTGGGCTGAGCCGTCCCTGAGCAACAAATGGTTGGTTAAAGAAATCGGTGTGTTATGGCATCACGCACATGTATTTAACATTACCAGGTCTTCATGGTGATTCAAAAATTGTTATTCATACACAAAAGAAAAGGAGTGTGTGCGTAGATGTGCGGCAGGAATGGGATAACAAACTCGTGCATTACTCGAAATAGTTATTTCTAAGTTACAAAGCACCACACTGATTTTATTGGAGCAAGAGAAAAGTTTTTTTGTATTTTTAAAGCTGGAAGTTCAGATTCTTGATCTCTCTGATAAGAAGCATTTAGCAGTTTGGAGAATGTAGTTTAATTCTAGCAGGATAGGTTTGTCTTTGCTTAAGTCTAGCAACTCCAGTTTCAGCTGTTAGGAGTTTGGTTCTTACTAATACAGATTTCAGTGAAGAGTTTTTACCAGCACATTTAGTGTAATCTTCACTTCCAATTGGGGATTTTTCTCATAGATAGGTTAATATTTTTTTAGGGGTTAGCACATTCAGATTCTTTATGCAATTTATAAAAATTTAAAGGTCGTTCTTTGTTTGTCCCCAGTGTCTATATCAAATTGAGAGTCCGGGAATGTTTATTTGTGGTAACAATAAAGCATCTTCAGAAGGGTGAGTATTACTTGTACATAGTGTACTATAACTAGTCTCACTAGTGACTATTAAAATGTGAATATTTGAAAGCTACAAAGTCTTTCAGAAAACATGCGGAGTTCTAGTATTTTAGGAGATAGGACTCAAAAGTTTTCTGTGATGTGTTGAATGTTTTTAAGAGCTAGTACTTTATGAAGTACTGGGTAAAAAATGTTACATTTCTTGTTCTGGAGTTTCCTTTACAAGAAAAAAAAAAGGCAGAAAAGGAAAAGTATTTTTTTCCTTCCTCTGTCTCCATGAGAAATGAAAGTAACAATTAAAGTTAAACAACCTGTGGAGAAATCTGTGACAGTGTAATATTCCATGACATGCCAACTGCTATTTTTGTCTGGAACTTTGGAAGGATTCAAGACTTTAATTTAGGAGAAAAATTGGGAAAAACTTTTGGGTTCCTTCATAGATTTTTTAAAATATGTAATTTCACCTTGAAAAGTGGCAGACACTGGAAAGCTGCACCTTCAGAAAGTCGTAAAATGTCACTACTGAGTTTAAAATGAGCTAAAGTGGTGGTGTGTAAACTTAGTCCAGAGACTTGAAATTCAAGCTCAGTCTTTTCACCCCCTGCTGTGTTTTTTTCCTTTCTTGCTAAAATTGCCAGCAAGCTGAAATATGGTGATTTCTTTGAAGATATGCTTTCAAATTGGTTTTTGTTTGTTCTGTAACATTGCAACCTTCATAGGTGAAATGTAAATACTCCTGCACTACTTCTTACCTGTAAAGAAACTTTGGCTTAGGGAGAAGGGAATTTTTGTAGTGCATTATTGAATGCACGAGGTATATTAGATATAGAGAGAGTGCAAGCCCCTTTCTGTAAAGCAGCTTTTGTCAGAATAAGCTACATCTAGAATCCAGTGCAGGCCAACAGTGCTCCCAGGAAAGTTGGTGCACTCTAAAATTCCTCTTGCAATTAGTCAAAAGAAGTGTTCTGTCACCATTCACGAGACAGTTCAGCTTCCTTAGCTGAATAGATCATGGATGCGTTTTAATAAGTTCACAGCTGTAATGTTAAAACTGAAGGGACAAGTTTAGATGACAGTTCTATATTCATGTGATTGAACAGTGAGAGTTCTTTTTAAAAATGGCTGCAATACTGACAGAAGGCACGTTTAATAAATGTCTGCTTTACGTTGTGTTTGAGCAAAAGTGCTGTGGAAAAACTTTGGTGTTGGCTGTAATCTGGAAGTTCTGTAATTCTACTATTAGTACTTACAGATGGATCTTAGCTGACTTGAGGAAAAATATCTGTGAAGCTTTAGGGGGAATAACATTTTCCCCAGCAGGGATGCTGAAAATCTCAGGAACAGAACCTGGCTTTTGCTAAGCAAGGACGTTCACTGAGTCGAGAAAGTAATTTTGGCAGTATTACTTATTCAAGCAAAATTCACTTTACCAGATTTTTTAAAGAGTGAAGGAAATGGGCTGCATACTGTAAATACAATTCTTAATGATTTGATGGAGGCATTTGCGTAATACTTACATTAACAAACAAGACCACTGTTAACAGGAGCTGTAGGACAGTAACAGGAGGTTTATTTTAATGTGAAAGCTGCTTCAAACCTTCTGTTCCTTCCATCAGCGAGGTCCATAGAGAGCTGTGCTGGGCCTGTTGGTGTCTGATTGAAGACAGCATCTGTAAATGTATCTATCTATAAATGTATCTACACATTTAACACCTAAGTGTATGACTTGTACAACTGTTCTGGAGTGGCTAAGTCAGGCTTTAAATGGATGAGTTACTCCTGCACTGACATAGTTTAAGGAGTAACTTTAGTTAAAGTAGCTGTGTCCGTGAGGAGGACGAGGCAAACTAAAATCTTATATAAAATGTACCCAAACCAGCTAAATCTTGTATAAAATGTATGCAGAAGAGAGAGGGATACTTCACAGGGGGATAATGAAAACACTTGTTACGAGTTAGTCAAATGCTCAGGTTTGTATTTTAGCTCTGAGTATATGCTCAAGGGTTTTGTTGAGCTAAAGATTAAAAGGAAAACAATGTACAGAATTAATTACTAAGTAGGTATCCTATCTGTTCTCACAGAGATCACTTAAAGACTTTGGGATGATGCTGTGTATGTCTATTTATGGATGAGGTGAAACTAAAAATGAAATTTATTGAGGGACAGTTCTATTGAGCTCCAAGCAAGAAACAGGGAGGTTTTCTAAAACATGCTGCTTTCTGTAACTGATAGTAGTAAGCAGTTTGATTGTTACAGTCTTTTTCTAATTGTACACCTAGATTTCCACTAAGATGGTTCAGACTGTGGACTTGGTTCTGAATTAAGAGGTAAAATAACACTAGTAAACTTGGGTAGAGGCAACTCTTAAGAAGAAGAGTGAAAAGTATAATTTGCATATATAATTGACAAATGAAGCTTCTCTTAAAAATACTAAAAAAAAGGAATTTTAAAATATATAATAAATTATTTAGCTACAGGTTTGTAAATTGATTATAATTTCAAAATATGGAGAGAGAAGAGGATGTTTATTAATGTCCCTGCTGTGTCCAGAGAAAAATGTAAACAAACAGTCCTCAGCCCCAGATTAGTGTGGATCACACTCTTATTTATGAAACCTTTTGGCTACCTGGCTGAAGTTTGGATATAGGATTTTTCATTTATTGTGCCTCTGCTCTGTTTGTGAAAACTACTGTTGACTGGAATGATTTATAATGCATTCTGTGCTTCCTATCTAGTGGTAAAATCAGTAGTACTCTTAAGGTAAGAAGGCCATTCGGACATTTAGATAGATAATGCACGTGATCTGAATGCTGTGGATAAAAATAACAGTGTAATGATGTGAGTGGATCAGCACAGTGTTGTCACTTGCTTGAAAATGTGGTGTAGTACTTCCAAAGCTTCTAATTGGGATATATATGATTTCATTAGCAAATGAGGTAAAACTGGTGTCTTACTGTGTGCAAATAAAGACTTCCTTGATACACAATTACAGAATACTCCAGAATTTGCTATTAGTTTTCTTTTTTTGTACATACATATGGTGCCTGCTTAAATAACGTTGTGTGTGTAATTACGCAAGCAAAGTAGTACAAATTGCAGTCCACATCCTAGGCTTTCTTAGATACGAACTGAAAAAAAATCTTTACAGGAAGGTGTGATCTCTTTATATTTTTAAGTTGTTTTTTGATCTAGAACCAGGCTTATTTCCCTTGTCAGTTTTTTGTTGTATCTGGCTCCTTTCCATTCTGCCTTTTACATGGTTAGTTCAGTTTTTCCTGCCATGCATTCTCTTTTCACAGCCTGCATGTTCGGTTTAAATCCCAAAGCCATCAGATGTAATTTAAAGAAACAAAGTATTTGAAAGGAAGGAAACTCAAATCTTACAACTCATATATAGTTCCAATTTTTTTTCATATGTGCTGGTTTCCTTTCCATGTTTCTTAGCATGAGTGGATCTGGCAAGCTTTATATTTTTGGTGTGTAGTCTGATTTCGTTTTTACTAATAAGATAAAAAATTTGAGAGCTGGAATTCATTTTGCTGCTTCTGTCAGAAGTCGTATGGATGCGTGTTACAGATACTTGATTTACCCGCGGAATCGTACCATGGCAAATGGATTAAAGTCGTCATTATCATCTCTTTTTTAGTGTTACAGTATATAACCAGGACAGTGTAAATTCTGTCCTTTGTGATGACTTCTTCCTGTTGTATGTCCACTAGTTTGGGCCGTGTTTCTAGTGAGTGTTTATTGCCAGTGTGTTTAGTGCAAAGCTAAATCCAGTAATTATTGGAAGGAGAGATCGACATATGTTGTTTTATTCTTAACATAGTTTAACCATTACTGGTGTTCAGTACATGGTTGCTTTGAAACTGGGAGACATAAGGTCCCAAGACCTTACTTAGTATTTGCAATTCTGTTCCACAGCCTAAGGGAGATGTTTTCTTTTTCACTGGAGGGTGGTGGATTTTTTTGTGCTTGCATGTTGGGGGTCTTTTTTCGTTTTGGCTTTTTGTTTTCAAGAATAAACTGTTTTTTTCAAGATAAACTGTTTCTAATTAGTTTTCTGCATTAAGTCAGGCTTCTGAAAAAGTGGTATCTGTGGTTTTTTTCCTTTATAAGCAACATCTAATATAATGTGCAGATGGATTAATCACTGTATTCCTAACAGAATAAGCATGCCATACATTAGACCCAGTTATTATGTGAAATTTAAAATGATCGTTTTTGAAATAACTCTTATGGTTACTTCCGTCATTTGAAGCTCATTTTGGTTATTCAGGCAAATGGCAAATACCAGTTCAGTTTTAAATTTGCCAGACTGCTCTACAGTAAATTCTGCATACGTGGAAGCGTAATGTCTTTCAAAGTTTAGGCTATTTGCCTATGCAGGGAAAGAGTATGGAATAACTATTGAAGCTGAATTGTTGTGCATCAGGGTTTTTCCTGTATGGAGTGTGTGTTGCTTTTGCAAATATGGATTGAACAGAAGAACCTGTGGCTATTTTAGTTTTTAGAGTATAAAAGGTGTGTCCACAAAACAAGTTCAGGTGGGATAGTCTGTGCTCTTCAAATTCACGTTATAAATTATTTTGCCTGTGGAGACATGTCTTAAGTCTTTCCAGCAAGTGTTACTTTTTCTGCCAGATTTATCCAGGATATCAAAAAGCTAAATTTTTAAGAGATGGAGGTGTTAGGCAACAGAGGTTAATTGGAATGTGTGTGGGAGTCATCTAACTCCTCTGGGTGTCTGTGAATGAGTGTGAAGAGAGAAATTCCGGAGGTGCGCATTTGAGCAACTCAAAGGTGAAGCTCAAGTTTTATGCATAAAACTCTGCTTTCTCCTGACAAATAGCCAGGCTTGGTCTGCTGTGAGGAACGTGGGATGGTTTTAATTGTGACTTGTAAAACGTATGATCAAATTCGGGCTTGAAACTTTTTGTTGCTGTGGTGCTGCTTGGAGTTTTAAAATGTTTTGTTTGTTTTTTGAGCCAAATAGTCTTACTCATGCATGCAAATGTTAGAAGTATTTATAGATGCAGATATCCAAGTGAAAAGCAAATAGTTGCATTACCTGCTGCATGGTGTTCACCTCATGTTGCCCAAGTGAAGTGAGATGTCAGTCAGTTTCAGTTACTGCCAATTTGGTTTAGTCTTTAATATAAGATACTTGGTTATGATCTCCCTGTTCCCTCTTCCCCCTCCCCCCACCCAAGTGGATGAGTACTTGAGCTTCTTATTTTTATTTCCAAACCAGTATTTTTCTAAAAGTATCGAATGTTGAAATGTGCTGGAAGAGAGTGGTAACGTAGGGAATTTAGAATTCTTTTTCTTTGAAATGGGTTACTCTTACTCCTTAAGTGGTGTTCAGTAATGATTTCATGTCTGTTTTTATTTCTCTAAATCCTGAAGTAGGGACACAGAAAGAATTTTTTTTTTTTTTTTTAAGGGAAGAATAGCTTTGAAAGTTGCAGGCTTGCTTATACAGATAGAACACTCCAGTACAGATTTATCTTTTTCTTTTAAGGGCTGTCTGAAAACAAATTATGCTGTGTTACTTTTTGTATTCTACTGCTGTATTTGTTTAAGGAAATGTATGGAAAAACTAATTATTTGTATTGTAATCTTGTTTTCTTATAAACAGACATAACATTTTTATTTTTCTCTACTGAAGAGGATGAAACTGAGAAGCATCCATACCACTGTTTCTTGATGAATAAATATTCTATATGAAGAACTCCCACAAAATGAGATAATGTCAAAATAAATCCAAAGGCAGTGCGTTATTAGGAAAAAATAAGTCATCAAATGATGCCCTCCTTCTTTGTCTCATAGAAAATCGGAAATAAGCTTGATTTCTAGAACAGTGCTGTTGTGGGATCTTACTCAGGTACTTCATGTTTAATCAACCTATAATTAGTTCCAAAAACTTTTAAAATTATTGGGAGGTTTTTGTCATGACCAGGTGAATTCTTGTGGGGTTTTAAAATTATTAATATTATTTAAACTTCTGAAGCAGATTGATTAAAATCATTTTAGCAGTTAAGGAACACAAATTTGACTCTATTTTCTGAAGTGCTTCTGGAAGATCAAGCGTTACTTATAAACTCTGAACTGCAAAGTTTTTAACATGCTGGCAGATAGAGTAAGGGGTGTTGAGTACTGGTGGTTGCTTTGCTTTGAATTAGTTTTCTAATGCAGAAAAATAGAAGATTCTCATTTAAAAAGAGCAAGAAGATAAATTAAGATATCTCATGTTTTTCCAGGAAGCGAAAGGGAGTGAAGTGCCGTTTCTTTGTATTTAATATCCAAGAGCTTCTTGACTCCTCATTCTTTCCTTTCTTTCTTCCTTTTCTGTGGGAGTTTTTAATATCTGCCTGGTCAGTATATAATAATGGTGGAAACCCCTGAGAAGGATTTTAATGCAACATAGTGTTAAACTATGTATTGTGAATGAACTGTTAGGGGAGAAAGCAAGAAATAAAATGCTGTAGGAGGCAAACTAATATTTATATTTAAAAAAAAAAATCAGATGGGGAGCATGATTGAAAAAAATGTGAGTTCTGTGAGCCCTCAAGCTGACATGTTTCCCTCCAGTCTTGTATGTCAGTAAACTGAACTGCTCTGACTTACTAAGTGAGGAGAGCATTTAAAAAAATAAGTGGTATGAACTGAGCATATCCAGAAACTGATCTGTAGACGTGGGCATTTAGTACTGTCACAAGGAGCTGAAAATTGAATGCCTAAGGCCACGGGTCAGTGTCTTTAGGTGGGGCCAGAGTGGCTGGATGCTCACTTTCTTCAGTCAAAAGCAGCAAGGTGTTTTCAGCCAGAGCATTTCCTCGCTTCTGTCAATGGCTGCAAAAATGCGCCTTCTGTCAGGAGGGAAATGATAGCACAGGTGCACGTAGAAGTGTTTCTTTTTGTAGCGATGCCAGCATAAAGTAGGGGTGATGCTTGAAAGTCAAAGCTGGCAGTTTTTGTCTGGTATGTTTGGGTAGTAATGAGGAACTGTGTTTGGAGAGATTAACTGTTAAAACCAGACTGGAAACAGTAATTGATGAAGGAAAGTATGTGTCGTGATCAAGGCAAACCGAAGTCAGGCGTTAAATATGCAGAGGGGAAACAGGTGCTCCTACCAAACCCGGACCGAAGGTTAGAATTCCTAATATATAAGATAGGAGCATTCCCTAGCAACATCTAGGCATACAGTGCAGGATTGTAGCGGCTGTAAAATACTGTATGTAATTCTGTTACATACTGGAGCAAGCAGAGAGCAGTGACAGTGAGCCTTTGGAATGGTGGCTGGCTGCAATGGCATTGCTTGGGTAGGGGCTGCTCTCTGTTGACACATCAGTGTCTGCAGCCCTAAGAGGTATTTCTCCCTACTAATTTTCTTTTTAATGACTTCCCCAATCTATAAGTCTTTTATTTTTTATAGAATATATATTCATGCTGGAGCTTTTCATAATGCCAGAGCACTTGTAGACCTTCATGAAACTGTTGCAGAACATATATGTAACTTAGTGGACAGTAAACCATGTCATGTTTGGCTTATGTTTGCCATTTGCATCAGAAGTTCCTCTGGAGGTTGTATGCAGAAGGGTGCATCAGCCTTGTTATCACAGGAAGGCTAGAAATCAGCCATTTAGACGAAATTCTGACACACTGCTTAGCTCAGATTCAAGGTATTGCCTATGTTATAATAATTTAATAACCCCTCCAGTGCTAATTAATTTTAGTTTGGGGAATAATACTGCAAATAAAAATACAGTCATTACAGTTAGTAAGTTGGTTTCGTAGTAGTACTACTACAAATAAGTAGTTTAATTGGATAAAATATGTCATGAAACTGTACTCTAAGTTCACTCTTACATAGCTGTAAGAGAAAAGGCTGTGCATAGTCATTTTGTATATGGCAGATCAAGGTAGCATGTGATGACCAGGTGTGAATTTGTCACAAAATGGGGATTTTTTTTTCTTTAAGCCTGTTTTGAAATTAGCTGCAGTTCTTACTCAAAAGACACAGGAAAGCATCTCATTAGTCTTGAGTATCTTGAAGTATGAATTGGGAGCTAACTTAGAGAGCTGTTGGGGTAGTAACAAGGCCCAAAAAACCATTGTGTTTGGGAAGAAATAATTGAGGTGGCACATCTTTCAAGGTTTGGGGAAGCAAATCATAGACTAGTTGCTTATTATGAACATGTGTACTACTTGACTTGCTTAGTGATCTCTTCTAGAATATGTTTAAATTTAAAAATTAAAACAAAAAAAAAGTGTAAAAAAGCCAAAACAAACCCCAAACCAAAAGACAACCATTTAATGTTCCAGGGTAGAGATCAGGCTTCTGATCTCAAGTATGCCAAGTACAAGGCTGTAGTCACTTAAATGGCAGAAAGTATAAGGTCTGAAAAGAGCGACACTTCAAAGGCACAAAGGTCTGGCTATAAGAGAAGCAGAACCCCATTAGGATAAGAAGACAACTAATTTGAGAATAACAGCCCTTATATGTGGTCTTTTATTTATTTTAAACATAATGTTAAGTTTAAGCATTCTAGTTAGACTGCTTTCTTAATTAGGGAAGAGCTTTCCAATCTGTCTTTTTTAATTACAGTTTCTAAGACAGAGAGCTGCAAGTTCCAACTGTACTGTTAACCAGACAAGGGATCTTTCAAATGAACCAGCACATGGAATAGTAGTGGAAAGGAGAGTGTGAACTAGCTGGTTGATGGAGTTGTTAAAGGAGACTAATGTTTCTACTGATTATAAGAATCAGTGATTGCACACCAAACTGAAGAGTTTAGTCTGATTAAGCTCTTAAGCATTTTAATTCACAAATTATTTTTCCTTTAATGGTAGTGTTTCTCACATTGTGTCTGTCGATTGAAATACTAAGAGTGTTAGCGCTGATTGTTTTCATCCTTTGAACATTACCTGAAATTTAAAAGGCAAGCAAACTCCCTAGCATGAGCTTTAGAAATAGCGTGGTCCTTGGTTTTGAGATGGTGGGCCCAGCTGAGAGATGTGTTGACTTGTAGAATAGTTTTAGATCTAGAAGTCATCTGATCCAGTCTCCCACTTGGGTTAGGCCAACACTGAAATAATGTTTTCCAGACCACTTTTAAAATGTTTTCAAGAGTGGAGATTCTAACACCTCTGCTTAATACAGTCCTGTGCTCACTGGGAAGAATTTTCACACTCACTGGGAAGAATTTTCTTCCAATAGTGAAAAGAAATCCCTTGCTGAGTCTTGGCTGTTGCCTTTTGTATTTTCCTTTTAGTATAGATTAGAATGTTTCAGTAGAAGAGCTAGAACAGTGCTCCAATTCTGTGATTGTCTGGGTTTAGCTCTGATTTGTGTAGGAAAGCAGGCTATTCAGGGAGTTAATTCCATTATGTAGTGGTTGAAATTCTCGGAGGGACTCATCCAATTTTGATAAGTTCTAGAAAGAGACAAATGTATGACACATTCTTAAGAGTGTGTTCAGGAGTTTGGGGAGCTTACATGTGGTATTCTAAAGAATATGGTTAAGACTAAATAGAACATGCCTTGAAGCCTTTGACTTGTGCTAATACCCGTTGAGTGGCTGTAGTGGGATGTGGGACGAACGAGGCGGAATGCAATTGAGGGAACCTACACTAGCTTTTCGTTTGTCTTGCACTGGCAAGTAATCTAGGCAAGTTTGCTGCTATTGTTTGCCAGTGACTACATCTTTTCAGAGCAATCTGTAGTTGATCAAGAGATAGCAGGAAACAGCTTCTTGAAAGCTACTCCCGCAGAAGTAGTTAACACATTAACTGCATTGATTGTTCAAAGTGCTGTAAAGGACAAAAAACTACACAGTTTTTTGAATAATATGTTTTACATGGTGTGGAAGATAAATGTCCTAGTTTGAGACAAGTGGATGACATGCTGCAATGGTTTGCTTGCATTGAAGAGGAGAGGTTTTTTTTCTGTTTTCCCTTGACTCTGGTTTCATGGTTCTGCTTCTTCCTTGCCAGTTTGGATATTTATGATGCCAGAATGAACAGCTTTGGTCCGATTAGAAAGTCCACTCTGGTCCACTCTGCTTCTTTTGAGTGCAGAAAAGATACAAAGTAACTGATCAGCACAATCAAATGTACCATACTTGCTTTGTAAAGTCTGTCTGAGATGCTAAAGCAGTGTAGACAGACAATGAAGAGAGGAAATGAGTGCCATTTTAAGATCCCACTTCCTTTCCCGGTTCTAGTTGAGAAGTACACTAGGATGTATTTGTCATCAGCTTCCAAAAGCAAACAGGTAAATGAATGTGCTGTTTAGTTTTGGGTGAAATGTTGTTCTTCTTAGCAAAATTCTGCTAGGTAATTGCTAATAAGCTAGTAACCACTGATTACATCAGAAAGGAGAAAGTACACTGGCCTTGGATTTCACAGCAGTTCCAGTGGTGGCAAAATCTTCAGGTTGTTGGTATGTAAACAACCCCACAATATTGTAGTGACAGGGTATTGTAAAAGCGATTCTACTAATTGAAATGTATTTTAGTGTTGCAAATAGTAATTGCAAATAAATAGCTGTCACAATAATAGGAGCTTACTTGTAATGAGACTGCTCATAATAAAAGCATGCCTATTTATAGCAGCAGACCTTCTGGTTTTGGAGCTGCCATGTTACCTGGAAAGCCTATAGCCACCATCAGGCCTCTGTGTTGGTGTTAGGGCCTAGACTAAAATGTCTTGGATGTGGTTGTTACCCACACTGCAGAACAGGTTTTTAATTCTACTTGTAAGCCAGGGATTTTCTGCTAACTTGAGGAGGACAACCAGGAAATATTCTGAATTTTCACATGCAGTCATTGCTCTTCAGTTTGGAGTTAGCATTGGCACATCCGAGGCTGTTAATTGTTCTCCTCCTTCCATCAGATTAGTTAATAGTTTCGTCTTTGATAATAACTTGTAAAAGTTTCCATCTCTTGAGTGATCAGGAACATTCTTGCAGAACATGTAATCTTGTCAGATTAACCTCCATCATCCACAACCACTGATGCCTGTCAGAGTGAGGAAGGACAGATAAACTGTTTGGAGTTACCTGCTTAGATCAGTTAACAAACTGATCCTTTTCTTTTAGATACTACCAAAGAGAACCCAGCACTGGTTAAGCCTTTGTAGGCAAATGCAAGCTGCTGGCCTTTATTTGCCTAAAGAGTGGTACAGCTGGCATGGATAGCTTAGTAAATGCTTCCTGTTTTTGGTTTTTAAGAATAATTTTTCTTTACTCAGTAAAACTGAGTGTCAGAGGGACGGCATGGTTTGACAAACACTTCTGTTGAACTGAACTGTTGCCCTCTCTAGTTTTAGTTCTTTGCCTCTTGTTTCTGCCCCAATGTCGCCCCTCTGTTCCTTCTGTGGATTCAAGAATTCATGGCTTGAGCAAACTTGAACAAATCTGTGGCTGCTGAACAAACCGGCATGCGGAGCTGATTTTGTTGAAAAAATGTATTTAAAAACCAAGTATGTTCATTTTCTGGGCTGTTCAGACAGATTTTTTTTTTTCCTCCTGACCTAGTTTGATTACAGAATCATAAGCACTTAAGCACTCACAGTAGAGAAGGCTGAGTAGAAGTAGAAATGAGTGACCAGTGATACAGTGGACAGATAATGTCTTTTCCAGGTCAAACTGACACCAAATAGCATTTGAGGAAGGTAGTTGAACTGCTGGTAGCATTTGATGTAAGTTCTTTCTCAAAATTTAAACTGCCTTTAATGATACAGTACTTCAGCATATGGAATAACAACATGAGATACATTTTAAAGCATATATAAGTATTTTTAGGTATTTCTTGTTTAAAAATAGGTTGAACTGTACTACAAACTTAAAATACCACATTTCTATCACATAAAATAGTAAAAACACACTACAGTTTACTCCCATCTATTTCTCTGATTATTTCTGTAAAAGATTAAATGTGCTGTAGTTTTTTTGATGTGAAATATTATTAATAAACTATATTAATCTTTCCTATGGCATATTTCAGAGATAGAGATTTTTATTAGTTGGTCTAGTTTGGGATCTGAAATACCCAAGTTGACAGTGGCCTTGGGAATATTTTTCTTCCCATGGAAATGAGAACGTGGTATTTTACATAGATAAGTTTGAAAGAAAACCATGTTTTGTTTTGCTTTATAAAATCCAGAAAGCAGAGTGGCAACTATAAAACTTCTAGCCGTATCTTTTTGTGTGTTTGCTGTAATAGCACAGGTAAAACGGCCTTTGAGATTCTGTGAGTGTCATTTTTCTCCCCACACCTACAGCTTGCATAACTTTATGTGGAAAGACTTAGCAGCTCTGAAATCACAGCAGTGAACAATTTTTCTTACTTAATCCAAAAGAAGAATATTGGGTTTTGACCATTTTTTTCCCCAAGAATCTCTCGGTGATATTAACAAAAGTTTGGTATAAATTCAGAAGACAGATCTGGTAGATTAGAGCATTCATTTATAATTAATTTTCAAGTTAGCTTTTTTGAAGTCTGGCAATATGTATGTGTTTTATTGGTTTGTTTTTTTTTTTTTTTTTTTTCAGGTTCTTGATAGTTGTAGTAAGAGTGGTAGAAACTACTTACTCTGGAAAGGTTTAGGATAGCTTCATAGACTGTATTATTTTGTTTTGCATTTAGGATGCATGAAGTAGAATACTAAAAGAAAATTTCTAAGAGTTTCTAAGCAGTAAAGTTTAGTTTAACATACCTGGGAAATAGGTAGCTGCAATTGAACAGTCATTTTGTTGTATTGTGCTGTGTAAAATCCTGTCACAGAAAGATTATACGAGTTGTTTATGAGGTAGTTTGGTAAAGTTAACAACTTCGGGTCTAAGCCTAGCGCATTGGCTTTTTTTGATACCTGAAATGCATTCTTTTTGGGGGTGTTTTTTTCCTATTTTCTATCAAGTGTTGAATTTTTCTTCAGTCTTGTGGAAGAATCTTGCTAATCCTTTCTGTTGCTAAAATTCTGCTTTTTTGGTTGAATGTGAAAGTTGTCCTACATTCTGCTGTAAAAATTTTTTTTTAGTTTGTGAAAAAACGTAGAAGGGTGTGGTGGGGTGTGGTTGGTTTTCTTTGGTTTGTTTTTTTTCTCTTTAAGTTTTATAGATGCTTGAAGGAGTTCTGTGTTGACTTCAGCTAGGGTTTATTATATAATAATTTGTCCATTAGTAAGATTGCATAAGCTCGGGCTGAAAGACTTATATGCTGTCTGGATCTGATAACAGCTTATAGCTAAAGAGCATGCCTGCCACTCCGGAGCAAACTGATGTATGAAACCGGTGCCTGTTTGTGGTTTCATTGCCTGCACTAGTTTTTCTCTAATGTTGGTCTGATTTTTTATAAAATTCTTCCTTCTTTATAGTTGTGCAGAGGAGGCCACAGCTATGGATGGGATCGTGAAACCCATCTGTGTTTCAGAAAACAATTGCAAGAGTGAGCTTTTATTTATCATTGGTCAGTTGAATCCAGTTAATGAGCTGTACTGGGGTGAAGATAAAGAGTTGGGAAGGGTGGGATCATGGTAAGGTGCCATCGCTGCTGAGCAAGTTACTTTGGTGAGTACCTTCATGATGTAGTATTGTCTCTAAATTAGTAAGTGTATAGTGTTTGAAATGACAGCTCCTGAAGCCAGCACAGGTGCAGGCTTTGAGCTTTGCAGTCAGTGGCAGTAGGTCACTGTAGACAGGGCTGTGGGCATGCTGAAGTTGAGCTGGAAGAGAGATTAAGCAGCACTGTGGCATCATCCATTGAGCAGGGTCCTGCAGTTAAATACATTCCTTTGGACCTCCGGCTTCTGAGAAGCACGTCTGAAAGCATTTGGCTTTGTGGGAGGTAGAAGCAGTACTTTTCCTCTGCCTGCCCATGCCCCAGCTGAATTATTTCATACCTTCATTACTCTCCCATTACTCCAGGCGTCAAAAACCCATGATTTCTTATTTCATTATTCTATTTGCATCAGATTTCAAATCAGTTTCTCCACTGGGTTTTATATTCTCCTCCAGCCTCGCTGTCCCCCCACCCCCTGCACTGAAACTGGTGGTTAAGAGTGCTCTGAAGTGCTGTATTGTAGTAGCATATATTTAAAGGATGTGAATAACCTTATGAATGTAGATTAATTCGCAAAAACAGAACTTGTAAATTATACTATACTGTAAAAAATATGTTTTAATTCATAAATATCTCCAAACAGGAATCCTGAGTAGTGGGAAGATAATGTAATGTTTCTACAGTTTAAAATATTGTGTAATATTAACCACAATTACAAAGTAATAGCGTTCTTTCAAAAGTGCAGGCCCCCTCATTTGTTCTCCCCTGCTTTTCAGTTGAAAATTTTCATTAATTTATCTTTTTCCTGAAATTTGTCATGGTAGCCAGAGGAGCTTAAATATAGTTTTTAACAGCCGTATGACTGTTTGAATAGGCTGCCTAATTTAGAGAAATATCTGTGTGCTTGTCTGTCACTGATGGATATTGCCAAAATGATCAAAGAAAAATAGGAGGTTGTCTTTAAATAAGGCTATTTCTGTGTTCTGTAGGCAAAACAGGAGCAATTTGAGCTGAAATTGTTCTACACTTCTTTGTCTCATTGTGAATCCTAGATGTATTGTACACAATTTGTCTGGTGAAAGTAAATGTTGCCTGATTTAAGCTTAGAGGCATGAATTTTCTTTAAAACTGACTGTAAAGAATGTGGGTCTTGTATAGAATTATGAAATGCTTAGCATGGTTTCTTTAAAAATCAAATGTATATGCTTTAGGACACTGCCATTTTTTGTTTTTCGTTTCCAGCTATGCAAGTATGAGTGGAAACTCATACTTGAAAAGAATAGTTATGTATTTGTTTCTATTTTCTTGTAGGTTTTTCTTTTAAATTGGTGTTTAGGTGGCTTTAGTATATCTCATTCCTAATACCCCCTTATTGTTCTCCTTAAGAGGAGTTAGTTTTCTTATTTTTCCTGTACTTGGTGGGGGTCTGGAATAACATTGGTCCTCTCATTAGTATATTTATCTCCTTTTTTGCTGTGGCATTGGGGTGATTGCCCAGTGTGGAATGAGACAGTGCACAGTGTTCCCTCTTCTGCAGACAGGGTGCGGGGAGTTACGGCAAGGTTTCCCTCCTTACTGTGGTGCCAGGTGAGATCTGTGGAGATCAGCTCAGGTTTTGCCTGGAAGTCGTTGTGCACTCTGGGAGAAGAGCTTTCTCTAGAAACAGTAACAGTGCTTTGGAGTTAGGCTTGCTTTCTTTGTATCTGTTCTGGAGACGCAGTACTCTGCCCATAAATAACTGAGTTGGCTGCTACAAAGTTTCTTTTTTTTTCTTTTTTTCCTTTTTTTTGGATAGAACTCAGGACTTGGCTCTGGCGGTTAGATGGTTTCTCTGGACCATTTTAATCAAAATGATTTTAAAAATGGGAAAGAATAAGATTCTAAAACAATACAAACAACTAGCAGGATTCAGAAGGGGAAATGGGGACGGAGAAGAGGGACAAGGCCTAGGGGCTCCCGGAATCAGACCATTGCACTAAGACAATCACTATCATGTTTTATTTATTAAATAGAAACTGTTTCAAACTGTGCTGTCTTAAGACAGGCTTAACTATTCTCAGGCAGATAGGATTTAGCTTGTGCCACTTGGGCTGCTATAGGGAATATTCTGAAACTATATGAGAAGTTGACTAGTTCTGACAAATTGATCTTAACACTCACTAGTTTCTCTGCTCTGCAGTCCTAGCCCTACAAGGTAGTTTAAGGAAAATGTACAGGTTTTTTGTCTTGTCTAGCAAAGTGGGAACTGTGTAGTCTGTTACAGTTCAGAGTACTTTCACCATTTCTACTGTTTATGTGCACAAGAAAGTGATTTGGGAGAGGTTTGTCTTGCACACAGGTACTAGGCGAGTAGACCACTACAAGTAGCATCTACAACTCTGAACTTGCCCCAGAGGTATTATGCTGATGTTTCCCTGAAGTCTTTTAATTTTCTAAATTACTTTTGCTTTCAGGGATGGAAGTAGTGTCCAGCACCCTACTTTCATAGTTCTGTCTCATTTTTTGCTTCCCAACACTGGCTGTCCTTGCCTGTGAAATTTCTTATCCAAGTTTTTCAGGTCTAGCTTCTTAAATTTATAGTTTTGGGGACAACCTTTGAACTGCCATGAGAAATCATCAGTGGTATTTGTCTGTAGTCCTAATGTGAGGATGATAGATCAATTGCACTATGAGAATTAACTCTGTGAATATACACTTCCTGCCCTGCCCCCTGCCTTGGTTTATTTTTATTCTGTACTTTCTTCTGAGATTTGGGACACAAAACCAGTTGTCTCCTACCACAGTACATATGTTAGCAACACTGTAATTCTACTTTGGTTATGTTAGACTGCCCAAAAACATACAAACACGGTTCACTTGGCTCTGCTGCTGAGAGACCATTAATATATTAATTTTGACAATCCCTGAAAATTTTCGACAAACATGCATCCAGGACACTTTTTTTTCCTTAGATATAATTTTTCTATACTCTGTTTGTGCATATGCTTCCTTTCCACTCAGTGCTTTTTCTCTTAATATGGACTTGCCGTTTAAGAGGTAGCTTCTAATTTGTTTATACATATTGGACTTAATGTATGATGTGTATCCCACTGACTGTTGCACATTAACATTATGGCTTTATGTAGCAGAACTTTTTCTTGCCGCAACTTGACATAAGCAACAGTACATTTTTTTTCCATTTTCTATCATGTGTTATTTGGTGCCTTGAACATTAAGTTGTCTGTGCTGTACCCCAGATAGCAACTTGAAACTAGTGCAAGAGGGGAGTGTTCTTATAAGTCATGTTTGTTTTCAGATGAGTAACCTGAGTGTGTGTAAGTTATGCTGTTTTAAAAGGAAGTACTGATCTTCTTAGGAAGTATTATTTTGTTACCATTTTAATACAACAGGTAAAAATGATGTTCATTACTGGAAAATTGAATAGATTGGATTTTTTTTTTTTTATGTGGATGTATTTCTCTCAGGTCTTAAATCCTTGTTTGTAGGGTGTTCATAGGGCTGTATTTAAGTTGTATGAATGAAAGGTGGAAATTCTGTTGGGTTTGTCTGTTTGTTTTGTTGTTGTTTTTAATCCAATTAGATGTGATTTCTATATAGATCTGCTTCTGATGAGCAAGGCTTATCTGGCAATTTAATTTCAGTTAAGAAAGCTTTTTTTTAAGCCAGAGTCATTTGTTATTATCCAGGAAAGTAGAATAAGAAGAGCTGTGGTTGGTGCAGTATTAGAGTAAGTAAATGTAATCTGTGTTTCAGTTGTATGGGCTATGTTACTTCAGTATTGTCAGCTGAGCTTTCATTTATCTTTTGAGTTCATTGGTGCTTTTTCCATGTCTTTTGGCTGAATCATAACTGAAGCAATTTGATGTTCTGCATTGCTTACAAATTGAGATGGTCTGTTATTTAATGGTACTTGTTCTATATCTAATTTATTTCCAGTTAGTGGGTTGATTTTCAATATTTTTACTTTGCTTAGTTTAGCATATAATACAGTGTATTTTCTATACTTCATAATGCTTTTATGCTGCTCTTTAATCAATATCATAGTGCACTTCAAATCACTGAATGTCTTGTCTGTGTTCTAACAATGAGTGGTCCAGGATTGGCTTTTTATTTATAGTTTTATTTTTTCATCTTTTATAACCACTGGTGTTGTGGTGAATGAGATGCAGGTGGATTCTACTTGCTGTCTTTTGCATGGAAGCAGGGTAACTGTGTTTGACGCTTTGTTCTAGATTTACCTCCCCATGTTGGTTCTCCGTCCTCCCCCTCTGTCCAGTGAGGTGCATTATGTAGTTATTTGTATCCTGTATCTTTTTTCCTCAAAGGATATTTCCCATGATTTGGGTTGGCAATTCTGCTATTTGTTTGTAGATTATTTTTCATTCTAAAATCTAAAACCCCAACATTTTTTCTTATAAAGTATTATTATTAAATCTTATTAAGTCTTGCATGAAATTGGTCCAGGCTCTTACGGACTTACTACCTTTTTGTTCACTGTAAATGAATGCATAGTCTTGAGAATAAACAGGTTCTGTATTGATTTCTCCCTCTCGTCATCATCATAAAGTCTGATAGAACTCAAATCTGACCTGTACAGAACTGCTGAAAATAGAACAGTAAGCTTCCAGTAACTTGGATAAAGCTGTACCTATGACTGTCAGGGGAGCTGTAGTGTGGGGCGGTGGAGGTAGCACTGGGCATTGGATTCAAGCCCAAAGATGACACCTCTGTTCATGCTGACCTGCCTTGATAATTAGAAGGGCTGGAATTGTTCCTGCTCAAACTGATTATGCTTGTTTGAGAATGTGTTAAGCTTGGGCAACTGGATGTTTCAGCCTTTCCATCATGGCTATTGTGAATGATATTTTGAGCTATTGAGTGAAATATTGTAGGTTTTACAGTGCAGCTCTTGAGAAGAAGCCAGTCTTTGATGTAGTGGTTTAGTTTCAGGATGCTGTCAAAATAGTCGTTGCCAGCATAGTTGTAGCATACGGTCCTTGATTTTGAAAAATACGAAGCAGATTAGCATATTCTAGCAGGGCATTTGGATTATAACATAAAAATACAACTTCATTGCCAACAGTCCTGTAACATAAAAATGAACCACTTGGCACTAGGAGGGTGATCAGTAAAGTGCAATCAGTGGGCAGTTTGTGGTCTTATAGAATACTTGACAAAAGGGCAAAGTCTCTTATTCTGGCTGTTTCAAAACTCATTGTCTGAATTTCTACAATTTTTTCACGCTTGAGTGGCTAGGTGGGAGAACTGGGTACTCCTTGGGGTACCTCTTTGTATTTGAGGTCAGCTCCAGAAGTCTGTTGTAGGATTTGGTGTCTTAGTGAAGAGGACCCGTCCTGCAAGACGGAAAAGGTTTGTCTGCTGTGAACGTAGCTCTCTAGAAGTCAATTTACAAGGCTACTTGCGAGAATTCCGGTGTTTATCTTTGCAGTGGGAATCTTGATTTGTTCCTCTTCAACCCTTTAAATCCATCAGATACCTTTTTGTATAGAGGCATTAGAAGTGCAAATGTGAAGGGCTCACTGATTTGCAATTAAAATTACTGTTTTCCAGTGCCTATCACTTAAATATGTTTTCGTTTTTTTCTGTTGGAGTGGGATGGTATTGCAAGTGTGTGATTGAAAGGAATTAAAGGAATTGGATATGAAAGATATTAAAGGAATGCTGCTCTCCTATCTAACTTCTTTGTAAGCAGTGGTGTCAGATTTGGTAATACTAACATGACATTGTCTCTTGTAGGATAATCATGGGTCAAACCGGAAAAAAATCTGAGAAGGGACCAATTTGCTGGAGAAAACGTGTGAAATCAGAGTATATGAGACTGAGACAGCTCAAGAGGTTCCGACGTGCTGATGAAGTAAAGGTACTTTATCTTTTGGTTCTATTGCTTGTAAAACTGTACATGTATTGATTATTCTCTGAAGTATGTGTCCTACAGTTAACACTTGCTATAACAATTTCATTGGATACTTTGTCAGCCTACTGAAAACTTGTCTTAACTCTGTGGTCTTATAAATAGGTATGATACATTTATACGTAATTGGGTCAAGAATGTTAAGTATCAGAAGAGGTTGTGGAGAGCTAATATGGCAACTTCTTTAGCTACATACTCTTCCAAATTCCATTTAGAATTTAGTTCCATGCTAAATGTGTGTCTCTCTAAATGTAAGAACATGGTATGAATTGAAGAAAGGGATAATGAACTATACTGAACCTCACTAACGTTTAAACTAAATTTGTATGTTTGAGTTTTGAGCAGTTTTTTTTGTTATAACATGTCTGGTTAAATGTTACAATGCCTTAAGATGCTAACAGATGAATTTGGAGTCTTTCATTTATTGATAATGTTGTGGTTAATTTTTAGAGTATGTTTAATTCTAATCGTCAGAAGATACTGGAAAGAACTGAAATCTTAAATCAAGAATGGAAACAACGTAGGATACAGCCTGTTCACATCATGACTTCTGTGAGCTCATTGCGCGGGACCAGGGAGGTTGGTTAACATGTGTTGTGGTAATTCCACTTGCAAGGTTGTTAGCACGTTTTCGTTTTATTACTGGAAAGTTGGCTGTTCTTTATATTTTTTTTTCAGCATGATATGACTTGGCAGCTCAATGTGTTTCGTGTGAGTGTCTAAAAGAATTTCTTTATTATGTACTTTGATCATATGACTTCTATAAAGCAGTAAATATGTAGCAGGCTACCTAGCTTTGAATGACACACAAAAGTGAAACTTCTTTATTTCTGATAATGCTTGGATCATATCTCAGCATCCTTTAATCAAACTGTTCTGTCTCCGTGGTACTGGGAGTTTACTCTTGCTCCTGTTGGAGTTGCACCCCAGTCGTAGAAATGAGTGGCTACTTTGGTTCTTCCTGAGTTAAAGTACATGAAAGCTGTGAACATACTCACTTGACAAAGTCTTCTTTATATTAATTAAAGTAATTTAATCACGGAGGGCCTAACAGGAATTAGTTAGATTGATGAATCCTTGTGCTGCACAAGCAGACTGGACGCTAAATTTTGAAAAACACTTCCATAATTGTGGTATAATTTGAGCACCTAAACTGGTTTCCACAGAGTTGGTAAGGTTGGAAGGGACCGCTGGATGTCATCTAGTGCAACTTTCCTGCTCAAGCAAGGTCATCCTCTAGAGCATGTTACTCAGGATTGTGTCCTGTGTCATGGTAGCTTCAACAATGATTTAAGCCCACCCCAGATTTCTATATTCATCCCAGGTTGATTTACCTTCTTTCTCAGTTTCTCTTCAGGCACTTCTTCAAACTAAACAAATTTGAAGATGTTTTATCTGTAATAATCTGTAAAGCTAACTCTTTTCAGTAGGGTGAGAATGAAAAGACTGTACTGTGAATAGGTTTAAAAAGGCAAACCAAAGCACTTTGTCTTCAAGGAAATTTGCAGTTTCTTTTCCTAAAATTTTAGTGGAGAACTGGGGAGTAGGAGTGTGTCACAGAGGTGCATTTGTGTGCATGCACGTTCAAATGCAAGGAGGTGAGGACCTTCAGGTGTTCTCTTTTAAACATTCTTGAATATGCAATTACTCATGTACAGCTCTATAGCTATTGTGTGGGATCAGAACTAATAATAATGACACAGGTACACATCCAATTTTCACTTTTTTTTGGTGAAGATTGTTCCTCACCATTCCTCTTTCTTTTTTCTTTTCTTTCAAGTGTAGTATTCACTATTCTTTATGTTAATTTCCTGCCTGTATTGATAGAGCACACTAATTACTACATTCAATCCAGTCTCTGTCTCATGAATCAGAACTCTAATGCTTGATTTAAGGTTGCCATAATTTATAGTGAGAGAAGTGAGATGAAGAAATGGTGGGGACTTTAAAAGATTACTTTAAAATCTTCTTTTCTCAATATGCTGAATTTCTTCAGAGTTGCATAAGACAGTGGCTAGAAATAGAAAGGTTGTGTGAGAGCCTTCCTGTGCTTGGTGAAGACTGCAGGGCATTGCTGGTGACAGAGGTTTTCTCCAGTCAGCATCAGCTGAAGACCATAACATGTCTTGTGCAGATCTACCAGACATTAACCTGAGTTCCATACCAGAACAACAGAGCAGGAGGCTTAGTACCAAACACTGAGTCATTTTGACGTAGCCCATTTGTCAGCCTGAGACTTCTAGTTCCAAAGATAAAAGTAATTAATTCTTTTACTTTGGTATTTTTCTTTAAAAATACATGAAAAATATGCTTGGTGGCTGCTAGCTAGAAAATTAAACATTAACCTGAAATGGGAATAAAGCAGTAGCATAGGACAGTGTCTAGAATATTAATATACACAGCAGAAATCTAATTTTATTTGCTGCAGATTAAAAAGAAAAGAAATAAATCTGGCTTGTGTCATTCTGCCGGGGTACTGTCTCTGTATATTGTTTGTTACATTACTTTGTGTATTTCTTTAGAAATGTGAAGCTCTGTTCATCTTTCCTTTCTGGAAAGGAGAAAGATCTTTTGTCTCCACTTCCTTTTTTCCTTTCAGGTAGCTATGATAGCTGTTCTAAACTTTGTTTTACCTACCTCCAAATCTTCTCTGTTGTACTTCCCCTAGCTTTGTATGTTCCTGTCTGCTTTTGCTTGTAACTTTTTTCCCAGAGTTCTTCATACTGCAGTCCAAGTATTTGAGGAAAGTTGTTCTATGTCTGCTAACCGTTGATTATTAGTTGCAAGAATAACCTAATTGTTGTCTGTATTTCTATGGATTGTTTATCCTTTGGAAGCTACGTAAATCTCTGAATCTCCAAAACAGAAGCTGAAAAATTCATTGATGTATCCAGAGTTTCATATTAAGAATTAATTTTCGTTTTTTCTTTCCAAGCAGTGAGCATAATAAAAGGCTTGAGGATAGGATAAACAGACAATAATGGGGAAACAAGGCAGGAATTAAAAAGACATATGGAGGTTTTATTTATAGAAGGTATCTTGCTGGCATTAAAGTAAAATTTTATTTATTTTTATAACATAAATAATACATGATTTCTGCGGTGTATTGATCTGAAACCAGAGGAATTCACTTGCCTCTTAGATGGCCTGAGTAAATACACTAACGTTGGTGTAGCAGCAGCAACAGGTGCTAAATCTGGTTTGAGATACCAAACTTAATTTGTATTGTAGGTTGAATAGTCTGGGTAAAATACTATCACGGCCACTTAATAATAAGTGGAAAAAACCCATCATGATCTATTGGCAAAGCTACTAACATAGAAATAATTCTTGAGGTTCTTTTCTTGCTAAAACTATTTCCTATTATGCCTTAAAAAAACTGATGATTTTTCAAAGGTTAATATACCTAATTTTGAGAAACTCTTTGAATTTTGTACATTGTAGAGTGTTCTGTGATATATTTTTGTTTGTATTTTTTTTTTTCTGACATTGCTATGTAACTTCAACTTCTTATTTCAGTGCTCCGTTACCAGTGACATTGATTTTCCAAAACAAGTCATCCCATTGAAGACTCTCAATGCTGTTGCTTCTGTGCCTATAATGTATTCTTGGTCTCCCCTTCAACAAAATTTTATGGTAAGTTTAAACAAGTGTAGGGAGGAGAAAAGTATGGAGAAAAGGGAGATGTTAATTTTAGAAGTATGCCAGCAAAAATCTATTGCTGATTACCCTCCCTATCTTGGGTATTGGTAATAGGGCAGTAATAAATCAGAAATAAACTCCCCCAAATAAAATAAAGAGAAAGGTAACTTTGCAAACTGAATCTCTGTCCTCAGTGTACCTAACTAGCTCTAAAATCTTGCTGTAAAGTTTATTTAATTCAGGTGACCTATTGTCTTGTGTGGCTGTTAACAAATGTGGTTTTATTTGAAAGTATCTAATTAGTGTAGTGAGAAAGGTTTTCTGAGGAATATGAATGCTTTTATGTAATGCAATCAACCAACATATCTGTAGCAGAATAGTAATTTTTGTGGAATAAAGGGAACTTAATCCTGAAATAGTCTCCCCACATATTGGTCATTCTCATATCTGAATATACCTTTTTTTTCAGATTAGCTTCCCTGTATGCAGAAGCCATAACATTAGATTTCTGATGTAGGTATTTGACTTTCTGAAAAGCTTAGCTTATTGCAAATCTTTGTCACATCATTTTGTATATGACCACCTTTGCTGACTGGTTGTTTTGGTAATAATTGTCACAAAGTGTTTTAAACAACAGTTTTTTTATCAGTATACATACAGAGTTCTTGCACACATTTTTCTCCTTGCTTTCAGTTCATCAGTGTTTGGAGGCTTTGGACTGCTGCAGAATCATGATCAGCAGGAAACTTTATTTTCTTAACAATAGAAGATTCTTTTGTAGTATTGGAAGATGCAGCTGAGTGTCAAGGTCCATAAATTCTACAGATTAAAACATGGCAGTATTAGTGCATTTGGTGTACATGCAATCAAAAAAAAGAGACAATGGGGTTCAGATTAAATTGTCAGGCATGTTTCTCTGTTTGTTCTTTAGACAACTCTAAATTAGAGTCTTTTTGTAGCATATTTTCTTATCTCTGGCCAAGCAATGAAAGGGTGGTTCCCATTGTGGTTTCCTACACTACTGTAGGAGAGAACCAAGGGAGGACAAATGAATTTATCAAATGTAAGCTTCCCAAAGCCAGGTAACTTAAAGAGTTTCCATAGCAGAAGCTTTATGGAAACTTTCCGCTAACCTTAAGATTAGGAGCTAGTGTTAGTATTTTGAGCCAGCCACCGAGAATGCAAAACATTGTTGAAAGTCATTGAGGGTTTTATTTTATTTTTTTAGTTAATGGTAAATATGCTAAAGCAGTGAAGCCAGTTAGTTTACTGTGATAGCTAGACTCCTGTTGATTGTGTCAAACAAGGCAGAAATGGTCACTTAACAACACAATTTAAAATTGTTTGATCATAACCGTTGTTCCTAGGTAGAGGATGAAACTGTTTTACATAACATTCCGTATATGGGAGATGAGGTGCTTGACCAGGATGGTACATTTATTGAAGAACTGATCAAGAACTATGATGGGAAAGTGCATGGAGACAGAGGTGAGCCCAAACACTCAGGTATACTAATCAGTTCTTCCTATATAAATTATTATTGTAGTATTGCTTAAGGCCTGATGCTTGATTGTTACAGTAATATCTCTAGAATCTCTACATTGTGTGAACATTAGCTATAACAGACTTCCTTATTTAAATGCATTGTTCTGCATTTTCATAAAGCTGTAGAGTTTTAACGCAGTAGTATGGAGAAATTAAGCACATTAACTTTTTCCCTGTACCACACAGTGATTCAATTTTGTGCTCAGAGCCTTGGAATATGATATTGTAATGTCTGTGTGTGTTCTGCCTAGCAGAAAGTGGCAGGAGAATTATGCAAAACTCTGATAATGACAACATTTGCAAACATGATTCAACAGAATAACCTCTTGTAGTTTTGTGGGGTTTTTTTTCCTTCCTTTCCTTAAGGAACTTGCTATTAAAAAAAAACCCTCTCTGTAAGTCATCTTATAGAGCAAAGTTGTATCCTTCTGTTGGTACATTACATATATTTATTCTTAGGTGTAGTTTACCTGTTCTCCTGTGTGGGATCTGGACTACAGGCAGTGTAATCTGTCTCTTACTTTGCTAAAGTCTCAGTGAAGTGGTGACCTTTCACTTGCTCTGTGCTCCCTCAGAACTGGCTTATACAAGCCTCAGCTTTACAGTTGTAAAGGTTTCTTTTGACTACTGTGATTTCCCCTTCACAGAAATATTACCCACACACTCCACCTCTTCACTCAAACAGAGAATAGTTTCTTAAGATTATTTATATTCCTGTTAAAGCTGAGAAGGTGACTGAGAAAGAGAAGCACATTTTTTTGAGTTCGTGTACCATTCATGAAGGTTAAGCCTGTGATCCAATAATAAATGCTACTCAGCCCTACACTAGACTTGTTAATGTCCTCAGGATAGCTGGTGCCTTTGTGTTTCATAAGGAACATGGACTGTTTCATGGGCTTTGGATATTTTTACAGATTTACTGATTGCTTATAACCCTGTCAGAAAACTGCTTATGTCAAAATTATGACATTACTAGTAATGTCTTCTATTATTGATTTAATTTATTGTTAAAGGAGTTTGGCTTTAAAATTAATCCTGTTTGAGCATCTGGAGACCCAAGTTTGTGATGGCAATTACTGTTATTATGGGTTCTTCATAACATATAAAATATATTACAAGTAGAAAGACTTTTTTTGTCTCCCAATGACTAGTATTGTGTGACTGTAATTAAATGTAAATACTGTGGGAATCTGTAACCCAGAGGCATTCTCATGTAAGAGTCAGAATTCTAAACTAGCTCTGTGATTGCACTTTTGGGAGATAATTTGTACTAACCTGTGTGTGTATATTAAGAGTCTGTTAAAAACATCCAAGTGGTGTTTTCATTGTCTACATAGTAATAAAACTTACTATTTAATGTCAAGTTATTTTGACATCCAAACCCAGTCCAGGTTCAAAAGGATGGTGATAAGCACTACAATTCCCACACGGTTCATGGTTATTTTGTTCTTTTTTTTTGAAAAAGGGTCTATGTCACTACTAACTATGATTTTTCCTTTGTGCAGAAATGCCTTATTGTTTAATCTGTTCTGCCATCTGAATGTCACAGCAGAGTATAATCTAATAAATAGATATATACAGCATAGTATCTTTCAGTTTTCTCTTGAAGTTTTTGTATATAACTGTATCCTTTGTTCATCACCTAGCTAGTGGGGTCTACTGTGGGAAGTGGATGCTAAGGAACTACCAACCAAAAATCTCTCTTGAGATTCCTTAGCTGTCTAAGGATTAGTTTATAGACTCTTAGCATGCATTTCCAGACTGGGTTAACCCAACCATGCTGTAACTGGGATTCTGGCATAAAATCTCTTAAATAATCTAGCTGGTAGTATTTTTTATCTTACAAGGAAGAGAGATTTTTATATGTATACTGGTATGTAGCATAGGGAGTTGAGAAAAAAATTATTGAAATTTTTCTTCCCTTCCCAGTTGTCAGTCTAAGAAATGAATAATGAGCATTTTTAACTTGTCTTGGTTCATACACTGCAATTTAAGAGGGGAAAACTACAAAATTGCTTTTCATAAATGACAGCATTTGCCCTAATTTAATTAAAGTGTAGGGAGGATTAAAAATATTTCATATACACCTTGTGCTTTTTGTTCACTCCTAATATTGCTGAATTTCAGAATGTGGGTTTATCAATGACGAAATATTTGTTGAGTTGGTCAATGCCCTTGGTCAATATAGTGATGATGAAGATGATGATGATGGAGATGACAATCCTGATGAAAGAGATGACAAGCAAAAAGATCGGGAAGGTAACAGGATGGGTACGTCTATCTGCAGACTTTAAAAATTAAACCCTAAACTTTTTGTTTAACCACTCAATAAATTTATTCAAACCTATCTTCCTATGTGATAGTTTTCAGGTCTAAAGTAGTATAATTTTCATAATTTCCTTTGTCATTTAGTTCAAGATTTTTATTGAGAACACCATGAAAGACACTTTTGCCAATTTTTGTTTATTGGCATACTGAGGCAGTCAAATGCACCAAAAATCAGTCAGGTATCTGTCTAATTAATGCTTTGGTACTCCTCAGAAAATGATGTATCATTATTTTAAAGAAGGCAGAGTTCTGAATTTCCATCTCCATCTGCTGGTGAAATAATGGTTTCTCCAAATTTTACTAGTAGATTTTTCTCATCTGGAAAGATCACTTAACACAGTTAAAATTGTAAGCAATTTATAAATAAAAATCTTTACTTCTTTTTTACATTAGAATTTTGGTGAACTCACCCTTTCTCTGAACACCTTCTTGAGGTAGCAAAGGAGCAGAAATATATTTCTTTTGTTTTCCAAATCTTTCACTTCCTTGACAGAGAAAGAAACCCATCCACCTCGGAGATTTCCTTCTGACAAGATATTTGAAGCCATTTCCTCAATGTTTCCAGACAAGGGTACAGCAGAAGAATTGAAAGAGAAGTAAGAACGAATTTCTTAGGGTATATTGCTGTGTTGCTTTATGAAACAAAGATTCCTCTATGAAATAAATCCTCATTAATATTTGTTGGTTAGGAATGGTCTCCCTTGCAGCTAGTTCTGTGGTAGTTGTGTAACTTCTGCAAGTGACACTTGAAGGGATTTGGCTTTTTCCGCCAAGTCAAATAATACATTAGCCTTCCTTTTAAACTACTGAAAAGTGAGTGCCTATGTGTCTCTAATAATCTGTTATTTCTTGAGGTGGTAAAATAAAAGCTACTGGTAAAAAAAAAATCTTACCTCCTTTTCGGAGTTGGTGATACTATGTAAGAGATGATGTAGGTCTTAAAAACAAATGTATTCTTTCCTAGCCAATTTGCATTAATGAGTATGGAATTAATAACTTGTCATGTCACTAACAGATTGATCTTCTTAGCTGGCGAATATTTCTTAGGGGTTTTTTTTAAGTTGTCATTGAAAATGCAGAGTGATACTGGAATAAAAAATACTTCTATTAAAAAAATTTTATTTAATAAATAACTTCTATTATTTGCCTTTAAAGATACAAAGAACTCACTGAGCAGCAGCTTCCTGGAGCTCTTCCTCCTGAGTGCACACCGAACATAGATGGACCAAATGCTAAATCTGTTCAGAGGGAGCAAAGCCTGCACTCTTTTCACACACTCTTCTGTAGACGCTGTTTTAAATACGATTGCTTCTTACATCGTAAGTACAGTTAAAGTGTGCTTGTATATATCTTACTTTTTTTGTAAGTCAGGAAACTTAAAAGTACCCTAAGATGCAATGCAGAAGGAAGGAAAGAGAAGAAAAAAATAAAAGCAGGAATATCTCTAAAGTTTATGAAAACAGCTTGCACATGTTGACATTATTTTGTAGTGAAAACTGTACCTCAGAAGAACAAATGCACCTGTGTGGGTAGTTTGTTATCCTTTTTACATTTAGGACTTCGTTTAGAATTCCTGACTTGGACGAAACTGTAATGTCACTTCTCTTTTTATATAGTCTGCAAGAAAACTACATTATTTTCTACTATTGTTTCTGTGTTACACTTTCAGTTTTGCATGGAGAATGGGATGTATTTTTCCATTAAAAATCCTGGTTATTCATCAGACTTGTTTCATTTTCCAGAAGGGAGAATGAACACTCATGAACAGTTTTATCTTTCAGTCTCCCATGTTACTTTCTAGCCCTTTTACTTGTACTTGGTTATTTCAAAAATTGTTTCAAAGTGGAGTTTTAGAAATTGTGATGTCCTTTCCACTGAATTGCTTTCATGTTGCCCCTTTCTTTCGGGTCAACAAGCTAACAAGAGCTTAGCAGTGATGTTGGCTTTCACTTGCAAAGTGTGAAGAGATTCTGAAGTGCTACTTGAGACAATTCTTATTCTGGAGAGTTAAATGTAAAGGGGAAACTAACAGTCAAATATGAAGTGGTTTCAACTTGTAGCAGTATACTACGATGCCCTCTATATCAAATTAATTTTCTCTTTTGACTTAGCTATTCATTTGCATGTTCCACTGTGAGTGTGCGTGCATGTTCATTGGAAATCCTTGTGCTTTGTCAGCAGCTCCTCATCCAGCACACATGCAATCTGCCTGTATTTGTACTCCACACTGAGGGCTTTGCACAGTGCTGCTGCTTTTCGTATCCCTTGGTTGCCTTTCAGTTTGAGGAGGAATTGGAGTTGTTCTCAGATGGTGGGGAGGGGGAAGCTTTTCATGTTCCTAGTTCCTTCAGTACTTGTGCATTTTGGAGTTAGGCATGTTAGTTTCACTTTCTCCTTATATTCTGTTGCTAGGCCTTGCTTGAAAATACAAAATAAAAAAGAAAAGAAAGCTGTTGCTTCTGCATAACACTGAAGAACAGTAAGTTTCTGGAGTAAGCTGCTGCCTTGTCCAGCCAGCTTCAACACAGTGTGTTCTGTGAAGCTGTAGGTCTTGTAGTGTCTTAGTGGCCTGGAGAACTCATTCCAAGAAGTGCTGTGTGCAGCCTTAGTCTGTAGGACAGGGAAGTGAAGCTGTATGCTGATTCTTGGCAATCCATTTGTCTGGCAGGGGTTTTAGGAGTTCCTGACACTCTCAGTAGTCTAGCAGAGAGATTGGGTGCCATTTTGAAAGGATTTTGATTCTTAAGTCAACAAAAAAGCATTGTCTGGGCATAGTGAGAACAGACTTATTCTAGTGGCACCTCTGAAGACTTAAAGGTATTTCTGCTGCAGTGGTTTTAGACATTTTTCTCAATGATTTTATAAACTTTTAGGAGTTTTTCAGTGAAGGTGGGGGCTCCTCTAAAACACACATGTATTTCACTACTCTATTTCATTAGTCTATGTAGATTTGCCTTTCATGGTCATTTTTGCAGACTGATGGAAGTAGAATTGAAAGGTTTTCCTGATCATGTTTGCTACCTGCTACCTGGGGAGCCTGGTATTACTGGACCACAGTTTTGAGGCACCAGCTCTGGGACACTTTTTTTTTGTAAGTGCTGTGAAGAATGGGTTCACAGTCTTGTATTTTTTGTCATGTTCTTGGGTGCCAGGTTCAGCCAGTGAGAATGTCCAGAGCCACGTCACTGACTGGCTGAAGGACCTCAGTTCTCACACCAGCAGCATCCTTTAAAGCCAAAAGCACTGTGCCTCCTTTCTCTGTGTTCGTAACCTTGAGATGGAAGACAAAATGTTTATACTAAAAGATTGCCTAAGTTCTTGTTGCTGGTGATTTTTGATACGTTCCTTCAGCAAGTTGGTGTTCTTTCCAAAGTGGTGTACGTCCAAGGCTTTATTTAAACGGTGCCTCGTACTTAAAAGTGCCCAAACTTTAAATCATCCCTTCGGGATTTCAGGGCCATAGCAGAAAGAGGGATGAATAGCACTTCCACTGGGGAGGCATTCAAGATGTACCTTTGTGTCAGATGGAGGGTGAAATTACCGGTTATGACAATGCTCTTTGTGGCAGCTTATGCAGCACATGCATTGTCACTGATAATGATGTATGTGATATGTGATCACTGCAAAGAGATCTCTCAGCATTCGCTGTGTGGCCTCAACACTGGACTCTGAATGTAGTAAACTGACTCTTCAGCTGCCATTCCCTGAAAACATACCCAAATTCCACCGCAACAACGACTGCTCACTGCTTTGGATGCATTGCTTCCTTTTGCTTTTGACTGTAGTTACACCAAGGAAAGAGGGTTGTTTTCTGTCTGCGTCTCTGTCTGTCTGTGTGTCTGTCTAGAGCACGGAATTTTTTTGTTAAAAACTGAGAGAGTCAGTTGTTTGGCCTCTTTGTTTTCTGTGAAATTTTAAGACTGTTAGTCAAAATTGACCAGGCTCATTGCTGGGAATAAGTAACTCATCAAAAAAAAAAAAAAAAAAAAAAAAAAAAAAAAAAAAAAAAAAAAAAAAAAAAAAAAAAACCAAAAAAAAAACACCAACAAAAAACCCCAAAAAACTGCTTTGGTTATTGCAAGGCTGCAGTAGCAATTTTCAGTGTCTCTGCAACAATTTAACAATTTAACTTTTGTTACATTTCTACAGTTGACTCTATGTTTTGTTTCATGCACTTGCCAAGTGCTGTGGGATGATGTCCTGGCTTCTGCAGATGACATTTTTGATGAATTACTTTGGTAATGTGATGGGCTACAGTGATCAGATTTGTACTTTGAAAGGTGTAAATCTCTGGAGAAGGCATAGAGTATTAATAAAATACAGGAATTCTATTAGGTCTGGTTTTGCTTTTTGTATTTCCCCCTCTTAGATACCATTTTTGTTAAGATTAGCCTTATTTTGTGGAGTTTCCAAACTTTGTTCTAGAACATTTGAGTTAAATATAGGAAAAGTTATCATTAGATTTTTAACGTGTCAAGTCCCCTTGACGACCTGGCAATCCCTTTATGTGCAGGTGATGACATAACTGAAAAAACTTGTGTACCGACTTCATTTGCTGACAGCAAGGAATTATGCCTAAATGTCTGGACTAACAAAGAATTTAGAAGAAGGAAAAATATCAGGTAGGGAGACTTTCCCAAATAGCTTGACTGTGAAGCAAATGTACATTTCAGGCTAAACTGTTGCCTGTGTACTTTCACATTATGGAAAATGAGAGTTGAGCCCATTGGGGATGAGACAGATAATAAATCTCGAAGACAGAAAACATGGTCAGTGAAGCCATTTTAGAATGATTTCTCTTAAGGAAATTATTAAAGAAATACAGACTTTAGGTGTTTAGGAAATTCTATAAAGTCTTCTGTGATTTTTTTGAAAAAAATTACTACTGATATTTAAAAAATTCATGATACAGCTATACAAATAGTTTTGTTCTTGTCCTGGGTCCTTTCTTTATAACAAGCCTCGCAAAAAAGTACCTCACAACAGAGGTGGTAGATTTTGACTATAGTTGTCTTTACTGTACCACATTGGGTGTTTTTAAAATAGTCAAACACAAGATATGATTCCAATTCTAAGTATCAGATGTAGCCTATTTTTGAAGTCTCACGGGTTTAAAAATATCAAAGGTTGGTTTGTTTCATTATATTACAAGTTAAGCATTTCCTCGTTTTCTAAAGGAAAACAAGCTTTAAAAATACCCCTCATTTTAGCACCTTGCAGAAATGAATTTTTGAGAGAAATGATTGCATCTACAAGTGACATGTAAAAAGAATAGCTTTGATTCCTGTACATGGCAGCAGTCTGGTATAGATCATGGCTTGCAAATGTTTTACTGTTCTTTTGCATTGCTGAAAAATTATTTTCCTTGTGGTATGAAGAGAAGGTAAAACAGTTAAGTGGAAAAAAATCCTGAATGAAATGATATACTGTGCAAATTTAAAGATGCAGTGTTGAAAAATGTGGGGGTTTCCCCCCCCACTTCTGGGTAAAGGGCTCCCATCATCTCATTGTTTCTTAAAAGATGAAAAAAGGTGGAATAACTTGTCATTAAGTTACGGTTTCTTTGTTATTGTAATAAAGTGTAACATATTTTACCTACAGAACATATGAACACTTGAAGGACGTGAAACATGCAATAAAAGCTTTTAACTGGAATCTGGGGGAAGAAAGAGCACTAATAGCGACAATATGCATAAATTACATTCCTATACTTGCTTGTAAATAATTTTTATATATCCATATGCCCATATATAGAAGATCGAATCTTTTTTGTGTTTCCAGACTTATAAAATATAACATATTTGTCTGGAGAAAGGGATGTAATGTTTAATTAGTGATACTTTTGTATTGTTTAAACTATTTTAAGAAGGCCTTGGAGGAGTACATTGCTTTCCTGGGGGGTTCCCATGTGCCGCTATCATTAATACAAGCACAACATTATAGAATTTATGATTTGATTTTTCAACCCACCTTCCTTTATGGGAGGGAAACATGGAGTGACGGTTCCAAGATGGGGCTGGCCACCCTCCCCACTGGTGCCAAAACAAGTGTTTGCAGAGCTATGCTGCAAACCAGACCACTGAAATGAAATTTGCTTTTAAAAACTTCATCTGGGAAGACATGTGGGCTCTGCCCACCCACTTTAAAAGGGAAGGAACTGTATTTAAAAAGTTGAGTCTTTAAAGCGTAGTGGACATAGAGAGAAGCCTTGAGCGTGATCTGGAAATAAGATGAATAGGAAAGTCTATGGTGGTGGCTTAATGAAAGAGATGTGTGAGGTGTTGGTGTGGAACAGCCCTTTTAGATTAATATGGGCAAGAGGGGAGGGATTTCTTCTTTAATTTTGAACATTAGCACTTTTTATTCACTGAATGTTTAAAACCTTCGCTGTAAGTTACAGTTGCCCAACTGTGGCTGTGGTAAGACTGCAGCATAAGTGCTTCTGCATAGCTTGGAAATTGCACATTTTCAGTTAGGCATCTTTTCTGGGCCTTCATGGAGCATTAGCAAACAGACAGCTAGCACTGAGTAGTCTCTTCTTTTTTTAATTTTAATTTTCAGTCCATTCTTCATTTTTGTTCCTTGCAGTTCTGTATGCCACTATTAACACATATAGAGGGAAAAAGTATTTATTGATGTCTATCTGTCTCTCTCTCTATAAAAAACAAAGTAATTTTTTCTTGAGCACAGATGAGTTGTTTTTAAAAAGAGAATTGCAGAAAACTAATGATAGTATCTCAAAAAGCTCCTAATATAATGTGGGAGCATGAATGTATGAGTTTTGGTGAGAGTCTAGCAGCAGGCCTTCCAGGCTTCAGTAGAGCTCTGTAAGGGGTATGGAGGAGTTCCCAAGACTTCAGCAAAACTGTGAAAAGTCAGTCTCTCTGACAACACCTTGCTGGGAGACAGGGCTTGCCTGGGAGGAGAGCAGGCTCTGGCAGAGAGGATGGGTAGGAAACTGCCCTCCTGTTACTGAGGTGCTCGTGTTGCATGTGTAACATACCCAGTTCTGCTCCTTTCTGAGTCACTGTTCTGCAGCTTTTACAGAGCTGTGCAGAGTCTGTCAGATACGGGACCAGACACTTCTCTGCAAGGTGCAGGCTTAGCTCACTTGTCCATAGTGGCTGTGCAATGCTAACTTATTTTTACCCTGCAGCTGGGATACAGGAACTGAATTCTCATATCCTCTCAGCTTAACTCTGGTGCTGATAAACTAATAGAGCAAAAATGCTTATGTGTCCTTCTCACTGATGAAAATGTAAAGTGGCTCCTATTACCTTTCCAAAGCATGCATGGGGTTGGATTTTTTGACAAGATAGAAATTTAACAACTGAATCTTACACATCGAAAAGATGATCATTAATAGGAGAAGTCCTGAATAATTCCTTTTAACATGACAACAAAGTCAAGTCTGTCCTTTTGTTGGAAAGGGTGATACACCAAATCTTCCTTGATACATGAAACAAATGTGATGATTGTCTTTGCTGATGTAAATGGGCATAATGGCTTTCAACTGGAAGAGGATAGGTTTACATTTGATGTAAGGAAGACATTCTTCACTATGAGGGAAGTGAGACACTGGAACAGATTGCCCAGAGAAGCTGTGGCTGCCTCATCCCTGGCAGTGTTCGAGGCCAGGTTGGATGGGGCTTTGAGCAACTTGGTCTAGTGGAGGGTGTCCCTGCCCATGGCAGGGGGGAGTTGGATCTAGATGATCTTTAAGGTCCCTTCCAACCCAAACCATTCTGTGATATGTGAAACTTAGCTATGTGCTGTCTCTGTGTATTTAAGTGGTAAGTCATATGTCACTACATGGGGTTTATTTTGTGGGTTTTTTACCATTTGTTAATATTTGTACTCTGGTTTTAGTGAAGTCTTGGTAACATTGTGTTTTTGATACTGTTTCAGGTTAGATATTTAATGTATTTTTATTTGAAAACTTAAAAATGTGATGTTTTGATTCAACAGCATTCCATGCAACTCCTAATACTTATAAACGAAAGAATACAGAAACAGCATTAGATAATAAGCCTTGTGGACCTCACTGTTATCAACATTTGGTAAGATAATTTTATATGTCACAATTCACTGAGTGCTAGTGCTAGCTGCAGTATAGCAGGGTATGCTTAATCTAAGGACGTGCTGCATCTAGGATAGTGCATCTGCTTGTGGGCCACTCGCAGTCAAGTATGTTACCTTCAGCTGGTGTGAAAGAAAAAGTTTACCTTCCAGTTATCTTGAGTAGGAATACTTGTAGGTGTAGCCTGAGACATTTGTAGGGAAGAAATATTACTATCCCCTAATGATGGTGTTGCTGCTATTGTGGCCAGTCTAGTCAAGGAACTGCAGATTTAGCTCTCTTGTAAATTATATCACAACTAAAAATTATGAAGGTTTTTTAGTTTGCCAAAGGCAGATTCCATCCAGGACTTGTGCTCTTAAGAAGCAAGAGGATGGAAATCAATAAAGTGAAATCTTCGGTAATATAATTTCAAATCTCTCTCATAAGTCCCCTACATTTTTTAGTGTGAGAAACAATGCAATTTTCCCATCTAAAAACTTGCTACACAGTGTCGTACCCCTGTCCCCTAGAAAACAAATTACCAATGCTTGCATTTTAAAAAATGCAGAACACGTATTTAAGTACAATGTGCAAGAAGAGTTCTTGTATTTTTACAGGTGTTTTCTGTGGGAAATTCTAATTTTTTTCTGTCATCTGGGAAAATAGAAATTTTACTACTGAATTATTTTTCACTTGGCAGCCAAAGTAAAAGGTGAACCAAACTACTGACATGAGTACTCTGTAAGTGTAGATATTTTTCGTGGTAGCATCAAAAGTATTTGTGTTCATGGTTGGAGGGCCTTCAACTGGAATTTCTGTGCACGTGATTATTTTGTAGAACAATGGGAAGTTACTCAGTATGCAAGTGGAAGGTGTTCTCCCGCGAGCCTTGACGGCAAGTGGAAGCACTTCTCGATTGTTTTCCTGTAAGTTGTGCTGTTTTGTGTCCAGGAAGGTGCAAAGGAGTTTGCAGCTGCCCTGACCGCCGAGCGCATCAAGACCCCGCCGAAGCGGCCCGGCGGCCGCCGCAGGGGGAGGCTCCCAAACAACACCAGCAGGCCCAGCACGCCCACCATCAACGTCCTGGAGTCAAAGGACACGGACAGCGATCGCGAGGCCGGCACCGAGACCGGCGGAGAGAACAATGATAAAGAGGAAGAGGAAAAGAAAGATGAAACATCCAGTTCCTCTGGTAAGGCTGGTCAATGCTGCTTCATTCCGTGAGCCGCAGTGCTTGAGAGGATGAAACAAAACCAAAACAACGAAAACCCCAACCCAAAAAAGCCCGACAAAAAACTAAAAGAAGTTGAGCCATGCAATCCTAGAAAACATGTGTTTGGAACGTGTGGTACTGAGTGAAAAGACAGAGTAATAATATGAGTTTAATCCAACTGTAAGAAAATGTCTGTATTGTCTCAATTTATGTGCAGGTCATGTAATTTGAGTAGCCTACTGTTAGCTTCTGTAAGAGGCATGTGAAAAGTGCTGTTTTTTCTGGCACTTAGGGAACAACAACATAACACCTGGGATATTTTTTAACTGCGGTTAATGATTTGGCATTTTGAAGGGCAATGTAAATTTTGAAACGTAGCCTTACTCTCAATTATTTATTACAGAAGCAAATTCTAGGTGTCAAACACCAATAAAGATGAAGCCAAATATTGAGCCTCCAGAGAATGTGGAATGGAGTGGTGCAGAAGCTTCAATGTTTAGAGTTCTTATTGGCACCTACTATGACAACTTCTGTGCAATTGCCAGACTGATTGGGACCAAAACGTGCAGACAGGTAAGAAGGGAAGCTACTTGCTAAGAGTGATAGCGATTTGCTTTTAAAACTAAAGTATACAAATACTAGCATTGATTACTAAAAGGGAAAAGTAATTAATTTTCTTGGTTTTCCCAAGAATGCTATGGTCCAGAATTCATACCACAGTAGTTTTAAAACTGTTTTAAAATTAAATTTACAGGAGGTTTAAATTAGACTATTAGTTCTTAAATGACAAAAATAATCAACTTTAAATGTATTGAAAAGGGCCTATGACTGGATATAATCTGTAAGTTGTTGGTTGGAGGAAATCATACTAACTTAGAATATGAGCAACTTTGTACTAGTGAGAGATTTATCGTGGATGTGTTATGGTATCTCTTGTTAGGTGTATGAGTTTAGAGTAAAGGAATCTAGTATTATTGCACCAGTCCCTGCTGAAGATGTTGATACTCCTCCCAGAAAGAAGAAAAGGAAACACAGGTAAATCTGTTACTAAATACCCTTAGCATAACAATAAATTGGAGATACAGGGGATCAGAACAGAAAGTATTTTGGAGGAAAAGTTGTGCAACTCTTCTTTTGCTTCCAAAACCAAAAGTTGCAGCAATAAAACAAAATGGTGTTTTAGTTTCAGACAAAAGTCTTACTGCCTTGGCAAGTATAACCTTCCTCTTCTCTTTCCCTCTCCTTTCTTTTTAAGCTCTTTAACAGCCAGGTTCTTGTAGGTGTATTGCTGTAGGTAGTCAAAACTCTGTTTAGATTAGAAATAGCCTATGCAGCTTGTTGCAGCATTCAAGATAGTGTGGTATAATTATTTTTTACAGCGATAAACATTAAATTTAGAAGCATTTCAATGGGATTGAGTAATGATTATATGGTATTTTAAGATTAAAACTATTTATTTTTTTTTTATGATGAAGTGTATTCTAGCAAGCTTCAGGTAGCAAGCTAGTAGGATTGCCTTTTTTTTCTTTGGGAGAGACTATTCCTTTGTAACACCCCAGTTTCATTAGCAACTTGAACACCCACTAAAGAACCAGGTTAACAAGTTATTATTTGAAGTGAAGATGCAATGAAGAACAAAATGAAGCTTTTCTGGAGCCACAAAGACCATATGACACAATTTCTGTTGAAACTGCAAACTCGGTGGCTACTGTCTGTCAGTGCAATGCATTTTTCTTTGAGAATTCTAAGGTTTGGAAAATGCAACTCTGCATTGATTATTTTTATTCCCATAGATAAGAACTTAGGAGATAAAAAGCTGACTGAAAATTAGCAAAAACATCTCTTTAGCAAGCAATAAGTACACTCTCTTCCATACAATTTCCTGTTTCTCCCTTTAACTTTCCTTGTTTTCCCCCAAGTTTGTCCTTCCAGTTCTTCTCCCATCAATTTTTGCTTCTGTCTTAGCTTGTCTATTTATTATTTCCAGACCTAGTGAAATTCCTGAACTGGTTCAAAGATCCTGTTGACGTGGAGTAGAATATTTCTGCTTTGTAGCATAGAGGCAGGCAACGTGAGCTGGGAAAAGATTCAGTGAGCATCTGGAAGAGATTTTGTTCTCAGCAAAAGCTATTGATTTTAATGCTCTTGGCACAGTTTTCAAGTGTTTGGGCATTTGGTGGGCTTGGCTGTTTAAATTTAGGTTATTAGCCATGGTGCAAGTTTGGAATATGCAGCTGAGAATTAGCTTGCTGTCAGATTCCCACAAATTCCTATAAAAATGGTGCCACTACATCTATTTGAAAAGAACAGCTAAAAGGCTCAAATGTATTTTTGCAGCTGAAATGGATTGTATGATTACCAGGCTGACATTGTTTTGGAGGAGTTTTCAGACTTTTTTTAGTTTAGGGTTTTTTTTTCCCCGAGTAAATAAAAGCATACACCGTTGCGTGGGGTGTCTTGACTTTATTTTGGTTTTATTAGTTGCCAATGTAAAACCCTTTCATGGTAGCAATTTAGTTTTGAAATGCCCTTTAATTCTTTAAACTCTCATTGAGGGAAGGAGATAATTTTACGAGTTTCATGTCCCAGAGTATGTGGCCATCAGCTGTCTCCATTCTTCTATGGGCAGTAGCCTTCTTAAAAAGGAAAGCAGTTTAGCCCCCCTGCATCCTGCTGTAACCTGAGCACTCTGAAGATCTCCCACAACCATCTGGAGGTCTTGCCCTGTTTCTTACCTTTCTTTTAGTTGAGTTTACTCACTCTTAGAGTAAATCCAGTCCTAGAGCCGGGAAGACCCTTCCTTTCCTTTTGCCCTTTTCCATTGCAGGGGTCTTACCTGTCTGCAGGTTTTCCTTGTGTGCGTGTCTTTGAGCTAAAGCAGCGTCACCAAATAGAAAAGCAGCAGCAAAAGGCTGCTTTTGCTGGCCTCTTGTAACTGATTTGAGAGCAGATGAAGTCTTTTCTTGCAAGACCTTGCCTATTTCCCATGTCATCTTGATGCCCATATGGGCATACTGAGCAACTAGCTGGCAAGACTGCACCCCTTGTCTCCCTCCTTGCTGTGTCCTTTTTGTTAAGATAGCCATAATAAGGCTGATCAGTGGGAGAAGACGACTTTTAATATAGTTGCTTTTTGGAGAATGTGTCAGAGCCTGGCCTATGTATCAGATTAATCTGTTATTTTGAGAAAACTCTGCCTTGATGAGAAGTGAGTACTTTGCCTAGAAGCCAATAAAAAATGAACGAAAAAAGAATTCTGAAAAGCATGGGTGTGTGCTGGAGGGAGAGTGTACTTCAGCACTGTTCATTCTTTCATGTGTATGTTTTTCTTCCATTGCTGGGAGCTGAGTTGCATTTGCTTTAACTAATCAGCAGTCCTTCCTCTGTTTTGGTACTGATTTTAAGGCCATGTAAACCTGCTTCTTTATTATTTTGGTTTTCTTCTTCTCCCTCATCCCCTATTCAGAGGCCACTTAGTAAATTTTATTTGAAAATATTTTCTTTTTTTTCTCCCCAGTTTCTCATTTTCCTCCTCCTGTCCCTACCTTCTGCTGGACTGCTGTTCACTGCATGTGTTTGAATAGCTTATGTAGTTCTGCCAAGAGTTCAGGATGCCTTTTCGTAGGGATTTAAAGTCTCACTGTTACCAGGCAAAAGGTGCAGCTGAGGCGTTGGCACAGATATTCTTACGTGCCACCTGGTTGGAAGGCTGAGTCTTGGAGTGGTGGGGAGGCTGTGGATAAAATTATGTGGGAGACTGAGGTCTTTGAGTGATGCCCGAAAATCAAACACTGCAAAGACTTAACTACGTATTTGACATAATTGGCATGTATTTTGAATTTTCAGTGCTCTTTCTGGTAGCAGAGTATCCCTGTGCAGGGCAAGAAATGCTGGAGTAGCTTCTTCCAAAGAGTGTTTTTTGTGTCAGGCTGGCTGACACCGCTGCTGCCTAGAACCACTGGCAAAGTCTAGTAGGTTGTTAGGAGAGAAGAACAAGATCTTTGACAGCTTCTGTCATGATGCTTCTGCAAACACTTGTTTTCTAAGCTGGCTCTCCTGCAGATGTCAGCAACCAGATGTACAAATCCACCGGCTTGCTTGGAAACCTGCCACAGAGTTTCCAGTTGGCTTTTTTTGAATGAAGCTTCAAGTTGTAATGCTTTCTCAACTTTGTCTTTTCCTTGCCTCTTCTTCCTGCTGCGTGGGACCAGGTCTTGCCTTTTGTTTCTGTTTGAGATGGCAGATTATAGGGCAGATACAAAAATTATTTTCTTTAGTATGGTGCTTACTCAGGCTTCAGCTTTGTGCACTAACCGGGGGAACTCGCAGTGCTTTGTGGCAGTTTTTGGAAGTTACAAGGCAGCGAATGCACTGTTGGATTGTGGCAGTCAAAGCTCCTGTCGAGTTGGTCAGTGTTGGCAGCCTGCTGCCTGTTGTCTTGTGTCATTCCCCACAATTCCTGCTGCCACTGCATGTCTCCAGCCCCTCTCTTGCTGGCCTCTCTCCCTCCTGTGACACCAGTCTCTCCAGAAGAGGGGCAGAGCAGATGGATGCCTTTCCCATTGTGACTGCCACCTGTAGTTTTCTTTCTGCTTTGACTTGTTACTATTAATGCTTTGTTAATGTGTATGTACATTTGTGTACAATTAAAGTATTAGGATAGTGCTTACTTTAGGAGAAAAAGTAAAGCTGCTAATTGCTAATGAAGGGGTATTTTAAGAAGTCTGGCCACAGAATGCTTTTAAGGGTTTGGTGTGCTAGTAGGTCCTTATTATCTTGGGGTAACAGACAAGTTTCTGTGAAAGACTTGTTCAAAAATACGGTATGTTACATTTTCCAAATACCAGGCAGACAGGAAAGAAAGTAGTTTGATGTGCATTAGAGTAATTTAAGTCAAAATTGCACTCCATTCAGGTATATCACAAGTGTCTTCTTGCAGACTCAATGTCTCATAATTCATAAATATATGTTGGTAGCCTTTTCTTCTAGAGTGAATCATTCTTAATAGGAATGTCATCTATTTATTACAGTACTCTGTGATGCTGGCCTTCTTCCTTCCCCTCAGCCTTAGTTACTTGGAAAAATCTGCCTTTGTGGGTTTCTAACTTGTATGGGCTCCTTCAGTACTTCTAAGAAAATTGGTTGTTGAGTTAAAGCTCACAGTAAAGCCTTAGAAGGGCAATTTTATAGGGAATCATTTTTATCTGAAGCTGTTGGAGGGTGCAGCACACCACTTGATTGAAGTAGAAGCTGCTATGCTTTTATGAAAGAAGTAGCAGCTAAAAAGTCCTATTTAAGTAGTTACAGTGGGAGATATTTTCTCAGAGTGCAAACTTCTAAGGAGCACTGCATTCACTGAAAGGCAGAATAGCTTTCTAGGTGTTCTGTGCGGGGGATTTTTTAGTACCTGTGTTCATGAGTGTTTTGGGCTGCTCAGTAAATCTGCAGAGAAAATGAGGTTGCTCAATGCAGCTGGCAGTGTATTATTTGGCCAGGGAATGAGGCTTCTCCCATATTGCCTTCATGCTGTTATATGATATACTAAGGAAGTCCAAGAAGTATAAACTTTGAAAATCCTTAATCTAATTTTTTTGTTATGTGTGTTCACCGAAATACAAGTGGTAACTAAAATGCATAGAATTGAATTAAAAATAAAACAACTGATTTCTCCTTTACTTTTAAGAAATTAAAAGTTTGGTTTTCCTTTTGGTACCAAAGGTCCAGACAGGCGTTTTTGCTTGATTGTATCTGACACACTGTTTATGGAATAGCTGACATTCCCTGGCCAAAGAGCTTGCAATCTGAAATGGATACAAAACAAAGGGGTAATTGCAAGAACTTCCAAGCATAGCGAGTTATGTTATGATAACCAAAAGCACGTTTTTCTTAAAAAAACACAGCAAAGCAACAAACGCAAACAATAAAATCCACCACACAACAAAACCACCAATTCTGGCAAAGGGCGTGCTCAGCTGAGCTACCTGAGAAAGGGGACACTGAAGGAAAACTGTAAGGGAACAAGAGAAAGGAGTGTAGACTTTGAAGCAGAAGGGAAAAGGCTTAGTGCAGCACCACCAGCCAGGACAGCTGGGGAAAAGTGTCCAGCCAGAAAGAATACTGAGGTCCCAGCAGTGTGGCTGTGCCAGGCAGACATTGTCTCCTGTGGTCAAATACTTGGAGCTCCTCAGGTAAAGGGTAGGACCTGGCTGTGATCTGTAGGTGACAACCACAGTGATGCTGGGGCTGAGTCCTGTGAAGCAAGCAGCTGTCCCACTTTCACCCCCCTGTTTAGGCATGACCCTCCAGATCTGCAACTTCATATCCTTCCTTTGCTGCTGCTCCTGCCTGCCAGAAGCAGCTGCAGCAGCCTGGTCTTGGCAGGGTTTCCTTCAAGGCCATCTGAATTTAAGCATCTCTAGGCTGGGCTGGGTGGGGACTGCTCATCTGTACAATCCTGGGACAAGAGGAATGGTGTGGGGAATGGGGGGAGCAGCCTGCAGAGCTCTGATCTTGTCTAGCCCAAGAGACTGGGACAGGGTGGTTCTGCTGCAGCCCTTCTGACTTGTGTGCAGTTAGCAGGCGTTCATGTCTCCAGAAACTTTCCCATCTTGAGTCAAATGTGGGTGCAAGATGCAGCTGCCTTTCCCAGCCCATTGCAGGAGGAGTTCCTGTCAACCTTCTTGTTTGTTTTGTGTTTTTGCAGGTTGTGGGCTGCTCATTGCAGAAAGATACAACTGAAAAAGGGTTAGCATCTTTCCATTCAATTTATGTCCTGAACTTCTAAGACTCTACTATTGCTTTTTTTGGTTTTGGTTTTTTGGGGGGGAGGGGCTGGCTGTGTGTTTTTTTAATGTTAGGCCATTATATATGTTCCATGGGGAGCTAGAAATTATAGGGGAATGAAAAGTAAAAAAAGTAAACTCTCACTACACATACTGTAGGGACAAAAGGTACTCTTTGGTTTACATAGCTGCAAGAGCTCTGTATAATTCAATGAAAAGGGAAGGAGGCTGAGTTTACAGTCTTCCAGTATGGCCTCATGGAAGCACAGGTGAAAATGGTATTAAGGATAGGAGCTGCAGTAAAAAGTGCCTTTTCTTTGTTTTTTTTCTTTTTTTTTTTTAATAGCAGCTTAATTTAGAAATAGTTCTCTGAAAAGTTGTTGAGAGTGGTTGGGACTTCTAGCAACCTAAATAATTGATCAGTTTGTGTCTCTGTTTTTTTGTTGCTGATTGCTAACTTGAGCATTTTTACAAATTTACAAATTCATGCAAACCCAAAACAAGCTCAGGAGTATTAATAGCAAATATAATTTATATAGCACCAAATTCTCCTAGCTGCTCTATAGGTAAAGCTCTAGACTTGTCCCTGGTAGTTCCTTTCTTGCCTAGAAGACTTCAGCATTGTCTGTACTGGAAAATTGACTTGGGAAAGCACAGTGGTATAATAATAATAATAATAATAATAATAATAAAGGAATTACATTGCCAATGTTACCTGCTTAAAAGTTGACTGTTGTTCCACATTAAAAATTGCTTTGGGTATTTAAGCAAATTTACTTTGCTGAATAATATCAGTGCTATTCCAAAACATGTTCAGACAGGAAATTATACCATTGTAGTTTCGTTTTTCAGTTTTCCACATAAACAGCTTTCAGCTCTGAATACTCAAAGCAGCTGAGCAATGGCAGAACGAGCTGCACTAGGAAGGCAGCTAATGGTGTAAAACACCTCATTAATGTTACAGTTCTGGTTTGGTGTCTTTTGGGTTTTTAGCCCCACTCGCTGTGGGTTTGGGTTTTTTGTTCATGTTTGGGCTTTGTTAGTTAAATGACTAAAAGGGAATTTTTGCCGTAGAGTGAGGGGAACTGTGTACTGTTTGTTTGCAACTTTCAACTTTACAAAATGTTGCTATTTTTCTTCAGATGGGTCATCGAATCACGTTTACAACTATCAGCCGTGTGATCACCCACGTCAGCCTTGTGATAGCTCATGCCCATGTGTAATTGCTCAAAACTTCTGTGAGAAGTTTTGTCAGTGCAGCTCAGAATGTAAGTAAAACATTTTAATGTTAGCTGTAAACTTCTCTCACTGTCCCACCACTGAGCTCTGTTCTACCAGTCTGTCCATACTGCAGACAGTGTTACAGGAGCAGCAAATTGTGTCAGACAGTGCGAGCATGTGTAATTAAAGTAATTAAGTGCAAGGAAGAGTAATTAAAATCGGGGAAGGAAAGAATTTACAGTACTTCTGAATGTCTGTGCAGATATCGATGGCTGTGTTGCCAATATTCTGATATGCTATAAACTGCACAGTGTTAATTTTATGCTGTATTTTTTCATACTTGCTCTTTTCCTTTTCCACACATTCCTTCGTAGGCCAAAATCGTTTTCCTGGGTGTCGTTGTAAAGCACAATGCAACACCAAGCAGTGCCCCTGTTACCTGGCTGTCCGTGAGTGTGATCCTGACCTCTGCCTGACTTGTGGAGCAGCTGACCACTGGGACAGCAAAAATGTTTCTTGCAAGAACTGCAGCATTCAGAGAGGATCCAAAAAAGTACGTCCACAGTTACACAACTGCATGCCTGTTGCCTGGGTTTTGAGGTGTTCTGATATTTTCAAGCCAGAGAATGGAATTTCTTTGCCTTCATGCTGTCAAACAGGAAAAGAAAACAAAAAAACCCAAACCAAACAAAACAGCAAGGGAGGGAGTTGTCACTTGTTAGCTTGCTCGTGTGCTGCTGTTAAGCTCTATCTACATTTTGTCATGTACCAATTAGTGTTTTCTGTGCAGCACTGCAGCAGAGTATCTCCTTTTCCCCATTCAGGTGTTGCTTCTTAATTGCAAATAGGCTGCTGTTTTAAAGTGGTACCTCAGCAGTCTTTCCCCAGATCAGCATAAAGAAGTTTATCCCAGAGTCTAGAAGGTGTTTCTTTCTTCAGTTGTTGATTCTAAGGCATAAACTTGTATACAGTCTACCGAGGATGTCTTGAAAGCCCATTCACTTCTGGCAAATAAATAAATCAATAAGCCAAAGTTTATTTCTGCTCTGGAACATCTTCTCACAAAATAGTTCAGTTCATTACTGAGCTAATCAGTAGTGGGCTCCTGTCTGCAGACCTTTTCAGGTTGAAGTCTTTAGTAAATGAGTTTTTATGTAACACCCTCATTTCAAGGTTAAACTAAAATTTTTAGTAGTTTTCAAATACTTGAGGTCATTTTTCTTTTAAATACATCTTCTGATCCACAAGCTGTAATTTTAGTGTGTGTTAGATCATTGGAAGACTCTGGATTTGTCTGCTCTCCCAGAGTCTCAACATATGCGTTGTACTAAGTGATACAAAACAAAATGGAAAAATACCTGAACTCAAATCTAAGCCAGGCATGTCTAAACTTCTTGGTTTTTCTGTTCGAATCAATCTGTGAGAATCAGTCTGTATGAGTAGTCTGTATGATGTTCTGGTGCGGTTGGACGGTCGGGACTGATGGAGACGAGAGATCTCTGAAGTCAGGTCTTAGAGCATGAGGTTTATTACGAAGGGCGTGGGTACAGGGGGCCTGCTTAGAGCTGCCAGCCGCAGCTCGGAGCAGGCCAGAAGAGCAATGGAGAGTAAGAGAAGCAAGAGAGAGAGTAGAGAGTGGCAAGTACAGTGAAGAAGAGGAACAGAAGAAGTGAAGAAGTGAAGAAGTGGAACAGAAGTGAGTGTGGAAGTCCTTTACAATACAATAAATCATCTTCTGTGTTGAATATTCTAATTTTCATCAACCAACCTAGTACGAGATACAAATCCTATAGCATTTACATACAGCCTATAAGAATTATTGCATTACCATACTTTGCTACATTTTAAACTCTAAAACTACTCTTTGGACCCCTTCTGCCAAGCTAGCAGGGTCTGCTCTGACCCTTGGACCTGTTTTCAAGCAGAGGGTATCTTTCAATCAAGAGGGGATTACCTTCAGTGGCCATACCATTGTTTTCCAGTTGTTCAGTAACCAAGGCCTGGTATCTCAAAGTATGCTTTCATTTCTATCTGGTTCATAGTTTCCATATACTCAGCATCTTTTGCCAGGCAATCATATTTATAAGTCTTTCCTGTTTCATCTTCCCCAACATTTTTCTGCTCCACAGCACTTACTATTGGCACCTTCAGATGTGGCAGGCTGGGGAATTTTTATCAAAGATCCTGTACAGAAGAATGAATTCATCTCTGAATACTGTGGTGAGGTAAGGATGGAGAACACTGGTTATGAGCTTAATTGGTGAAGTTCTGCATTGACAGGGACCAGCCACGGGATACCATTGTCTGTGACCTGGTATCATGTTTAGACAGAGCCATGTGGCTGACTAAGTGTCACAGGCTGGAACCGCTGTCACAGGCTCAGACCCCAGGAGCGACTCAGCTGAAATGTCACAGAAATTTTGAAATAGGTTCTTGTGAGAAGGAGAGGCTGGAATGTCATTTTTATCTTGGATGGAATTTTGGTGGCAAATAGTTTAGTATAGTACTGAAAGTCAGTAGGTGCTTTCTCTAAGGTATATTCTGTAGCAATAAAACCCTGAATCAGGTATGCAGTCCTGATTTTGAGATAAGAAGTAATTCTTCCTTTTCTTCTGCTCTGAAAGAGTTTATTTATGCTAAGAGCAAAGCATGGATGCTTGTAAGTGCAGAATGCTGGCTGAAAACAGTACTTTGTTTGGGAATACTTTGAATCCCAGAGAATAAAAAAACCTCCCACCTGTCTTTCAGAATGTTGGGGGGGGGTTGACATTAAGCTGCTATGGTTACAAAATGGAGGAGTGCTTCTCTTTTTTACAAGTACTGTTTCTTTCAGATTATTTCTCAGGATGAGGCAGACAGAAGAGGAAAAGTGTACGACAAATACATGTGCAGCTTTCTGTTTAACTTGAATAATGGTATGTATGCATTAGTTGCAACCCTTGGCAGCATAGGCAAAGTATGTATGCTCAGCATTTCGTTCAGCCCTGTTTTTCTGCAGACAGCAGGTGACAATGAGAATTTTTTCCCATGCATCTCTTCCCTATCAGTGTGTGGATTCATCCTATGGATGGCTAGTCTTTGGGGTTTTTTTTCTCTAAATGCTAGTCAGCTAGGTGTAGTGATGGAGCCTATTACACAAGCAACTATACAAGAGGAGTAGAACTTCATGGAGTAAATTAATGTGCAGACATTAAGTAGACTAAAGAATTTAAAAGGCTTGCCAGGTATTGTCTGAAATAATTTTACTGAATTAAATCAGCAGTAAGTTATGATGGTAATTGTGTGTGGGGGGAAAAAAGCCACATACAGACATGTGGCTGCTGCCATTAGAAGAGAAAAATCAGGTTGCACTGTGTCAAGCATAAAATACTAGAAAATAGTTGAAATGAGGAAAAAACCTGCTGCTTTATGTCAGTGTTGACTTAGCATATTTATGGAGCTTGTCCTTGTAGAATAAAGGTAGAGAAGCTTCAATGAGAAGCTAAGGTGGTGGTGCCACTGTGGCAGGAGGTAAAGGGGAAGCACCGTGTGGAGCAGCAGAGTTCAGCTATTGTAGGGTGATGGGCCAGCTGTTCCGTGTGGGAAGCTGTGCAGTCACCTTCTCCAGCTGCCAAGATCCAAACACACCAGGTATTAAACTCAAAAATGTGTTTGTAGCTGACCCATCCATCGTTTGTGGGTTTTGTTGTCTTTTCTGCTCCCCCCCTAGATTTTGTGGTTGATGCAACACGCAAGGGCAACAAAATTAGATTTGCAAACCATTCAGTAAATCCCAACTGCTATGCAAAAGGTAAGTTTCACATTTACTTTCTTTTCCTCAATGTATGAAATACTGTGAGATTCTTCTTTAGCGTGCTTTTTATCCGTATTTGTACTAACATACTTAATTTCTTCTAAAACAGTTATGATGGTTAATGGTGATCACAGAATAGGAATATTTGCTAAAAGAGCCATTCAGACTGGTGAAGAACTGTTCTTTGACTACAGGTGGGTAGATGGATTTCATCTACAGGTGGGATTAATTTTCAGGATCTCTGCGCAGCTCACGGTTAATTCCTGTGGCTGCCTGGTCCTTGCAAGCTCAGGTCTTGGCAGCTGTGAAGCAGCACTCCCCATGCTGGTTCTATTAAGCCAGATGCCATTGAGCAAAGCAGCTGGTTAAGAGCCTGCAAACTTGGAACAGCAGCTCGTGTAGAGCAAAGCGTAGTGACAAATGGGGACAGACTTTCTCTGGCAGGGTTCCCTTGGTACCAGTACAGGTTAACTCCCCCAGCATTCAGAAATAGGTAAGAATTTCAGAGAATGAAATTTCAGAATGCTTGCTAAGGATGTGTCCTTACTTTGCTCTACAATCATCTCACTTGACAAAAACCCAGCTGTCCAGTGGCAATACTGTGTAGGGTCAACCTTGAGAAATGCAGTGCTTTCCAGTACTGAAAAGGAACTTCAGGACTGTGAGATTCAAGGTGAAAAAGCATGGAATTTTAGTGATTTGTCTCCTCTTGATCAAACTCCTCTAAAAGTAGTTTCTTGAGCGGTCAGCAGTGTTATGCACCTGCAAATTCACACAAGGGGGAAACACCCCAGCCGAGGAGGAAACTGTGGGAAATCTAAGTTTGAGAGGATTCTGGGCTGTGGTGCTGAAACGTTCCATGATATTATATTTTCATTTGTGATTTCAGGTTTTCTTTTTTATTTCAGATATAGCCAAGCTGATGCCCTTAAGTATGTGGGCATTGAAAGAGAAATGGAAATCCCTTGACACCAGCTACCTCTTCTTTTAAACAAACAGCTGCCTTATCTTCAGGAATTTCTAGTACTGTGGGCAATTTTAGAAAAATAAAAATGATGCAATTTGAAATTCTGTATTTGCAAAGTACTGTAACAGTAATTTATAGTAACAAATTTTAAAAAAACCAACTTTTTATTGCCTTCTCACCAGCTGCAAAGTGTTTTGTACCTATGAACTTTTGCAATAATGTGGTGTGGTACATTTTTCAACCTTGAATAAAGGATACTTGAACTTCTTCATTTTTACTGGAACCGAGTTGGAATTTTGTGTCAGCCCCTTGAGGAAGCAATGTGAATTTAACTTGTAACTTCTGCACAAAGGCAGCTCCATACTTGTCTCCTTCTGTTCCCGTTAGTCTGGGTCACGTTTACGATCAGTGTGAAGATGCCAACAGTGTCGATGTCGGGCAGGTGATTGTGGTGCTGCAGCGTCTAAGTGAGACAGCTGTGGTCTTGCAGCTTCTCTGCTTCCCTGGCATGCAGCTACATCCATGTTCTCTGGAGTAAGGGCTGTAGCCCAGAAACTCCTACAAGTGCCAGAACAGCTGTAATTTCTGTGACAAACACTGCTTTCAAGATAAAGCTGTGGTACAAGGTGCCCTCCTTGTGGCTTCTCTGAAGCACCAAACTGAATAATAAATACAACAGTAATTATACATATATTAAAAAATTAAGAGATGCAGAAGAGAAATGTATAGTTTTTATCCAGAATCACTTAGATAGCAGCTAGAAGTCTGTTTGGGTCTTGTACAGGGCTACCATATTTATTTCTTACTTGCCAGTGGATTGTGAACTCTGCAGCCTCTTGCAATGTAGAACACAATGCTCTGGTCAAAGCAGCTGGAGTGGGAGGGCAGGCACAGGGGGCATTACTGCCAAACTGCTTCCAAGAAATCCTGTCCATAAGGAGCATTTAATTCTGCACTGAGGGGGCTCCATGCCTGGGGCTGAGTTCAGCTCTTCTTGCTTCCATACTCCATCTACAGCAGGCAGCTGCCACATGCCCTCTGCCTTGGTGGTGGCCCAAGAAAGAACTAAGAGTTAATGAGGAAAAGAACAGTAAAAACCTGATTTTCTCCCTGCTTGGGTAGAGCACAGCTCCTGGTCTGAAGCTGGATGCACAGTACACAAAGCACTGCTTTAACCAGCCCAGGACTTTGAAAGGCAGCTCAGAGTAGGTGATTGCTGGCCTTCCAACTAAGAAAGGAATTCAGGCTGCTTCTTTGTCATCATACCATATCCTGATACAAAAATCTATTAGCCCTGAACTTTCTGCAAGAAGGGTTTATAAGAACAAAGCAGCATCTTAACAACAAAAAAAAAAATTAAAGAGGCATCATAAGCTCCACTCTTCTAAATTTCCAAAAGCAATTTTAAAACTGAGCAGCAAGATGCTTCTATTGCCCATAATGGCAGTCTTCAGCTCTTTCAGAACAGAAATAGCAAACATAAAAAATCTCAAGTGCAGATGACACCGCTCCCTTTTTCCAAATCAGTCTGGACACATCTAGTACAGCTCCATAACTGGGTTTAAAAAACAGAGTTCAACTGTAACCATTAGTTTCCCTCAACAGAAAAACATTAGCAACACAAAACCTGGCTCCCTTCCTGGGAGAAGAAACACTGCACAAATCACAAATTCTAAAGGGTAAAATGGCTACAGAAGTTAAGTTCTTTTCACCATGAAGATCAGAAAATATAAATTACCAAAAATGAGACCTGTGAGGATGTCAGCATTTTGCTTTTAGCACGTGGAAAGCCAATATTCATTTCATAAAATGTTGTGAGAAGAACGGAATGAGGCCTCGTCAATCACGGTAGGTGTAGTAAGACTCAAAAGTATTTTAATTCCCAGCACAGGTTGCATTTAATGGCAATTAATCTTTAGGAACACACTCAATTTTCTGTTCTAGTCAAAGAAATGGGCAGCCTAAACCTCCTTTATTCCAGGCAGCATTTATGCAAGAATGATGCATTTTATAGCACAATGAGCAATATAAAACCAGCTCCAATTTCGGATGACCAAGCATTGCCACATATATTCTGAGTATTTTCTGTTCTGCATATCTTGTGAAATCACCACAAATTTCTTTTATTTTCAAAGTGCAGGCATTTCCTCTTCAAAAAGAAATAATATGCACAGATAATGATAGATGACAATTTCTTCAGAGAACAAAATGTCCTTAAAGCACCAGAAAATGGGGAGGAAAAGCAAAACGAATTTCTAATAGCTTTCATAACCATTATACCTTTTATTTACATTTAGAAAGATAAGTCATGAAACTTAAAACAATAAAACCAAATGCAACTTGTACAGAAATCTTTTAATTTTTTTTTTATTATTTATCACACATTAGAAAATGAAACACACTATACAAATGGTTTTTCATAGCAGATTACACATGGGTCCATTCAGACTTGCTCTCCAAGTGCTGCCAACATGTATAAGTGCTGCCTGTGATGGCAGCTGTTTATCATATAGCCAATGTATTGATTTAAATGCAGTAGCATGCAACCCTTAAACGAGAAGGGTCTGATTCCTTTCTGTTCTTAAATTAGGTTAAATGGCATTGGTGTCCATATTTACATACTTGAAATGTATCAATCCTGAGCAGTTCTGATGTAAATCTGAGACTGGCTGGTGGAGTCCTGGTCTCAGTCATTAAAAAGGGAGGTCCAAATGGCAGCAGGGTGGCTGCTATGAAGTTCTGTCGCTTTCATTCTTTCCATCACATACCTACTTGCCGAGTGTCACACAGTCAGGTAATTGCTAATAAAAATGTTAAGCCAAGTAACTGTAGGTGTCCTTCTCACCATCTACGCGTTCCAAGTACTCCTTCTCAATGAGGATGTCGATGCATTTCTGCGGGAGGAACAGAGGTACTAAGTGGTGGGACATGGGCACAAAAGCCCTCTCTGGGGTTGCTACAAACTTTGGTTTTGACCCCTGAGGGAGTTCCCTGCCAAGCAGAGGACAGGAGTAAGGCAAAGGACACAAACCACAGCAGTTCACTCTTTCTGACCATGTCCAAGCAGAGGGCTTTGCTAATCCACTAAACTTGAATTACGCTTCCTGGATGCCATCCAGGGGTGTGACTGGGAGATCATCAGTATGCTGAGCAACTTCATAGGAAGACAGCAAATGAGGAATTACACCAAGATGCAGAGAGCTTACGTAAGGTCACTAAAGACAGCAGCTGCAGTGAGGAGCAGCCTGTGTCACTGCCCAGCACTGATGCCAGTTTATGCAACTGCTCTCACTGCCTGTTCTTTGCCTGACCTACCCTTGGTTGTGGATGTAAAAACTGCTGGTGAGCTCACTTAGACAAACTGATGAAGAAATTAATATACATAAATGAATAATTAATATAATCAATATAATGATGAGTAAATAATTAAATACAATGCCCCCCTCCCCAACATTTTTATTGTAAAAGAAAGCAGGAAACTGTTTTATTGAGCCAACCCTGTGGCTAGCTGTAGTCTCACAAGGAACAAAAGGTAAGCCTGGATCAAGGGCTATGGTAAGCTGACACTGAAGTGAAAAGATTCAATCCTGCTACTATTTTACCACCACTGCCAACAATTCGAAACATGGATGTTACCCTAAGAGAAATACAGTATTTCTGATTAAAATATTTCCTACTAACAACTTAAAAATCTGTCCTTGCCCCACCCATCTCATCCACCTTAACTTTCCTTTAATTCAGAAGCATGTATTTTGTCTGTATATATATCCTCCTCACGTCCTGGAATCCAGGTTCAGTTATGTGGTTATCACATACCTTAATTACAGGAACTCGTGGCTTGAACCTTGAGGACAGCTGTGTTAGCACTTCTCCAAGCAGTTGCTGGTGTTTTAGAACCTTCCTCATTTTCATGATTCTCACAATAGCAGCCTGCACAGCAAAGTGGGGAAGGCGCGTTTAGGAGCAAACTACTTGTCCCTCTGCATAAAGCCACTTAACGTCCCCAGGAGATCATGTCTGCTCGTGCACAAGCACCACCTCAACCAACTCCAGCACCAGATGGGGAGAAGCTTGCCCATGAGTTTTAGCTGCTCACACAGACTTCAGTACCTCAGACTCTACACAGCACACAGTCATCAAAAGTGGTTTTGACACATGAATTTTTAGAACTGTGCTTACAGTCAGTCAGTTGTAACAATAGCACCAACTGGTACCAAGAGCCACACAAAACCACTTGTGTAGCAAAGAGACTTCTTTATACATTTAACTTCACTGTGACACTCTCTTAGTGGTACATCTGTATTTCCTTCCCCTGCCTCTCAAGTGGATTCCAAATGAACTGCTACAAAACCACTGTTAATTTCATACTACCTGGGTATTACTATTTTTTTAATTATTCAGTTTTCACCCAGGACAAGGTTTGGTGAGCATGTGCATCCAAGGAACCCAAATACTCATCAACATCAGGTTAGAACAAATGTGAAGAACATGTCCTATCTGCAGAAATTCCTTCCTCCAGTTTCTACTACAGACTCCAATCACCGTTAAGAACATTTTAAATACATTTTTTGAACTCTAACATAGTGCATTGTAATGGCATGTTATCTTCTAATAAAATGCTCTAAGAAAATAATCATTCATTAAATGATTACGAAATTGTGATTCCGAGTTCATGGCAGCATTCTGCAGTAAAACTCACCTGAATCAGTAGTTTCCTATCTTCCTCTATATTTTTGTGTGTAGTTTCTTGCTCCTGCTTCTGTTCAGTCTTCATTGGCACATTGATGTTTACCCTTAATTTTTTGCTGTAAAGAAGTGCAGAGGTTAATAAACAATTGGCCTGTTTAAAAACCCAAGAAACACAGAAAAAACTCCAAACAAAACCCAATTCCAAAATAAAAGCCACACCACCATAATTACTTAAAAACAAAAGAGGACTTTGGCTCTTCTGAAAACTTTAGACACTCTTATTCAAGTTAAAAAAAAAAAAAA